>WUAM01000413.1:15996-38645 GCA_024336885.1 Actenoides hombroni | reverse complement strand
CCCTTCCCTTCCCTTCCCTTCCCTTCCCTTCCCTTCCCTTCCCTTCCCTTCCCTTCCCTTCCCTTCCCTTCCCTGATTCAACTTTACTAGCGGCAGGTACCTTCAATGAGGATTATTTGCATGTATTAACACAAAGATCCGTCTGTAGACTGGCTCTCCTGGAGAATAATGACACCTTTTGCTGTGCAGGGAGCCAGGACAAAGCTCACCCCCTGTTTGTAATCCCCTGGAAGCCACTAAAGAGCACTTGAGCAGGGTGCAAGTGGGGCAGCGCTGGGTGTCAGGCCCCTCCTTGTAGCAGAGCACATTATCCCAGGGGCATTATTCCACAAAAGGTGTGGGTCCGGCTTTTTGCACAAGCTGAAAGCAAAATCACAGCCATTTGAAGCAGGCTCTTTGGAAACTAAAATTGTCTTCACATCGCATTTCTTCTCCAGTAATGCCAGCATTACATTTTCTCGAATTCTGAGTCAGACGTCAGGAAAAAGAGTAAAAATGTAATTGGCTCTCAACTGTCACAAAATTTAGAAAAGGATCACAGTGTCACGCTGATTTCTGCTTTCTGCTGTCTCTAAGCCTTTAAGACACTCGGCTGCTGTGGATTTGTGTGCGGGTTCGCAAGGAGCTGTAGAAATTTCCAGTTCCTTTATGCCTTAAAAGGCCAGTGCTTTCCTGCTTTGGCACCTGCCTGCACCACCCGGCCTCAGCGCACTCCCTGACCGTGCCACGGGCAGGCCAGGGCCATGCGAGTGACCCCCTTCGTCCCCCATTTCTTTCTGTATTGTCCCCAGCGACGTTCCAGAGCTGCAGGCTGGTAGAGCTGCACCGAGCAGCCAGTGTCGGGTGGGGAGAAACACGCTGCCCGGTCCCTGGCACTGGCCGGAGGAGCACCAGTG
The DNA here is from genome assembly GCA_024336885.1 of Actenoides hombroni. Lineage (NCBI taxonomy): Eukaryota > Metazoa > Chordata > Aves > Coraciiformes > Alcedinidae > Actenoides > Actenoides hombroni. Next base: position 37,749 of record WUAM01000413.1, on the reverse strand, counting down.
GGAGTTGCCCTCCCTGGGGCTTTTCCCACGCTGGAAAGCAGCGTGTTGTCCTCCCGCTCCTCTGGGTGCTGGAGCAGCAGGTGCCCTTGGTGCTGGCTATGGTGGGGATGTGGTGGAGAGGTGCTCCCTTCCCCAGTGCTGCCTCCCGCCTCCCCCCTGCCCACAGCCAGGAGCACTTCACCCACCCTGCCCTCAGTTTGCCAGCGGAGCTGGCCCCTCACATTCAGCACCTTCTCATGGAGACATCTGACCATCTTCCTGCTCCTCTTCGCGGTTCCCAACTCATCTGGGAGCTCCCCAACCCTCTGCCCTTGCTGTCACAGCAAACCAGCCCTGGTGGACGAGGCAGCACCTGGCCAGAGCCACAGGCTGAAGCTCACAAATGATCAAACCTGCTTATCAGTGTGAAGACATGGCAGAAATTATAATGTCACTGTCTTTTCCAGAGCTGCTTCACTGAGCTTTGGAAGCTCTCACAGGGCACTCTCTCAACCCATCTATGCTACAAGAGCCATGAAAGCATGGTATTTATAAGACATGGTACCATTTGACCAGCTCCAGTCGTCGTGGATGAAACCATACCGGGTTCAACTTTGAAATAAGAAGTCATATTGAAGTGTTTTATTGGGATTGTTTGGGGTTTGTTTGTTTGTTTGCTTGTTTTGGTGGGTTTTTTTCCTGTTAAAAATGAAAAGGAAGATGATGTGACTGGAAACGTCAGGCTTTGTGTGGCGTGGGTGGGATGCCTGTAATTTCTCAGCCAGAGTAAACCTGTGTTATTGAGACGATTTCTAAAAGCAGACAAGCTGAAAATACGGGGTGGTTTTTTTTAAACAACACACAAGAGGTTTACAATCTGTCATATGCATCTGACTTTTATCCTAGGTGCATGCTGACAGCCTCCAAATCTGTGCCCAGCCGCTCATCCCCTGCTGCTGCTGCTGGCCCGCAAGCAATGCTGCACCTCTCCCCCGAGCTGCCTCCCCACCTCTTCTCATCACTCCTCCTCGGAACTGGAGATGCTTTTTAGTGGTGTCTGTCATGCTGCAATTAGACTGAAAGGCCTCCCGTGTGCTGTGCAGAGAGAGAAATGGTTGTTTCTGGAAGATCATCCATATAAGGGAAAACTACCGACCGGCTGGAGAAGTGATGTGAAGTCATCAGCTGCTGATTATTGGACAAGCCACTGCACCGAGGGAAGGATCACTCAGCAGGTGCCAGAGAGCACCTCTGAGCCTGCAGCACCCAGTGCAACCTCCTTTGTGGCTGCACCCACGTTTGCCCCAAAAAGCAGGGTGCAGCCCCTCCCACCCCTAACCCCTGCCTCAGGGGCCGGGAGAGCCCCCCTGATGGTCTGAGGTGACAGTGGTCTCACACAAGAGCTGGGTGAATATTTTCCTCCATCACATTTCTCTGGAAGCTGTTTCACTGAAATCGGACTTTTTGTACAAATTGTCGATGTCAGTGACACGGTTTAGAAAAAAGGTTCTTAAAAAAATCCTTTCCTTAAAGCACCTTTTTATTCCAAGAGCATATTTCATAAAGTGGATTATAATGCAACACTTTAATGTATCAGAAGGAGAGTCACCAACTTTGTTGAAATATAACACTTCCAAAATTATTTTTGGCATGAAAATATGAAGGTGACTTTCTTTTCCTTTACCTGCCTGCCTTAGGAGGAATTTAAAAATGTCAGAATTTCCTGAAAAATGGCGATTCTCTTCCTTCTCTCCTCTGGTGTCAAGTGGGTGATCTCCAGACTTCTCCTGGTGTGGGGTCTCCAGATGTTGAAAGCAGCTGCTGTGCTCCAGAGGCCGATTCCGGGCTCTGTGTGCTCAAGTTGCAAGTCGTTGTGGTGACTCTTTGGGGACGGCATGAGTGCCACAGGTGATAATTCACCTCCTCGGGGTATTTCAAGAGGACCCTTGGCAGGTGCTCTCTGCAGCTCGTGGTCCCCATAGGCAGATGTACGCCGCGTGTCCTCTCTGATTCATTCCCAGAGGTGCCAGGCGTGGGGACAGAGGCAGTGAGGGCTGAAGGAGCCAGGACAGGTCCTTGCCCCTCAGGAAAAGCATCCAAGCACCCCACGGCTCTGCCCATTAGTCACGGCTGCCTCCCTTATGCTGAAGAAGAAACCAGGAGGTGCGATACTGGTTTTCAATCCCTTCCTGTGCCTGTCTGGTTTTCCTCAGTCCCTTTGAGTCTGTGTTTGCATCTCTCATGAGTGGTGAGATTACCATATCAAAGGGAGCCCAAGCTCCCTCCACACTCCTGGTGCTGCCTGGGGACTTCTGTGAGAGAGAGACGAGTAACAACTGCTCTCCCTCCCTCACTAGACATGGCAATTAAATCTTTCATTAGCTGCTTTCCATCCTCCAGGACAAAGAGTGTTTCTCCTTTGATATGAGACATATGAACTTGGACATGAAGAACTGCAATTCGGTGTCACAGTCCCTGCTCACCTTGACAAGAGCCCGGAACAAAGGAGGAAAGGGAAGGGGATCTGTGCTGCCCCTTTGAGAGAGGTCACCATCCACCTACCAACCTGAAGAGGCATTTGAAACTCTGGGAGCATCACACGTGTAGCACTAAGGCCTGAGTAAAGGTCCCTCTGCCAAGCAGGTGTCACAGATTCACTTTGCACCATTCCTGTGCCTCATCACCCTCATTGTCAAACATTTCTTGCTTTACAAGGAAGAACATAAAACAAGAAACAGCAGAAGCATAAAAGGAGTTACCCTGGCTCCTTGGGGAATCAGAGAGCAATGTTTCCATTCTCTCAGTGGGGAAACTGAGGCACAGAATGTGAAGGAAAGCCGGGTAAGGTCTGGCAGAAAGGAGACTGAAGCAGAGCTGGTTGAAGAGCAGAGAAGCACAACCTGTGGATTTTTCCCTTTTCTCCTGTTTTTGGCCACGCTTTGAGAGCTCCCCGCAGGGACTCAGCATACAGGTCCCCAACCCTTGGCGTACCCTGCAGCAGGCCATGGCTGGACGTGCCTCTGTTTTCCTCCCAGCACCCCTTCCCACGCTGCTGCTGTCTGGGTTTCTGGTGGCTGCTGCAGAAATGGGACATGCTGGGGGCTGCCAGGCTGAAATTAAAGGAGAGAAGGAGAAAAATAGTGTTTGTGGCTTGTAGTTAATGGAGCAGCAGAAGCCCAGCACTGTCACCTAAAGGCACCTCTGAATATCCTGAAAGCACCTTTCTTCTGCAGCCAAGGCTCTCCAAACCTTCACTGATCTGTCTCTGCAGAGAGGGCTTGGACTCTATTCCTTCAAAGTATTCCTTGACAAAGGAGTTCTTGGTTTTTTGATAAAGAGTAAAGTAAAAATCATCAGGGTTTAATTTTCTCTGGTTTGGACTGGAAGACAGAAGTGTTTCTCCTTCTGCAGGAGAAGCAAATGAAAGCCAGCTCGTCCTCAGTGCCAGCCTTTCCCATGACCCACAGCCGTGGGCAATGCTGAAGTGCAGCAGATTCTGGGGTGGAGCACGAAGAATTCATGCAGCCATTGAAGAGGCAGAAGAGTCCCCATTTGTATCAAGCAGCTCCTCACAAGCAACCATCTCCAGGCTGGGAGTTTTAAGACAGAGAGTCAGGCCAGCCTGGGAGGCACAGCAGTCTGGAGGCTGACACTGCTTCTGGCAGCCTCTAGATCTAAGGGTGGACAGAGACAGTTCAAAAGAGGCTCAGAGGCTCTGAATACAAGGACTAGCACTTAATTTCCCAGGAAGGTGTTTGGTTGGCTCTGAATCTGAGAGCAAGGATCGTTGGCCTTGCTTTGGTATTGGCAAGAACCCCACTATCCTCACTGCGCAGCTGGGGAAAGGGAGGATGGGGGGTACAGACATGGGCAGAGTCAACATCCATCTCTTCCTCCCATCCTTAAGACCCTCACCCCCCCCATCTGTCACCGGTCACAGTTCCCTACAGCCCCCTCCCTCCCACCACCTTTGCACAGCCAGATCTGCCTCTTCCCTTCCCAACCTCCTGCTCTGGCCCTGGTGAGCTAGTGAGCTTGACGCACTGGCAGCAGTGATGCTCCTGCTCTCATAAGATGAAGAAACAGAAAAGGAGCCTTTGGTCCCCTATTCTGTCAAATTTAACTTAAATAAAAAAGCCCCAGCAGTTCTCTATTGCCCTGTGCACGATGAAATCACAGCCGCAGGCATTTGGCCTCCTGGTTTGGTGCTGTTGTGCTGAGACAGCCTCACCAGCCTGGCGTTAAAAGCAGCAGCAGTGGAGCTGGGCTGGGGAGGAGCAGTTAGTTACCTGCAGCTCCTGTCTACCTGGGGCTCATGCAAACAATGGCCTCACCACTCTCCCCCATGGCCAATCACCCTGAGCAGTGTCAAGCCCCCAGCCACAGCCTTGCCCAAAGCCTGGCCCGCTGTGGCGAGTGGCTGTGGGCCAACGGGGCCACTGCACTGCCATCTCACACTGGTCCCTGCAGCCCCACAGCGCTCCTGGACCCTGCTGCAGCTCCACGTCCCACAGGCTGGTGAACAGCTTGGCTTTCACCCAAAAGCAAAACATTTCCCTCCCTTGCCGCGGAAGAGGCAGGCTAGGCAGGCTGCTGAGAGCCCAGAGACCCAAGGGCAGCGTCCCTGGGCAAAGAGGCCCCTTTAAGAGCTGAGAACAAAACGTGCGTGTTCTGAGAGCCCAAAGAGCACATTCTCCATGCTCATGGTTGTGTTCTGCTGTCCCTACATCTGCACCCCCAGCAGAGCATGGCTGCCCTGAGCCATCCTGTCCTGCGGCCGCCTGGCTGTGGCACGTTGCAAGCCGGGGTGCCCAGGGCAGAGACCATGCTGGGCCCTTCTCTGTGCTTGCTGAAAGCCTGGCAGGCTTCTGTATAAATATCAACCCGCTGGCAGCACTCCCAGGTGAGATGAGGACACAGTTGTTGGGGTCCAGCAGCGCTGCTGATGGAAAGCCATTCTTTGTGCAAGAAAAGCTTCCAGAGCAGCTTCCTCTCTGACCCTCCTTTATTTTCAGAGGGTGCTGCAGAGAGATGCCCATGCTTTCAGAAATCATCCTGGCTGGAAGTTTGCTTGAGGCCAGGCTGAGCAGGGCTTCTGGAAGTGCCTTGGCAGGACTCTTGTCTGGCTGGTGCTAATCTCTCCAGATTGAGAGAGAAGGAAATAGAAGCAAACCTCACACCTCAGTGTCCAGGATATGCTTATCATGTTTTCTGCTTTCCAGGGTTCCCACGGATTTCTTTTTTTCCCCCTCACCTGTCAGGACAGGGCATGCTAGCACAGTGCTGAACAGGGCAGAGCAGCACTTGCCTGAGCTACCTGCTTGGCTGCAGAGCGTGGCCAATGCCTAGAGTCAGACAGCATGTCTCAGAGGGGCTGAACTGGAAAGGAAGAAACAAGATCAAATGGACAAACCCTGATGTGAAGCTCAAAGCATCTCCTACCTGCATCTTCTGACTCCTGTCTCATCTTGGGCAAGTCACTTCACATCTGCCTCAGTTTCCCCTCTGGGGTGAGCTCACACCAGGTGCTTTCTACCTGTTAGTGGAACTGGAGGCTGGATAGCTCAGTCTGCTGGTGGAACTGGGGCTGGGGAGCTCTCAGTCCGCTGCTGCCCACAGCACTGCCAGTGGCAATGCCAAGGAGGGTGCCTGGGGGTGGACAGCATGGTGGCTGCGGGGCCACGCCGGGCTGGTGAGGGGTCAGAATGGAGCACAGAGAAAACCCTGCTCCCCTGCACCCATCACACCCCTGCCGGGCAGGAGGGAAGGCTGGTGGCTGCCTCTAGTTTCTCCCGAGGCAGTTTTTCCCTGCGTGGTGCGGGTGAGGCTGTGCAGTGCCAGCAGCTCTCTGCCTGCTGAGGCAGCTGTGGTGAAAGCTGCCGGCCAGCTGCCTGGGTGGGGGGCGCAGAAACGTACTGGAGAGCAGCCTGGGGACATAAAAATGGAGCGTCGTTTTACCCCTGTCGCCTTTCACAGAAGTTCCCTTCCAAATAGGAACGCCAGCTCCTCTGTGCCACGTCCATCAGTCTTGGCCTGACGTGCAAACAAACCCCCTTCTCCCCAGGGGGTGAGGGGTGCTGGCACCGGTCAAAGCTGGGCAGGAGGCAGCTCATGCTCTCATTAATCCAATCCTCTCCATGAGCAGTCGTGCGTTGCCTTCAACGTTGCAAAGTTTACCCCATTTCCCTGCAAAATGAACATCCCAATCTTAGAATCATTGAGTCATTAAGGTTGGAAAAGACCTCCGAGGTCATCAAGTCCAACCTTCTACCCAACACCTCCATGACCTTCAGATCACGTCCTGAAGTGCCTCATCTACCCATTTTTTGAACACCTCCAGGGATGGTGACTCCACCATTTCCCTCGTCAGTCTGTTCCAATGCTCAATGTCTCTTTCAGTAAAGAAATTCTTCCTAATGTCTGATCTGAACTTCCCGTGGTGCAACTTGTGGCCATTTCCTCGTGTTCTCTTTTCAGTTCCTAGGGAGAAGAGGCCAACACTGACCCCACTACAACCTCCTTTCAGGTAGCTGTAGAAGGCTATAAGGTCTCCTCTCAGCCTCCTCCTCTTCTTCTCCTTCTTCTAGTGTTTTACTCAGCTTCTGATTTAGGATAAAGTTCAACCAGAAAAAGAGAAACAAATTTGGTCCTTCCTTTCTCTTCATCACCCTGCTTAGAGCAGAGGGCAGAGTTACCAGCGCCCAGCACTGAGCACATCTGTCCAAAGAGACACCATGGTGTGCCTTGCAGAGCTGAAATGGCCTCTTTGCAGAGCAATGCCACCCTTTTCTCTCCAGGACTGCACCCTGTGGGACTCTTCCAGCAGATCCCTCAAGAGGCCAAAGTCTGCTCTTCCAAGGCCAGGTTTGTCACCCTGCTTTTTGCTCTTCTCCTTTCTCTCAGGACTCTGAACTCCACCATGTCATGCTCTCTGCTGCCAATGCTGCTGTCATCCTTCACATCCCTGACCAGTTCTTCTGTCTTCATAGGTATCAGATCCATCAGAGTGTCTTCCTTCCTTTATTTCTTGATCATCTGTACTAGGAAGTTGTTGCCAGAGCACTCTAGAAACCTCCTAGATTGCTTGTACCCAGCTGTGCTGTCTCTCCACCAGATATCACAGGGGTTAAAGTCTTCACGAGGACCATGGCCAGAAAACGTGAAGCCAGTTGTCTGAAGGACTCATCTGCTTCCTGATCTGTAGCAGCCACCCACAACTACAACACCCACATCATTTTGCCTTCCAACCCAGATAGTCTTGACTGGCTCATTATCCACCCCAGGGCAGATCTCCACGCATTCCTGCTGCTCCCTCACACAACGGGCAACTCCCTCTCCTTGGTTTTGTTGAGGTGAGAAAACATCAGGGGAGTTCTCTCCATCCATGAAATGAGGCAGGGATTTATAGAAAAAAAAAATCATGAGTATCACTAAAAAATGTGGCAAAGTGCCAAGGGAACAAATGGACACAGATAACCTTCAGCCTGGCACTTCCCAGCTCCAGCACTGGACCTTGCTACCTTACTGACAGGCTCCATTTGGGCATGTGATTGCATTTCACACTGTAAAAGGAATCAACTCTGACAGCTGATGTCTGGCTCTCAGTTTCTCTCACATCTCCCTCTGTCTCATCTCTTTCTCTGGACTCTCATTCATGTCTTACATTTAACTCTTCCCTTGTTTTCTGACAGTTTTGGTAGCTGCTCAAATATGGCCATATTCCAAACGTCATCTCTGCTCATGTAATGCCTGTTTATTTCCCTGCCAGATTTTGCCTTCTCTCAGTAGGATGCGGTTTTATGCAGAGGGTGCTGCGCTGCTCTGGTTCCAGTGTCACAGCTGGGATGTGACCATTGCCTGGGCTGGCCTTCCCCAGTCACAAGACCACCTGCTTTGGGTAACTGCCCTGGACCGTGTGGTTTTTTCCCCGCCATGGGGATACAGCTTGTGAGCATACTGTGTTTACACAGCTCAGACAAGGTGTTTTCCATTGGCATTTAAAAAGGAAGGCAGACTTATGTCTCCTGCATTGTTTGCTGGTGGAGAGGCCAATGTACAGACTGGGGAAGTAATTTGGCTAAGCCATCCAGCAGGTCAGTGGCTTCCAGCCCCAAGCAGACCCCGTTATAGCCTCGCTTTTACCATCGGTAGATGCTACAGCATTAAGACTCTTGGCTGCAATACAATGATCTTCATGCAGCCAGACTCTTCAGAGTGGCTGGGGATCTAAGAACAAATGTAATAACTGTGGTATGGGGACAGCTGCTCCTAACTGGAGACCATTCCTCTCTCATCCACGCAGCCACAGCTGGTGCAGGGACCTGCACCTCCTGCTCTGCTCAGCTCTCCCAAGGGTTCTGCTTTGTATCAGCTTTCCACGGCCAGATTGTGTGTTTTGCTGTTTTCCTCATGCCATCTGCACTGCTCTCTCTTCCCTCGCTCTGACTGTGACACACACTGCAGTGAACAAGTTGGCTGGGCAGGCTCGGGGCAGGCTCCTGGATTTCCAAAAAAGAATGGAGGGACAGTTAGGTCTGTAGGGGTCCCTGTGTCCTTGGCACATGAGTCCCTACAGTGTGCACAAAAATGCAGTCCTGGGGGTATGGTGGGTTTGCATACCCCTTGATGGCAATGGAAGGGGAGAAGAATTCCTGCTGAGGTACCTTGGGCTGCACAGTGGAGTTCAGAAAGGCACCCAGGCAGCTGCCCCTATTGCATCTGGCACATAGAAGCTGCCGAATCATGGAATCACAGAGTTTCCTAGATTGCAAAGGACATTTAAGATCATCCAGTCCAATCATTAACCCAACACTGAGACGACCTTGACTGAACCATATCCCTCAGCACTATGTCTACATGACTCTCAAATACCTCCAGGGACGGGGACTCCACCACTGCCCTGGGTGAGCTGTTCCAGGGCCTGAGAACCTGTTTGGTAAAGAAAATCTAAACTTCCCTTGGTGCAGCTTAAGACCATTTCCTCTTATTCTATCAACTTGGTTGAGCAGACCGACCCCCCCACCTCTCTACAGTCTCCTTTCAGGCAGTTGTAAAGAGCGAGAAGGTCTCCCCTGAACCTTCTCTTCCTTCTGAAGGTTGAACAGCCCCAGTTCCTTCAGCTGCTCCTCGTATGACCTGTTCTCTAGGCCCTTCACCAGCTTTGTTGCCCTTTTCTGGACACACTCTAGAATCCTGCCTGTGTGTAAGAACAAGAGTTCTGGGAAATACATATTTATTTGCCAAGGACTCTGCAGCCTTTATGAGCTTACCAACCACAGCAAAGCAGGGAGTGATGCCCACCTCTGTTGCTCTGAGTGGCAGTATGAGCTGAGGCTTTGGGAAGGGTTGGAAGATAGCAGACAAGCTCTTAAAATTATAAATGTAATGTAGTAGCTATTTAAAGGTCATAGATCCTTGAATGGTCACACCTTTGAAATACTCTGCAGAGCAGCAGGTGTATGGAGCAGATGAGGTACAGTCACACAGTCTTGATGCTTGGTCTGGTGCTCAGGAGACAGGATTTGTCCCTGCCTGTGCTGATGATGTGTGAGGTGATCCTGGGCTTCCCGTTCAGGATCCCTCTGCCAGAGGCTGGTTTTGGTCTCATGATCACGCACTGCTCAGACTTGTAGGATCTTCTGGGCTACAGATGAGAAATACCAATTCCAGACTGGTGTTTCCTGTGAGTTAGTACAAGCTCTCATTCTGCTGGTAGTGTGAGGGGAAGATGGAGAGAGCGGGGTGGTCAGTGGGGCTGTGGCCTCTCTCCATCCTTGCCATTAGCCAGGGTCACTGGACGCACCAGGGCATGGAAAGTTTCTTGCATTGAGCTGACAGCTTAGGGTGAGAAATTCAGCCCTGAAGATATAACCAGAATCTCCTTCTGCCACAGGCTGTGAAGGAGAAAACTGGAACCAGGCTCAAGGCAGGGAGAGAGTGAGCCATGCTGAGGCCAGCCTGGGCTCCCAGGAGCCGTACATTGGGCTATCCCTCATGAAAAAGGTCACCAGCTGTCAAACTGAGGCACTATGAGCCGCCTTGTCCCTATTAATGAGCATCCTCCAGGGACAAGGGCATGTTGAAGATGATTCACCTACCAGTGCTGTGCTGCTGCAGCACTCCAGGGACCACAGATCAGAGTCTTTCAGTGATGTGCCGTCCACTCTGCAGACCCAGGCTCCTGCAGACTGTCGCTCACTGTGTGGCCGCTGGCTCGCTCTTGCCTCGCTCCCTGCCCGCTGGCACTGCCTCCTCAGCTCGCAGGAGGCAGCTCGCTGAGTGCTGATGGGGAGCTTCACACTGCCTGGGTGGCACCTGCTCTGCACGTGGGACTGGTGACCCAGGCTGGGCACCACTGAACCGCTGCTGAAACTGGGGATGCTCACAACTGGCAGCTCCCATCACACAGTGAAGGGGCCGTGGGACACTGCCTGGAGCTTTGGATGGGTGGCTCTTCTTCGGTCTTCCTTCCCCCACCTGCCTTCAGCAACAATGAGTAATAGAGCGGAATTTCTACACAAGCTGTGGTTTTCCTTAGCCCCATGGAGCTACCCCACTGCTTTAGTTGCTGTCCTTCTGTCTCAGCCTGGTGCTGAGGGTGGAAGGTCCATCCAAGGCATAGCAGAGTGAGGTCCCAGACAACAGGAGAAAGAGCTGTATTTCCCATTAGATCTGATGAGGGATGTCAAGACGAGCTGGTTTTGGCTGTTCCTCATCTGTCACTATCCCAATAATTTTCTTAGTCTTTCTTACTGGTCAGAGTATGTTAAACAAGTTCTTGAGCATGCCAGATCAACCAATCCTTGCAGAACCTGCCTCACTCCTCAAATCTGGTAGGTATTTAGCCCAGCTTTTGCTGGGCTTCACAAAAAGTTCCTGCACATTTCTACTGTCACATACCATGACCAGTGTTACTCAGAAAAGCTTTAATTTCCTAAATAGCCTCCACTGGTGCTGCTGCAGGGACCAGGGTAAGAAGAGAAGGTCCTTGTGAGAAGGAGGAGGTGGTTTCTCCTTCCACAGAAGGAACTGTGCAGAGAAGCTCCTGTGCCTGGGTCTGGAAAGGGCCCTGTGGGAGGGATTGGGACACACGCAGTGAGCAGCAGAGGGCCCTCAGGATGCTGGTATTTTCAAATACCTGCAGCTCCCAGTGGCTGTGGTCCAAAAGGGGCTTATGGCTGCAGGTCCTTGATCTTGCAGTGCCCTCGGGTGCTGACGTTGGTCCCTACAGCTGAGTTTCCCAGGGCCTGGGTGTTTGCTGGTTGCAGCAGTGGGAACAGGAGCCAGCGTCTGGCAGGGTGACCTTGGAGGTGGTGGTTCTGGAAGGACACCAGGAGCTGGCACTTCCTGGGGATATTGCAGCAAGGAGGAAGGATCCAGATATCTAAGGAAATTGCCCTTGTTTGCTCTCAGAGTTTCAGAAGAACATGCTTTGAGTCAAGGACAAGGATGACATTTACCTTTCTTTCTCTGCCCTCAGCTATCAGCTCAGGCTAGAACTGGTGATAGGAAAACCATAAAACAAGGGAGGAAAGGGATGAGCAGGACTGAGGCAGGAACAAGAGAACAAGCAATGAGGAGAGAGATGCTGGAGGATGATAAAGAAGGAAAGCAGAATAGGAGCTGAGCATGGAGGACTCCAGCCAAGTCACCCAGCACTCCTCTCATCCTGTCTTTCATGTATCGTAGTGTTTGGGTTTCTCTAAACCTAGAATATTCCCACATAAAGAAACTTTAATCTTGCCATCAAGACTGCTAAGTACAGCCCAAACTAAGAGACACTACATAAGAACAAGTTCCTAAACATTAAACCCACAGAAATCACAAGCAAATGCTGCATTTGTTGTTTCTATATCATCCCCGGGAGCTCTGGTGGTGACTGGAGGTAGCATTGAGAGAGGAACCAGCAGAGATCAAGAAGAACCTGGTAAACCTGGGAAGAAGCCAAGAAGAGGAGCACCATGTGGGTACAGGACTCATGAGAAAAGCAGATTCAGGTTCCTATAAGCAGAATCCTACATCACCAGAGAAACACGGACTTGCCAGCACTCACATAACCTGAATTCTGACTCTGCATCCCAATTGCAGATTTCATTTCAATCTAGGAATAGCTTTCTGGTTTTTCTAGCCTTAAAAATTCAGTGCTGTTTTGTCATTTGTTGTGTGCTAAGTGGAATTCCCTGTATTTACTGCTTTACTTGACCAAAAGCTCTGCACTTCCTCATGAACCACATTTAGATACATGCAAAATCTGGGTTTGTACCATGGATTTATTTTGCCAAGTGGGGAAGTGTTGCTATTTGAAAGATATCTGGGCAACTGTCATCTTGGAGATTAGAAACCTGTCTGGTGGGGTGGTGCATGCTGGAAAATCTGATCTCTCTTACAGGCACTGAGCCCTCATCCATGACCTTTTAGGAAGTTTGACTCAAGCTGTCTCAACATGAGCATTTGAACTTTGCAGCAGACAATCTTTCGGCCAAATTCTGCATCTTTACCCATTTTCATAACACTTCTCAGCTCAGTGGCTGGCACAGCTCCTTGGCAAGGCTGTGCTGTGCATATCTCCTGTTCCAGATCCTGCTGAGCCAGATGTGATACGTAGCAGATGATGTATCACCAGCCAGACCAGGCAGTCACACCTACCCTTGGGATCTCTTTGGGCTGGGAGCGGGCTGCATTGTCAGTGTGGGGACCCAGCCTCTTCGTTCCAGTAGCTGGCAGCAAAGTGGGGAGGTGATGGATGAGGGATAACAGCAAAGGGGTGAGCTGGGGAGGTCTGACATGCCTCCTAATGTCTGTCATCCTGGCCATACCTGCATTGCCACCTCCCTCCAGATGTCTCAGTTGCCCTCATGCCTGTCCCTGCTCCCTGCACTCTGGAAGTCACAGCTGCCTGCAGTGGATCTGGAGAGGAGCCTGCAGAAGCAATGACTCATCAGACACCCAACTGCAGAGCTGATTTCTTCCTCTCCTGACTGACTCAGCCGGGAAGCAGGCTGGAGCTGCAAAGCCCAGGTACACACACAGCTTTTAGCATCCCCAGAACTTGAGAGCCAAGACCTGAGGATGTGCAACCCAGGCTGGATCAATGAGCAGCTTTCTGGTGTCACTAGTCTAGCACAGTCTTCCTGAGGGCCTGACTGGGTCTTTCCCCACTTCCCTGGTGAGGTGTTCCCTCCACCCCTCAGTCAGTGGCTCCCACAGCTATCAGCCATTCATGGTACATGGCAAAGCTCAGCCCTCCGGAGAGGAGCAAGGGATGGGACCTGCATTTTGCAGCCTGTGGGAGCCCAGCTGAGGAGTGATGCAGTGGGAACGGGTTTGCTACTGGACCATATCTCCCCCTAGTCATTTACTGGGGAGCAGGAAATACATCCCACTCCATTTGGGCAGCATCCCTCGCTGTGCCTGGGTGCCAGAAGGTCTGGCTGTGGGACATCAGTCCTGAGTGCTGTGCTGCTGGGCTGGTGCCATGGGCAGAGCAGCCTTTGCTCTCTGCCTAATAAACAGCAATGCTGCCTGGGGGCCTCACAGTCAGCTTTTTCCCCAGTTGCCGGTCCTCATGTGCATTGGGGTGGACTGGGGTGCCTCGATGGAACAGGTACCTCTGGGTATCCCAGTTTAGCACCACTGGGAAAACTCCTCTGTGCTGGGTTATTCCAGCACAGCCAGGCATATGAACCTGAAGCCATCTCAGCATGCAGATGTGGCAGTGCCAGCCAGCAGCAGGACCTGGGCTGTTGGAGATTAGCAAGAAGAAAAGAAAAGGTGCAGGAGCTGAAAGAATTTGAGTAAGAATATAGTCGTTGTTCTGGGTGTCAAGGACAAAAGGACTTGTAGAAACCTCTGCTGTGCCCTTGTGCTGGGAGCATGGAGACCACATGGCCCAGCACAGGCAGTCACTGCAGGGATGTGGTGTTGCAGGTTTGGGGCTGGCAGGCAGAGTGCAGCACTTTCAGGGTTTCCTCCCAAGCATTATGCTCATCTCCATGCAGCCTAAACCCATCTGCAGTGAGGGGGTGGAGAGCCTTAAGCACAAGCAGGAAGCACTGTCAAGAAAAGCCTTTTCAGTGTTGCTGTGCCAGTGCAATCATGTCAAAAAAACAAAAAGGCATCACCACCTGCAAAAGAGCAGGCGCTAACTCTGGCAGCCCTGGAACTCCCACCCACATCGCCAGCCCTCCAAGAGACGGCATGGAGAGCTCGTTCCCCAGGTCCCTGCACTCTGTGTGACCCAGTCACAAGCCCTGGGACCAGTTGGACCGCCCTCAGCTGATGGAGCAGCTCAGGGTCTCCTTCACTCACCCACTCCACAGCACTGCACCAGCTCCCAGGGACCACAGGCAGCCCAGAGCCACCAATGCAGCCTGTGGTCCTGTCAGTCTGCTTGGCCCCAGCACAAACCAGAGACACAGAGCCAGGGAGATTTGCCTCCTGCTCCATCAGCTGAGCCAGATGGCACTGACTCAGGCTCAAGTCCTTTCCTGTGAGCCCTCAGTGTAGCTTCAAACCCGGTGGAGATGAGTTCTGTGGCCCAGGTGTGTGGTTTCTGGGTGTGCCAACTGCATCTGAAGACCATTGATGCCCGAGGCTACCTGCTCTCTGCCTTTCCTGTCAGCTTATCTGTACAAGCTCCTGCTGCTGCCTTGAGGAGGTGAAAGCCTGTACTGAGCAGTCCCATCCTGCTGCCAAGGGGAGGTCTTGCCGGAGTTCTGGATGGTCTGGAGGAAGGGAAACTTGCTTCCTGACACTGCCTTTTTCCCTAGTCCAGCCCAGTGACTCAAGCAGGCTGTGGGCAGTGTGTTGACATATTGGGGCTCCAGGATCAGACCCTGGAACGATAATCAGTGCTCCTTCCTCGTCTTGCTGACAAAACACTGGCTACCAGTCTGAGTCTCTGCCCAGCCACCCATACCCTCAGTCTCAACAACAGCAGCAGCCTGGGGGTCTGGAGGCACCCAGGGAGTGCAGTGGGGTACTTACCTTCCTCTCTGGCAGCTAGATTTCAAAGCACTCATATAACATCACTTCAAACCTGGCCTGACAGCAACAGGAGCAAGATGTGTTCCCTGCACAAATCCAAAGGGATAACACTCCCTGAGGATGAGCAAAGCCCTGACGACAGCTGGCATGGCCTGCAGGAGCAATTCCTGCCAAAGTGGTTATCTCCCCAGAGAGGATTTTCACTGGTGCTTTCTGGCATCCCTGACCTTGGTGTGACCTACCAAGAGCTGGTGAGCTTCCACAGAGCCTGTGCACCCATCTCCCCGCTCTGGCACAGCAGTCATTGCCACATTCCTGATGGCCACAGATAAACTCTCTGCCTGACATCCCTGGCATGTCATCTCTGCACCATCCAGTGGACCCAGGAGATACAGAAGATGACTTCAGGAGTGAGCTGAGGATGCCTGGCTTCTGAACCCCAGCACCAGTGAGGCAACACAGCACCAGAGAGAAACAGAAGTGTTGCACTGAACTGTCACAGATTAAATTTTTGGATCTACTCATGAAACTACAACAGTTCTTCCTGCCTTGGTAATTCTTGCTGTCTACACATCAAAAAACCCCACTGGCTTTCCTTTTCCAGAAGGGACACACTTGTTTTATTCCCTGCAGTGTTCCATTTAATGAAAAAGTCTGAGATTTCCCTTTCTGAAATCTGGATAAACTGATAGGAAGCTTTGTGCAGGATGGATACCGTGGCTGCTGCTCAGCTCAAGCCTTTGCTGTCTTCTGGACACTGCCAGCTGCCCTCCCTCCCCTGCTCCATGCAATGCCATGTATGCAGTACTCCAAAAGGTCTTGTGCACCAGTGTCTGGCCATCCTCTGAGCTCAAGGCACATCCCTGCAAAGCTAAATGCATCAGTTTGTGCAAGTGGTGCAGAAGGGAGGGCTTGGTTCCCTTCAGAACATGGCTAGAGGTGGACCCTGCTTGATGAAGAATGAAAGAGCATCCAAGGACCCTTATGTACCTGCCTAGCGAGGAGAGATTGAAAGGTTTAATGACAAAAACCAAGGGGAAGCAACAAGAAAGCTGGTTAAAAGCCTCCAGGAAGAGTGGGAAGGTGCCTCGAAGCCTGAACAGGGCTGAAGGAGGAGGGCATGGTTCAGACTCCTGAGACCTAAGCAGAGCAGGCACAAACAGCAGCAAGGAGGACAAAATGGAAGAGCTGGGAACACCCCCTGTGAGCTGAACATCACAGCAACGTGGTGGGACAACATAGGCTGGGAACGTCAGTCTGGAAGGCAGAACCTGGGAGAAAGAAACAGCAGAGCATTGCTGTACATCAAGGATGTCTGTAAAAAGATGAACATAGAGGAAAGCACAAGTATGGAGAAACAAAATCAAGCAGACTAAGGCAGAAAATGAGTTCTGCCTCGATGTATAAACCTAGAAGAAAAAGTCTGTATGTCCAGGAAAAAGATTAACTAAATGGGATAGGTAAGCAAATACCAGATGATACGTGAGATGGCTGAATTGTTCAATATCTTTTATGCTTTAAATATTTACAGAAGGGTTAACTGTAACCAGATCACTATTAGTGACACAAGGTTAGGAACAAGAACAGAATAACAAGGTTGAAGAATATAGCATGGGGATATTCAAATTGCCAATACCTTATAGCATTTACCCTGGAGTACGTGAGGAACTAGCCACAGTAACCTCTGACCCCAGTCAAAATTATCTCAGAAAACATATGAAGAATGGGTGAGGTCCTCATGGACCAGAGCAGGACAAAACATAGAGTGTAGAGGTAATAAGGGAGAAAGGGAAATACACCAGTCAGACTAACTTTGATACCTGAAAAGTTACAGAGCAAAATTATTACACAATCCCACATCAAGCATCTCAAGGATAATATGTGGTAAGGAACGGACAACAGGGATTTGTCAATAATGCAACGAGCTGAGCCGATCTAATTTCCATCATTGATGGGGAAGTAGCCCAGCGGATAACAGGGAGCAGTAGATATGGTATATCTTGACTTTCATGGGGTTTTGGCACTGTCCCATGGGACGTGCTCTTCAGGAAATGTAGGTGATGGAGTGTGATTGAAACCTTGCCGAGGCTGATAGATGCCCAACTGGTTAAAAACCACCAAGAGCTGCTCAGGTGCTATCAAACTGAGAAGACATGTTAACTGAGGGCCTGTGAGGGTCTGTCCTGGGTCAGGTCCTGGTCAATATTTTCATTAGCCACCAGGTTGATGAAACAGTGATTATACTTATAAAATACTGAAATAATAACAGATAGCAAAGGCCTGTGACTGTTTTGAAGGACGTGATCAGAATTGAAAATAAAACTCAATCACTTAGAAATCACTTGAAATTGATAAACTGCAGGTCAGTAACAAGAAAAGTCTCTGGCTAGAGAGCAGCACTGTTGCTGGGGAGTTTTGGTGGGTGGATGCTTGTCGGGCTTAGCAGCTTTCTGCTGCTCTGAGCAAGGCAAGTGCGTGCTGGGCAGTCAGCAAGGTGACCCTCGTAAGGCAGGGACAGCCCAACTCCTCTGCTTGGCCTGAGGGGAATTTCAGCCAGAGATTTGGGCTGGTCATCGTAAGGAGGAGATAGCAAACAGGAGAAAGTCCAGAGGAGATGCTTACAAGATGGGTTAGAAATGTGAAAAACATGAGCTGCGTGAAAAGAAAGAGCAATCTGAATTTGTCAAGGTCTGGTAGGGTGAAGCCTGAGCAGGGATATAAGAACAGCTTTCCAAAATGATAAAAATCATTAGAAAGAGATTAGTGATTGTTTATTCTCAGGTCTCCCAAGTATATTTTGTTCAGTAATTGGTTTAATTTGCATTTAGAGAGATTTAGGGTAGGTATTAGAATTGCAAGGAGTCATTCCTTGGGCCACATCATGATGATATGACTCTCTAGGTGATCCTGCTCTGGCAGGGGGGTTGGACTCGATGATCTCCAGAGGTGCCTTCCAGCCCTTACCATTCTATGATTCTATAATTCTACGTATCAAAGGTTGGCTGAGCTCTATCTCGTTGCTCCAAAACAGCATACAGAGGAGCAGCTCCTTGCAGTCCCACTTGTCCTTTGGGACCACAAGGCACCCTGAAGGGACCTCACTGTGCCAGGCACCCTGGGGAGACCTCCCCAGTAAATCAGGGCCAGGCAGGGAAAGGCTGGACAGAGCCAGATATCACCAAACACTCAGCAGTGGGGGTTGAGCGAGCAGCAAAGAGGGGAGGCAGTGGGGGTTCTTGCTCCCACTCCTGAGAAGCTGCTGTGGGAGAAGGAGGTCTTTGCCCAGCGACAGAGGGTGAAAGTTCTTTTGATGAGCTGTGTCACTGAAAAGGAAAACCAGCTCCATAACTGTATCGCCAGTTCTCCCCATTTTGATCTGTCCCCCTGCCACACCAGCCTTTCCTCTCCCATTTCTCTATGCATCTGTTTTTCATCTCCTCCATCATCTTTCTTCTGCTGTACCCCTCCTGCTCTCCATCTTCCCCATCCCTCCAGCTGCACTCCTCCTCCTTTCTAGTCTCTCCCTCTTTATTCTCATTCCTTCTCACACCAGCTTTTTAATTCAGCAGCACAACATTTCCATTTGAATAGCTTTCCTGACTCCATCCAGGACAGGAGCTGAGCCAGGGTGCTGCATCCTGTCCTAGCCCCCCATTCATTAGCATCACGTGAACGGTGCTGGCTGTCACCAGCAAGCCCATTCTGTATGCATGGCAGGCCTGGTGAGCAGGGCTAAGGACGGGTGACAGCGTGCACAGTGCTCCGGCCGGTGTGATGAGAGGGAGTGATGGGGAGTTTCGCCTGGAGACAGGCTGAGTTCTCCCTGTTGGCATCCCCAGAGAAGGAAAAGGGTGCTCTGCAGCCACCCATTTCCAGGGGATCTGCTGCCTGCCTTTCTGTGGGTACGAGGCACACGCATCTGCACCGCTTCTGGCCATTCGTGCTCGCGGAGAAGCCTGGAAAACCTGCTGCCAAATCAGGCAAGAGATAAGTGCGGTGAGAAAGGTCATCTGGTGGAGGTGGATGTCTGTGAGGTGTGCTGGCTGAGGGTGGCCATGAGATGGTCTTTCCAGCACGCACTAGGTTTGCTAGGAGTGAAGGGCTGGTCTCACCAGGATGATGCGATCTCAGGTGTACACTGTGTGCTCTGTGCTCCCAGAGCCACCCTCTGCCCTTCAGTCACCCTTTGCAGCAGTTATTTTTCTGCCAGAGGCAGCAGCTCAGCACAGGGGCTGGGGTGGAACCCTCCCTGCTGACCGACGCTGCCCCGACTGTCCCCGCAGCACACGCAGGATGCAACAGCTTCACGGGTTGGGGTTGCTCTGCTTCGCTCAGATGTGTGCTCAGCCTCACCAGGACCCTGCCAAAGCAGAGGCAAATGGTGCCTTGTCTCTGCCCTCTCCAGCCTGCCCAGAGCCAGGCTCGTAGGCTGGGAGGTGCCCCCCGGCTCTCAGCTGGCTGTGCACGTGTCCCCCAAACTCCCACTCACACACATGTGAATTCCCCTCTTCCACATCAGCACACATGAACATCCATCAGGGACCAGGCCACCTTGGCAGGGGCCATTGAACTGGGCCTGGGACCCACTGTGGCAGCTCTTCTGCTTCCCCTGCCCCCCCTGGGGCTGCTGGCTGAGGTTCCCCAGCTCCTTCACTGGGAGGGCAGAGAGACAAGCCACCTATCTCATCCTGCTGGCTGCCTCTCCGTGGATATGAGAAGCCTTATTGTGCAAGTCCCCAAGGCCAGGACACAGTTCCATCCTAGGTGCATGTGCCCTGATGTCCCTTGGTCTGGAAGGCAGGGTTGAGGTGGAGGCCTGTGGGACACATGGCTGTTCATTCTCTTCACCTTCACTTGAGGCTCATTTGGGATGGTCAGTCTTGCAGAGCTCTACTTCTCTCCCTTGTCATCTTGCAGTCTGAGCAGGTTAAATAAAGATTTGTTATCTCCCTAGAACCAGGGAGACACACAGGCAAAAAGCTTCCAGCCTCACAGGGTGTTTCTTTACTTCTCTTACAGGTGTCGGTTAATAGTTAACTCTCAGGAGTTTTCCTTCCGGCAAACAGGGAGCCCTTCAACATTTTCTTTAACCTCTTGGTTAAAGAAAAACCAAGAGCTGGTTGGTATCTGATGAACTTCTCTCCATGCCAGGTGGAACCAGTGCCCGCTCTGCAGATGCCTCTGTGCAGGTGCAATGGCAGAAGGGTGGGCCAACAATTCCAGGCCAGTGTGGGCTGTGGGCAGCCAGCCAGAGCTGCCAGCAAGACAGTACAGGAGAAGGTCTGGGGAGGGCTGGCTTTCACTTAGAGGATGTAGAGTCTCTGGAGGGCTACAGATGCAGCCGAGGATGTGGGGGACCTGCAACAGCCTGGCTGTTTGCCATCAGGAAAAGGGTTACGGTCCCTGCTGGGCTGTAGATCAAAATTCTGACTATCTTCTCCAGCAGCAGGGTGGGTGGGAATGGGGTTGGCGCTCTGATATTCTCAGGGAGGCCTCGAGCCGGGCGGCGCGCGGGGGGGGGGGAGGGTGGGTGGATCCCCATCCCCGGCGAGGCCGAGGGGGGTCCGTCCCCGGCGCGGGGTCTTTGTGCGGTGGAGCCCCGGCTGGGGCCCGGTCGGGAGGAGAAGCTCTGGGCTCGGGGAGCGTGTCCCGTCCCCTCCCCCGGTCCGTGTGGCCCGAGTGGGCCCGGGCGCGCTGGCAGGGCCGGGCCTGCTCCCTGCCAAGTGGCGGCCACAGAGGTGGAGTGAAACCCAAACCCTCCCGGCCGGCGAAGGGGCCGGTTCCGCCAGATGCTGCAGCGCTGGGGATGTGCCCGGGCTCCAGCGGCAGCTCCTCTGCTCGGAGCTTCGGAAGGAAAAGCTTTAATCGGGCTGAAAGCTGCTCCGACGCCAAATGATTTGCAGCCTTCTGGCCCCCGGGAGGGAGGATTCGGGTCCTTGGGGTGCTCTGGGGAAGCCTCTGCACCGAAGAAGGCCGAGGAAGGGACGTGGGGAGCGCGAGCGGCTTCCCTGTTCCGGAGCCCTGACCTTCCGAGCCCATCGCAGAGCGAGCCTGTCTGTCTGGGGAGGGTGGGAACCGAGGGAAGTCGGTAATTACGTCGGGCAAGGCTTTATTCCCGAGGAGGTTGCGCACAGCAGGGCCACACTCAGCTGCTCCTCTCGGCTGGGAGCACCTCAGCTCCGCGGCAGCGGGAAGGGCCTTGGGCTTTTTTAACGCCTTTTTAAGCGAAAAATGTAAAAGTGACCAAAAAAGTGACGGCATCGGGTACACTTTTGGGCTGCGATCGCGACGCTGGAGCTGCCGGCGGTGACGTCGGGGGCCGGGTGTCGCCGCGGCGGGTTCAGCAGCGACGTCCGGGGTGTTTCTGAGCTGTTTTTATCCTCGTTGCCAAGACCAGCCGAGAAAACCCAAGCGGTTTTCCCAATTCAGGCTTCCCCGCTGTCGATTTTCGCAGCGCTGGAGCGAGCAGAGGAGTTGCAAGAGGAGGAGGGGGGGGAAATAAACCACCAAACCCAACCAAAAAAACCTTGGATTTGTGTCAGAAGATCTTAAGGTGGCATTTGGGGGAAAACTATTTTTAGCGGGATTGCGTCACTTAACAGCTCAGACCTTACCTACTGGGAGGATGTTTCTCTCCCCGCAGCGCAGGCTCTGGGACTGGCTGGGGGGGGGGGGGGGTCTGCAGGGGCCTTTTGTACTCCCGGGGGCGGTTGAAGAAAAAGAAAAAGGCAAGGGGGGGAATTTTTAAATGGGGTTGTTGGGGGGGGGCCGGTGGGGGTTGTGTGTTTC
>WUAM01000411.1:71363-84260 GCA_024336885.1 Actenoides hombroni | reverse complement strand
TGTCTGTGAGAACAGGCTGCTAACTTCAGAAAGTGCAGTTAGTTAGAAGAACTGAGCTGAAAAGTGAAATTACTGAACAGAATTAGTTCTGTTCTCACTCAAACCAGGACACAAGATTAATCTGAATAGGGCATTAGATGGTATTACTACTTGTTTTTCTTTTAATGTGGCAAGTCCATGTTCTGGAACTGTTCCCCCCAAGTCTTCGATTAACCACTTAACAACTTTTGAGTATTTAATAGATTCTATTTCTTTTGTTGTTACCCATACATCACCTTTATCAGGTACCAATGCTAACACTCTATTTTCCAGCATTTGTTCTGCCTCCTCTTTAGCCGCAGAGTCCACTAGTCAATTTCCTTTTTCCACCTGGGTGTTGCCTTTGTGGTGCCCTTTACAATATATAATAGCAACAGCATCAGATTCTTGTACAGATTGTAATAATTTCAAAATCTCTTTTGCGTGTTTGATCTGTTTTCCTTGTGATGTCAAATGTCCCCTTTCTTTCCAAATTGCTCCATGAGCATGCAGTACTCCAAAGGCATACTTAGAGTCAGTCCACACATTGACCCTCGTATTTTTTCCCAATTCCAAGGCCCAAGGCAGAGCTATAATTTCAGTCTTTTGTGCAGACATCCCAGCCAAAAGTGACTTTGCTTCAATACCTTGTCAACAGTTGTTACCACATATCCAGCTAGGCGACTCCCTTTTCGAACGTAACTGCTTCTATCTACATACCAATTTTCTGCTTCTTCTAAGGGAGTTTCTTTCAGGTCCACTCATCTGGAGTATATAGTCTCTATGGTTTCCACGCACTTGTGTGTGGATGGTTCTGAAGCTTGGCTGTTGAGAAAGGAAGCTGGGTTCACAAAATTAGTTAATTCAATTTTGATGTCGTCAGATTCTATTAAGATGGCTTGATGTTTCAAAAACCTTGAAAGGGAAAGCCAGTGGTTCCCTTTTTGTTCTATTACTGCAGACACTGCATGGGACACTGAGCCAATTATTTGTTGTCCCATAGTAAATTTTTGTGCCTCCTGTATGTTCAGAATCACAGCAGCCACTGCTCGTAAGCATCCAGGCCACCCTTTGCTAACTTCATCCAATTGCTTGGAGTAGTAAGCTACTGCCCATTTGTAGGGTCCTAATTGTTGCGCTAAAACTCCTAGTGCCACTCCTTGTCTCTCATGAGAGAATAACCAGAATGGCTTGGTTACGTCAGGCAGCCCTAAAGCAGGAGCATGCATCAGTTCTTTCTTGAATTCCCCGAAAGCCTTTTGGGCATCTGGGGTCCAGTTTAGTTTTATTGTGTTCTCTTTTACAAGCTCATACAGAGGTTTAGCTATTGTCCCATAGTTGTATATCCAAAGCCGGTACCAACCTGTCATTCCAAGGAAAGTTCTCAGTTCTTTTACCGTTTGGGGCAGCAGGGTTCTGCAGATGGCTTCTTTCCAAGCTGTGCCCTATTCTCACTGTCCTCCAGATATCTCATATCCCAGATAGGTGGCTTGTTGTTGTATTAATTGAGCTTTCTGTTGAGAAACTCGATATCCAGTTAATCCTAGAAAGTTTAATAAACTAACAGTCCATGTTACATAGTCTTTCTCTTCTGTGGTTGCTATCAGCGGGTCATCTACATACTGTAATAAAGTTCCATTTCCTGAAGGTGGGTTCCAGGATTCTAAATCTTGAGCCAATTGATTTCCAAATAGAGTGGGGCTATTCTTGAATCCCTGGGGCAACACTGTCCAGGTTAATTGGGTTTTTTTGTCCTGTTGAAGAGTTTTCCCACTCAAAAGCAAGTAAGTTCTGTCTCTCTTTGGCTACTAGAAGGCAGAAAAATGTATCCTTTATATCTAAAACTGTAAATCAAATCTGACCATTTTTCAGTTTTGTTAATAAAGTATAAGGGTTTGCTACCACTGGATGGAGATATTTTACAATCCTACTAATTGCTCTCAGGTCCTGTACCACTCAGTAGGACCCATCAGTCTTTTTAACTGGCAAAATTGGAGTATTGTATTCTGATCCGCATTCCACTAGTAATCCATACTTTAAAAATTTCTCTATGATTTTCTCCATTCCTTTTCTATCTTCTAATTTCAAGGGATACTGCCGAAGATGGACTTTATGAACACCTTCTTTTAGTTCTATTTTTATAGACATCACATTCTTTGCCCTTCCTGGGGTGTCTGTGGCCCAAACACCTGGATATGGCTGATTTATTATTTCTTCCTTCCATGGAGAATCACTAGTAGACACACTAGGGGTCACTAATGACAAGCTAAGGATCTCTATAAGGCTTTCTTCATTTACTTTCAGTTCCATTCTTCCATGAATAAAGAAATATTAGCATCTAATCTCTCTAATAAATCTCTTCCTAACAAAGATTTTGAAGAATTTGGCAAATATAGGAATTGGTGGATCCCAGTTGCTTTCCCTAGCTTGAATTGCAAAGGCTTCAAAAAGAAAGCCCATTGTGGTTGTCCAGTAGCACCTACTACATTTATAGAATCTTTGCTTATAGGTATTCATTCTTGATTTAAAACAGAAAAAGAAGCCCCTGTATCTACCAAAAAAATCTACTTTCTTCTCCTTGTCCCCTAGCTTTATGGTAGGGTAGATGCCCCAGGTCCCCATCAATCTTCCTCTCCCATTGAAGCCGCTAAAGCTGGGGGCTTTCCCTGGAGCTGTGGACATTATTTTTTCCAATGTCCTTCTTTTTTACAATAAGCACATTGATACCTTCCCAAAGAGCTTTGGAATCCTCCATGCCCTCCTCCCTGTCTGATTCCTCTTCCCTGTCCTCTAAAACGCCTCATCTGTGGTTCCTATGCTGCTATTGTTGCCATGGCAATGACTGTCTATCCACATCTTCTTGGTTATGAAAAACTTGCCATGCTTCTTCTTATAATTTTTCCAAATCTCTAATATCTAGCTCCTTCAGCCTCTGTAATTTCTTTCTAATGTCTGGTATAGACTGTCCTAAAACCAAATTCACTAATTGCTGTTGTCCAGCATCAGATGCAGGATCCAGGTTCATGCACCTTCTCATAGCATTTCTAAGCCTATCTACAAATTCAGTAGGGGTCTCCTTTGGTCCCTGTTTTACAGCATATAAAGCCAAATAAATAATAGACTTAGGGACTGCATTTTCCAACCCCAATTTTACCTAATTTCTATATCTAGTCAATAACCAATAGTCAGCAGAGACATTTGGATCCCAGTGGGGGTCACTCAAAGGAAGGTGATCATCTACAGTTCCCTCAAGTGTTCCTGCTGTCACTTGTGCTTGTATATGTGTTCTAGCTGTTTTTAGTACCAATTTCTTTTCAGTTTCTGTTATTTCAGACATTAGATCCACATCTGCTCAATCTGGATCCTGATTTTTAACAATCATTTCAAATCTTTTAGCTACTTTTACAGGGTTGTATCTATACACTTCGACTACCTCTTTTCAAGCATCTAGATCTACAGCTGAAAATGTAGCCTTTACTCTTCCCAGCCCCCCTGGGCCCATCACTACCCTCAGTGGAGCCAATACATATTGCTGATATCCCAGGGTCTTACTCTAGTTCTCAAGGTGATGGGTGAGTCTCTGACTCCGCCCCCCATTCTTCATAGGTGGGGAGGATGAGGGTGGGATGGGGGGTGCCTGAGCCCCGAAAGGGATTGGGGCAGGGGAAGTGACAGCATGTTGGAGGGGGGTGTCCTTGAGTGGAGGAAAAGGAGGTGGTGGTATACCAGGGTATCCCAGGGTCTCTGGAGGTTCTACTTCCACCTTCTTGTTCTTTCACTTTACTAATGCCATTACCAAACATTCCTGCAATCTACATTTCTTACACCAGTCAGGATTGCCCCTCAATGCCTGAAACATATCTGCATATGTAACTTTGTTCCATTTTCCTTCTTTTTGGAGGAAAAGCATTAGGTCCCTCACAATATCAAAACCTACACTACCATTCCCTGGCCACTTATGTTCATTATCCAAATTGTAGAGAGGCCACCACTGATTACAATACTTCGTAAGAGTTGTCTTACTAGAAACCCCCGCTGATGTCCCACCAAGTTCCTTCCAATGTGTCAAGATGCACCCTAAGGGGGTCCTCTTAGGTACACTTTGCTGAACCCCCATAACTGATTCTTAAACTCTCCGCTGTCCCTCCCACAAACTACTCATTTGAGCTGTCCTGACCATTCTATTCAATCCCAATCCAACCAATTTTAACACTGCGCACACCAAAAATCAAAGCTTCTTCAAATCAAGACCACACTCTCTCACCACAAACACAACATCTAAACTAACTTTCCAGGTGAAGACATACACTTCATTCGCCTGCAGCCGTTTCCCTTGTGGGAGGACAGAACCATGGATAGGGACTCCACATTCACTTTGCATCCCTGCTGCATCTCAAGCACACTTAGTTTACTCATACATTCCTTCACAGCAGTAATGATGATTTAAGTTTACTAAACAATGATAACAACCACACAATAAAATAACACGAGCAGTTAAGATAATGTGGATCATGCACAATCAGAGTCCATATGCCATTCCAATATACCAATAAATCTTATGGTCTGGACCCAAATACCAAGTATGCATATAAATACCAAAACCAAATACCAAGTATGCATACAAATACCAAATACCAAGTATGCTCAAGATATTAAAATAACTGGCATATGGTACCCTTTGTAGGATGTCTCCCATGTATTACAGGCACTCTCCAAAACCAAATGTATACCTCCCAAACCAAACCCAAATTTCCAAAAAGACCAGGATGGTCCTTGTCCGCTCCTGCAGTGAGCCGGGTGAGTTGAGGAGTCCCACCAAGAAATGCCAGGGGATCCCAGGGAGTACTCTTTCTCAGCAGATCCTGCAGCCGAGCAGAATCTGTCCCATTCGGTTTCCCAAACTGACACAGTGAAAAACTCAATAACCAAAGTTATTAAGCAGGCATTCTTTATTTTGCAGCGCTGGATGCACAGGGGATCACTCCTCCAAATGTGCGTACCGATGCAAGCTGGGTACATAGTTTATAAACTATAGCTATATAACTAGGCTAAACATACATATTCATTATATTTCTTAGAAAGGGCAGTCTTATGCTAATGAGTTCCTGGAATTCATTTACATAGTCCAAGCATGTGTAATAAAATTAGGGTTAGGGCCTTTTCTGCCTGTGGTGGTCTTTCATGACCTCTGGTGGTCTTTCATGACCTCTGGTGGTCACTTATTTAATCTTCTCTTCTTCATCACTGTGTTCTTTCGGTGACCTAAAGGCTAAAATCCTTATTCTTGCCACAAAACTGGTTCTTGTCTGTTCAGCATGCTCAGGTGCCTCAAGATGTCTTGTTGTCCTGTTCCTGGAGATAATTACTATCTACAAGGTTATGAATTTCACAGTATGCCTGTACTATACAACTACCCATTCATTGTTGTTGCTTGTTTAAAGATTAGTAAAATTCCACCTGACATCTTGTCTCCTACATTCACAAGGGACAATAGAAGATGAAATGGCCTCAACTCACACAAGGGAGGTTTAGATTGGACATTAACAAAAGCTTCTTCACAGAAAGGTTTGTCAAGCATTGGAACAGGCTGTCCAGTGAAGTGGTGGAGTCACTAGCCCTGTAGGTATTCAAAGGACATGTAGATGTGGCACTTAGGGACATGGTTTAGTGGTGGATTTTGCAGTGCTGGGTTAATGGTTGGACTCGATGATCTTAAAGGTCTTTTCCAATCCAAACAATTCTATGATTCAATTCTATGATTTTATATTTTTATTTTCATATTTTTTTGCCTATGACATAAATGTGCTTATGTGTCACAGTACTGACTTCTGTTTTTCATAAGTACATGAGAAAGATCTTAAAGTAGTTGTAGTTTTAACAGAAAATTAGAAGTACATCACTTCAGTCCTATGAGATGCTGGAGATGGTTATTTTAACAAGCCATGGGTGGCCTCCAGTGTGCCACTTTTTGCTGCCTTCCTCACACATCTGTTTGAAGGCAATCTCTGGCAGGATGTTAGGTCCATGAAAACATAATTAACCTGATTTAGAATAAGATTTCAGAGTGTTTTTCATGTCATAATTTCAAGAGAGAGATAGATCATAGCTTTCCAGGGATGGGTTTGGGAGGTGTGCATGTGGGAGTGTTTATTTGTTGGTTTTTTTTAAGAGGAGATGTAACCATTGTGGCTTAATACATTAGTGAGTTTTCCTTGAAACACTTTTGAATTACTGTATTTTTATTTTCAAATATTTGGGGTTTTTACTGTTTAAGAAATAAAAAACTAATTAAATTCATTGCACAGTAATGCCTTTTCCTTTGACTACAACATTTTTGGATATTTTTAAACCAGGTTGAAAGCTGGGGTTCTGTGTGCTTTCAACTACTTTAACTTGTATTTACTGTGTCTTCTAATTACACTACTTTTTAAGCAACTTGTTTAAAAAGAGTGCAAAAATGACTGTTTCTTCTCTGTCTTGAAGTTGAAGATGTTACATGTTCTTCAACTCGTTGCTGTAAGTGGAGCCAAGAAGTGCTGTAATGTTAATAAATTTAATTATGCTATCAAAAAATAAGAGATGGAAGGTCAGGCATTTTCTTATTTCTTTTAAAGTTTACATGATTTCAATTAAATTAATTGTATTTTTTTAATGCAGATACATTTGTAGCTGTGTTCTTTTTGCTTTCCATGATTTAAAGGAAATAATTAGTACAATGACAAGTAGAACTTGAAATAAATTATTTAATCTGGCCAGGATATTAATTTTTGAAATGTTAATACAATAGCTCCTTGAATGACTAAAGATTTCCTAATGTTCTTAGAATTATGAAGTTGATTTTAATGTGGGGGATATTTAAAACAAGTTTTTCTTTCTCTTGTCAAGATTTATGTAGGGCTTTTTTCTCTCCATATTTTCTGGTGATGGCCTCATCTAGATACTAAATGTGAAGCAGATGTGTGCAGTTTCAATTGCAGCAGACAGAAAGCAATTTATAGGGATTTGGCTGGCAGAGATCAATGTGAATCTGCCATTTGCAAAACATTTATTTCCTCCTTGACCTTTGTCCAAGAATATCAGCAGTTCCTCTCTGCCTACCACAGGTTGGGTCTGGGACACAGTATCTGACAGATAGAGAATGGTACTGGAAAAAAAAGGGCCAAAGATGGTGTCTTGTCCTCCTCAAATGATCATTTTTTAATTTGTTGTTGTTGTTGTTTTCCAAAATAAGTATTCTTTTGTCAGTGTTAATTACATAAAATTAACTGTTACATGTAGATTAACTCCACTGCAAAAAATAAGGATCCCTGCAGGAAATGGTAATCCCAAACATATGTATTCTAATTTGAAAAGTAGGGACACAATCATAATGACTTCAGCTCACTCATCCACTTATCTGAATCAGTTCACTTTTGAGATGACCTGCTGTGAGTTCTGAAAGGAAACCTGGATCCACATAAGTCAGTTCTGTTCTGCTACAAGCTGATTCTGTGCCTTATGAAAATCACTGCACTACTGCTTTTCTTCCACTTGTAAAAATGTGCATAAGTTATGAAGGGTTTGTTAGTTAAAGCTTTCCAACAGACTTCAAGGTGTTGTCTTTTAAACACACTGTGTTGAATGGTACTGAATGTTTGACTGGTGTTGAATGTAGCTGAACAAACTGGAATGTAAAGAACTGGAATTCATGACTGGTTTTGTGGCTGTACATTCTATTATCCTTTGCTTGATGACATAGAAAGCAAAATATCTTTGATGCAGTTAATACTGCATGTCAAACTGCAAGCAACATGAAACAGCCATATGTTAATTGCAGTTGTTTATATGCGGATTTATTAGCAGTATTTCAGGGTAGGTGACGGTTAGAATGGGAAGTGTATAATGCATTGTGTATTTTTGTTCAAGATAATCATGATATTTTGACACTAACGAGCTGTGTCTCAAAGAATTCTGACATGTTACTTTCATAGTGCCATTGTTTAAGCCCAGCTAGCAGGATGAGAAGGAGAATCAGGAGAAAAAGGTAGAACCCCAAGGGCTGAGATAAGGACAGTTTAATAAAACACACAAAAAGAGAAAAACCAAGAGTAATAACAATATTACTAATTAAATAATATATAAAGCAAGTGATGTAAAATGCAACTGTTCAACACCTGGAACCAGCTGCCCACTTGAGATGCACAGCCTTTCCCTGCCCAGCTCCGCCCCTCTTATACAGCAGGCATGATGTCAGTATGGTGTTGAACATCTCTTTGACTGGTTCAGTTGTCTATCTCGGCTGTGGCCCCCTCCCAGATCCTGGTGAAAATTAACCCTATCTTAGATGAACCCGGGACACAGAATCAGAATAGTTTGGGTTGGAAGGGACATTTAAAAGTCATTCAGTCAACCCACCTGCCATTGGAACGGACACCTTCCACTAGATCATGTTTCTCAAAGCCTTGTCCAACCTGGCCTTGAACAGTTCCAGGGATGAGGTGTCTGCAGCTTCTCTGGGCAACCTGTTCCAATGTCTCACTACCCTCACAGTAACGAGTTTCTTCCTACCTTCTTTCAGTCTAAAGCTGTTATTCCTCATCCTATCGCTACAATCCCTGATAAAAAGTCACTCCCCATCTTTCCTGTAGGCCCTGTTTAGGTACAGGAAGGCTGCAGTAAGATCTCACTGGAGCCTCTTCTTCTCCAGGATGAACAGCACCAACTCTCTTAGCCTGTCCTCATGGGAGAGGTGTTCCAGCCCCTTGATCATCTTAGTGGCCCTCCTTTGGACCTGCTCCAACTGGTTCATGTCTTTCTTGTGCTAAGAACTCCAGAACAGGACACAGTGCTCCAGGTGTGGTCTCACTAGAGCAGAGCAGAGGGGAAGAATCACCTCTCTTGACCTGCTTCTTTTACTGAAGGCCAGGATATGGTTGACTTTACACAGAGGTTTCTCCAAGAGTGGGGCATCGGGGAGCTGTAGGGGTTCTTCTGGGGGTCTAAGAGTAGCTGTGGGGCCACCACGGAGTTGGAATGCTTTGTGTCAGGCTGTGTATCCTGCCTGGGATTGCTGTGGGGCAGCCCCAGATGACCCCATAGTGATGTGGGGCAGCCCTAGCTCACTGTGGAGCAGTTACAGCTCTCTCCTCTTGCTGTGGTGGACCCCTGGCCTCAACATGGGTCAGTCCTCCAACTCTCATTGGGTTCAGGTGTGGATCTTCCCTGAGGGAAAGTGTAACCACAGTGACTCCATGATGCCCTTCAAGCAGTGCCTTTGTCCTGGTTTGAGTTAGAACAGCACGATTCTGTTCAGTGATTTTACTTTTCAGCTCATTCTCTTCTAACTAACTGCACTTTCTGAAGTTAGCGGCAGACTTTCACAGGTAGTGTCTGCTTCTGGCAGTGATAACGCTCAATGTTTAGAGCTACTACTAAGGACTGGTGTGCAGATCAAGGCCACCGCTGGATCTTGTGCACCATGTTGAGGGCTGCAGAAAGTAAGAGGCAGCACCTGCAAGGAGGACTGAACAGGACAGGTGACCCTAAACTGACCAGTGAGGTATTCCATCCACAATACATCATATTCGGTATAAAGCTGAAGGATCAGGAGGGTCAAGCTCTCTTCTTCAGTGGCTGGTATCCAAGAAGGATTCTGTCTGTTCTGCCTTTGATCCCAATCCATGTGTTCCTGAATCCAGTTCCAGAATCCAGCTCTTGAATCCAGCTCCTGTCTGCTGCTGAGTCCAGTCTAGGACTTCCCCAGTGCCTGCTCCACAGTATCAGTGGTGACAGTGACATAATTACCACCACAGGAAGCTGGGTTTGATACTGGTTTTGTATATATTTGTATATATTCCATTTCATTATTATTATTTTCATTAAAACTGTTGTATTTTTCTTTTCTATTCAGTAAGTCTCTCTCCTTTATTCCCTTTCTCTTCACCTTTGGGGAGGGAGGGGTGTTAACAGCATCTGTTACAGGTCTAGAGGACAGCCCTGACCCTAAATTGAGAAAGTCTTCCAACTTGCTGTCCAGCCCCAAGTATGAGGGCTGCTGTGGAGTGGCAATGGGGCAGCACTCCCCACCCCCAGCTTGCCCCCCAGGTCCCCATCATCCCTATCATCGTCTACCCCTACCAGCACTTCTACAGCAAGTGGGAGCAGAGTTTCACAGGCACTGAGGGGCTGGGGAAACAGGTCTGGAGGATGTCCAGTGTTCTGGGAGGACATGTTGGGAGTTGGGACTACAGAGGATCTGGGGGGTACATGGATAGGGTGCTGGGAGGGGGTACATGGGTCTGGGGTGTTATGGGAGGGCAAGTGGGGCACATGGGGAGTCTAGGGGGTAGCTGGAGGGTAGTCTGGGGGGCACATACAGATCTAGGGAGCTGTGAGGCATGCGAGGGCTCTGGGGGGGATACATGTGGGTCTGGAGGGCATGTGGGCTACACCGGAGGAGGTTTGAGTGTGCTAATCAGGGGCTGAGGGCACATTGTGGGGTGGTGGGGTAAGTGGAGGAAGTTGTGTAGGACACCCAGGAGTCTGGAGCATACAAAGGTGAGTCCATATCCAGGTGGGCTATGGACAGCTGGTGGGGGGGCTGTGGGGTGCTCTCCAAACCCTTGCCTCCAGAGCAACGTGTGATCCAGGTGCTGCCTCTGTTGCTCTTGCAGGGTCTGGACCCAGCCAATGTCCCAGTGCATACTGAGCAGGTCTGTGCTGCCATCCATGCTGGAGACCTTCAAAGTGCTTTCGACTGAGCTGCACCCCACAGTACCACCCCACTGCCCCACCTCATGGCCACGTGCTGCCCCACAGAACTGCCCAACCCCAGGCTGGTGGGACATGGGCTGACCCTCTCATGGAACGTGGGCTGACCCACAAGTAGGACACAGGCTGGTATGATACAGGCTAACTGATGTGTAGAACATGGACTGACTCACAGAGGAGTGTGGACTCACAGGTGAGGCATGGGCTGATCCCCTAGTAGGACACAGACCAAACCATACCAGGGCACTGAGCAACCCTTGTCAGGATCTATAGGAAAAGTATGGCTTGACCCATGGTGGGAGCATGGAGCGACCTACGGCCGGACTTAGAAGAAACATGGGCCATGGACTGACCCCCAGTGGGACATAGAGTAACCCACAGTGAGACCCAAGGAAACGCATGGACTGAGCTGTGGTGGGAGCTGTAGGAAGAGCTTGGCTAGACCCATGTCAGGACACACAGAAGACTCATGGAGTGACCTATAGTGGGATTATAGTATGACCCACGGCCAGACACCCATGGGTTGATCCACTCCAGAACCCTAGGTGTGGGTTCCAGGGCCTGACCTACAGCTCTTGGGAGTGCACAGGGCTGACCTCTCTTGATGGCTAGTGCCACCTGGGGACTGGGTGTTCCCAGACCATGGGGCAGCATGAGGAGGCAGGTGCTGATTGGTTACAAGAACAGGCCCCACCCCCTCTTTAAGGGTCAACAGCATTTATTTATCGGGGAGGTGCAGGTGGATTTTGCCAAATTCCCTTCCTGCCCCTGTCTTGGCCCCTCACCCCCCTCTCCCCCACCTTTAATAAACCCCTCCAGTTGTGGTGCCTTGTGATGTCAGTGGCTGAGCGATGATGTCCCTGGGGGAATGGGAATTATGTCAGTGGTGAGTCTTGTGCCCAAAGCCGTTCCTCCCGTCCCCGCAGTCACCTGTGGGGGACATGGGGGTTAGGGGGAGAGTGCAGTAGTTCCAGGATGATTTGGAAGGGGTCCCTACATGGCCATGGGGTCCCTGGTGGGTTCTGTGGGAGTCATGGTGTGCCCCTGGTGGTCATGGGGTGCCATAGGGATCCAAGGTGCTCTTGGAGGGTCATGGGGTCCCTGTGGGTGATTTTGGGGAACTGTAGGGGGTCCTAGGGCTGTGGGATGACCCGGGGGGTCCCTTCGTGCCTAGGTGGGTGCAGGAGGACACTCACAAGCCCCCAGGCGCTCCTCCAGGTCCATCAGCTGCTCCCCCAGAGCCTCCACACGGTCCAGGTACCTCAGAGGCCCCCCCAGCGCCTGCCCCACACACGGTGGTCAGGGGGGGGTCCACATCCTCCCACACCTGCCCCATCTGCTGGGAGAGGTGGGAACCCCTCCAGCACCCACTTACAGGGCACTGGAGCCACCAAACAACCCCCACTTCCCTCAGCCTCACCTGCTCCAGAGCCTCCATCCGCTCCTGCAGCTCCTGCAGTCGGGCTGAGAGGGTCTCCGGGGAGGACGCTGCGGGGCCATAGGATGCCATGGGACCCGGGTGTATAGGACCCCCACTGCCCCCCCATCTGCACCCCGGGGGACCCATGTGTCCGGTCGTTCCCCACTTCCCCCCATCCATGGATGCAGGCACCTGCCCCCCCCAATGGACCCATGTGTCCAGAGGTCCCCGTTCCCACGCCCCACAGGGTCCCAGGGTCCGGCTCCATCCCCGCGCCTCCCCCAACCTCTCGGACGCCTGGCTCACCCCACTGGCAGACGAGGCCGGGCCGCAGTACCCGCCGCTCCACCCGCCGAGAGGCCACTCGGTACGTGGTGCTGTGGGTGCCTGTGTGGGTCCCAGGTGTCCCAGACCCAGACCCCTCCCGGCACTCCAGGCAGCTGGATCCCCTCCCCACGGGCACCCAAGAGCCTCTGCTGTCCCCTGAAGGACTCCACACCCAAGGACCTCCCAGTGGCTCCCACTCTCCCACCCCCAGGGACCCCGACCCTCCTTCCTCCTCCCAGTCACCCAAGCACCCAAGACACCCCCCCATCCCGAGGACACAAGTCTCCAAACCCTCAACCCACTGGGGCCCTCCCAAAGGTGCTCCAACTCTCCCTCTCCCCCCCCCCCCCCCGCCCCCCAGA
Source organism: Actenoides hombroni (assembly GCA_024336885.1). Lineage (NCBI taxonomy): Eukaryota > Metazoa > Chordata > Aves > Coraciiformes > Alcedinidae > Actenoides > Actenoides hombroni. The sequence continues at coordinate 71,384 of WUAM01000411.1, read as the reverse complement.
CGTCCAGCCCCCCGCCCTCCC
>WUAM01000411.1:51350-66702 GCA_024336885.1 Actenoides hombroni | reverse complement strand
AAGGGAAAGGGAAAGGGAAAGGGAAAGGGAAAGGGAAAGGGAAAGGGAAAGGGAAAGGGAAAGGGAAAGGGAAAAGAAAGTGGTTTGTAAATACTTCAAACTTCAATTAGCAGTCTTCTAATCTGACACACAACACAGTATGTCTGTTTATACCTTTCCTTCTTTAGCAGTCTGTCTAAAGCTGATTGCTGTTTTTCTTGTGAAAGCAACTGTGAATTTCAGATCATTATAAGATGCTGAATTGGTGTTATCAGAATTTGCATAGTGATTTTTGTTTGTGAAAATGCTGAAAAAATATTTTGCTTTTGATATCGAGGGGACTTGTAATGAACAACTTATAAAAACTTTCTCCAAATAATTTAAATGTTTTTTTGCAGAGGACCTTCTGGTCTTCCTTTTTCTTTAAGCATAAAACAAGTTAATTTTTTAAAAATGTTTTCATACCTCATGCTTTCCATAAAGCCAAATGCTGTTAAGACAGTATTTATGAGCATAAGCTTGTAAATACATTATCAGAGAGGAAAAAAAATGCACAGAAATATCCACAAAGTATCAAAATGCATAAAATATCTCCATCAAGAATAATATATACTACCTCTTAATACCTGAGATTGTTTCCTAAGTCCCATAATTGTAACTTTTTTGTTCAGCAGCAGTAAAATTCTTTGATGGTATGTTTTAGTGATTGTCTTTCTCTCTCATGTATCTTCTCTTCACAATGATATTATTTCTTTTTCAGAAAAATAAAACTCCACTCATTTTCCATTGGAAATGTTGTGAAATAACAAAAGGAGAATGCATAGTATATATGTCTTACTCAAAGATATTGAAGCTGATGGGACATCATTCTTTTAATTTCAGTATCTTCTGGTTTAAGTCTATATTTTATTAAGGGAAAAATACACAAATGAGGTTTGACTTTGGCAATTAGTACAAGGACTGAATTTGAGTGGCAAGATACGCTTTTGGTGAAACTGTGTTTTGTTTTGATTTTGTCCCAGAAATGATCTATATCCTGTTCTGGAATTTAGAACTTTTGTGACCTAATTCCCTTTGCTACAGGTAGGAATCTTATTGTATCAATTGGAGGCCAGATTAGTCTTAATTTGTAGGTCTCTTCATTTTGTTGTTTGGGGTTTTTTTTAAAGTCTTAAAGCTTCCTGTTCCAGAAACATATCTACCCTGGCTACTTCTTGTCCAAAATCAATGTCCATCAGTTTTCCACTGATTTCCACTCAGAAATGGATCTTGGCCATAACTCTTAATGGCATCTTTGTCTATGTTACTAGTTCCTGCAATCTAAGCATCATTGGTTATACACTCATATATTTATTATTCTGAATACATACATTGAATCAATCGGGTGGGAAAGGACCTTAAAGATGATCTGGTTCCAACTCCTCTGCCATGGGCAGGGACACCTCCAACTAGACCCGGCTGTTTAAAGCCCCACTCAACCTGACCTTGAACACTTCCAATGATGGGACATCCACAACTTCTTTTGGCAACCTGTACCAGACAGAAATAGAGTGACTATTTGTACAGAAGCCAGTTTATTCTTTGAGAGCCTATTCTCATGTTTCCTTCAGGCAAAAAAATAGGATATTTTTTCTTCATATTTATGGTGGTCATTACCAACCCTTCAATTCAGGAGAATCAATAGTTTAATATGAAATGCAAAGATTACTGCTAATGTTTTGCAGGAGAGCTGATAAGGAATTCATAGTTCTTAGTGGACTTTTCTGATTCATTGAAACTCTTCATGGGGAAGAATCGATTTCATCTAATTTCCTATCTCAAAAATGGTAAAAAAAGTTTCTAAAGTATCACTAAATGAAAAAGTTCTTTTTTAAAAAAAATAACTAAAAGTAATAATTTATGAGGCTGAATTGTAAAATATATCTGAAGGTTTCTATCTGAAAATATCAGTATGTTTTGTGTTTTGATTTTTTTCATGACTGTTTCTGAGAGGGTATTTTTTGGTCTCTTTTTTTACTGAAAGATTAATGTATATTAAATATATGCCTGTGGACTTCAGGAAGACAAATGTGGTTTTCAGACTTATCTGACAAACAAATATTTCAATATATGCAACGTTTGTGCTTACTTGTACTGTAATGATTGGGCATAATCTTTAGTGGATTTCTGCATAGGCACACACTTCATGCCTATAAATATTATTATCATAGCTTAGCTCTGTACTTTTTTTCAGATTAGTAGACTGACATTTGATTCATCAAATCATTTGATCAAATTATATACTTTGTTGTTTATTTACTTTGTTGGCATTCTGTACTTAGGCCCTTCATTTTCAGAAGATGACTCTGTAAATCACCTTCGTCTAAACCTGCAAGTGCTTAGTATTCAAGTGATCAAGTTCTGTGTCCTCTGCCTCTCATCCCTCCACGTGCCCCATCTGGAATCCTGAAGATCTCTGTCCCTCTTCAGTTTAATTCTAAGCCCATTTATTCTGAAGCGATTCATTCTAACAATAATGGTAGTTCAGATCCACTTTTGTTCAGATCCACGTTTGTTCAGAATGTTTTGTTTGCATGCTGTGTTCCAATAGTGTTAGAAATATAAGCCTTTCCAAGTTGATTGGGTGTTTCCGGGAACATAACATGTGATTTGTGGAAATGAAAATAGTTAGTGTTTTCTGCCTGATTTGATTTTGATTTATTTTTTCCACTATACCTCTGTTGATTTCTGCTAGCTTCCTCTACTCACTGTTATCATTTCTTCAATCTAGCAGACTAGCTGAGCATACTGAATAAAGTTCAGATTTTGCTGAACTGAATGTTATTTGTGCTTTTCACGACATCTTCAAGTTTCAGTACCTCTCCAAGATTCATAATTTCATTTTTTTATTTCTTAACCACAGCCTTTATTCCCCTTCAATTTCTGACAAATCCTGATTTTCTTAGACTTCCAAATTCCAGGTATCTCTTTGTTTCAAAGACTGTTGTTCCCATCCTTTGAATCCATCTTCAGATTTTATGGTTGTTAACTACTTTTTTTTTTTTTCTTTATTTTACTGCTGTTTTTCAGTTCCATCACCAATATTTGCTTAGCTCCCATGCTTCTCAGTTTTATTTCCTCTTCTCGCTTCTCCTGTGTGTTAATCTACTGAATGATGCCTGCCTTTTTTCACAGAAATATTTTACTACCTATGGATCTCTCCATATTTTTTTCTTGGAAAAAATAGGTACAAAAGGATAAAAATTAACCCAAAACAAATTTAAAAAGCCCAAACATGCTCTCAACTTACTTCCATAAAAGTAATGACAAAAATCTATTTTTCTTTAGATTTTGTGTTTATGTGCTGCAGCAGCATACAATATACAAAGTGATCTCTTTGAGCTGTATGCACAGGCTCAACATTGTATTTTAAAAAGCTTTTTAAGTTCCCAGATCACTGGCTGTGCTCACAGGAGGTTTATCATTTGCTTCTGTTTGTTTTGTTTGGGGTTTTTTCTTGTTTTTTTTTTTTTCTGCCTCTCCAGTAGTTTTTTTATTCTTATTGAGTGTCTTTGCACCAGAGATATAAGTCTTCTGTGTCTAGAATGAGTCTATCAGATGGTGATATAAGTAAGAATGCCATTTTATGTTGAGACAGCACTTAATATAATAAGGATCCTGTAAGTACCTTCCAGGTATTACAAAGCAGTATGGATGCACAAAACTTAGAAACTTTTTATTGTATCGAGGAAAGAGGGATCTTGTGGAAACCACTATGAGGTAGAGAAAGATGTTTACTATACCTGTAGGATGCTTTTTGAGTATTACTCTTTTAAAAAGCAAATCACATGTAATACAGATCAGTCATGAAGAAGACAGTGGCTTTGTGAGGAAAAAATCCATCTTATCAACTCTTATACTTAATTCTCAATTTTTTTTTCCAAAAAGTTAAATGGTTGAGTATCAATTAAACAAATCTGTATGATTTTTTCTAGAGTAAAAAGAAAAATAACTTTTCTTCAGCAGTGAATCCACAGACAACTTGGAACATGGCTTATTTGGTGAAAGTTTGTGAAATATTGTAACTGTACTATTGGGAACCTCTATGGGCAAGCCATTCCAATGCCTGATAACCCGCTCATAAGAAATTCTTCCTAATATCCAACCTAAAATTCCCTTGGTGTGACTTGAGGCCATTTCCACTTGTCCTATCTCTTGTTACTTGGTTGAAGAGACCAACCACCACCTCTCTACAACCTCCTTTCAGGTAGTTGTAGAGAGTAATAAGGTCTCCCCTGAGCCTAGTTTTCTCCAAGCTGAACAATCCCAATTCTCTCAGCCACTCTTCATAAGACTTGTGTTCTAGACCCTTCACCAGCTTCATTGTCCTTCTTTGGACATGCTTTAGTGCCTCAGTGACCTTCTTGTAGTGAGAGGCCCAAAACTGAACACAGTACTCAAGATGCATCCTCACCAGTGCCAAGTACAGGCATAAAATCACTTCCCTGGTCCTACTGGCCATAATATTCCAAATATAGGCCAGGATGCTGTTGGCCATCTTGACCACCTGGGCACACTGCTGGCTTATGTTCATCTGCCTGTCAGTCAACACCCTCAGGTCCCTTTCTACTGAACAGCTTTTCAGCTGTAGTGCTGCCAGGGATTGTTGTGGCCAAAGTGCAGAACCCAGCATTTGGTCTTATTGAAACTCATACAGTTGGCCTTGGACCATCAATCAAGTCTGTATAGATCCCTCTGCAGAGTCTTCCTACCCTCAAGAAGATTGTCACTTCCACACAGCTAGGTGCTGTCTGCAAACTTGTGAGGGTGCACTCGATCCCATCACCCAGGTCATTGATAAAGATATTAAACAGAAAAGCCCCCACTACTGAGCCCTGGGGGACACCACTTGTGACTGGCTGCCAACCGGATTTAACTCCGTTCGCCACCACTCTTTGGGCCTGGCCATCCAGCCAGTTTTTCACCCAGCAAAGTGTACACCCATCCAAAACATGAACAGTCATCTTCCTCAGGAGAATGCTGTGGGAGATAGTGTCAAAGGCTTTACTAAAGTCCAGATGGACAAAATACATGGCCTTTTCCTCATCCACTAAGCGAGTGATCATGTTGTAGAAGGAGATCAGGTTAGTCAAGCAGGACTTTCCCTTCATAAACTCATGCTGACTGGGCCTGATCATCTGATTGTCCTGCATGTACTGGGTGGTGGTACACAGGATGATCTGCTCCATCAGGTTTCCCTGCACCAAAATCAAACTGACAGGCTAAAACTACAAACTGTAGTTTCCTCATTCTGGCCCTTCTTGTAGTTGGGTGTCAATGTTTTCTAACTTCCAGTCAGCTGGGACCTCCCCAGTCAGCCATGACTGCAAAAAATGATGGAAAGTGGCCTGGTGAGCACCTTCACCATCTCTCTCAGGACTTTTGGGTGGATTGCATCCAGTCCTATAGACTTGTGGTTGGGTGTACCTTGAGCAACATGGTGGGGGCAACTTTGCTTGTTCTATGAGCCTGACTGGAGACTTACCTGAGGGTTTAACTACACTGAGAGCAAAGGAGGTGCTTCTGGGAAAAGGAGCAGGAGGACATATGAACATGAACTGTAAATTAAAGCTGAGAGGACAAAGTCCTGTCTGCCTTGTCCAATGTAGAAAAACAAAGGGTAGCCTGGAGAGAGCTGCTATGGCTGCAGAAGGTAGTGACAGCACTACACAAAGAAATTGTTGTGGCATTTTGAACGTTCTGTTACCATGTTCTGTTAGCATCATTTTAATTATTTCTATTTCTTTCCTGACACGTGTACACATTTTCTTGTTTGGTAGCTGGATCTTTGCAAGAATGGCTCAACATGCTGCATGCTGAGTGTAGGTAAAGTCAATATAAAAATAAATCGAGAAGAAAGTTGTGTGGGATAGAGCAAATAAAATAAAATTAAAAAAAAAACTTAGTAGATTCCTGGGTTTATTGCTTCTGTTCCTGAAACCTGAATCTCTAATTGTTGTGGGTTTCGCCCCCCCAGATAAGACAGTAGTAATTGTAACTGCATGTATTTATGTGTGTACGTGTATGTATAAACTCATCTACATTTCTGTTTTATAAACTTTCAGCCAGGCTTGTCAAGGCATAAACAGTCATTGATATTTTACTTACAAGTGTATGCAAATTGCTCCTAAACAGAGAAAGAAGATAAATGAGCCAGATCTTCTACTTATGTAAATCAAACAGCTTTATTGACTGTAATGATGTTATGCCAAGTAAAACCATGAGGGGATCAGGACCATTTAAGTTTCAAAAGTGCATCTGAAAAATTGTCATTTTTTAAATATTGGGCAAAACCCTCTGTAATTATGTTGGTTTCAAGGGAAGATACCATGCTTCTGGAAAAAGCCAGGATCAGTTTGGTTTTATATTAGTTGGTTTATTGAAGTCTCTTCAGTAAGCAATGGAGATATCCCATCCTGGGCATCTGTTTTACTTGTAGTGAAGTCACTTGATCATCAGCTTCTGACAAGCTACACAGAAAGCTCCTGTGGCATTGGCCTCTGGGATTCAGGAGCCCATGGGTCAGGCAGAGGCACCTGGCTACTTTCTTCCTCTCTCCTCTACCCTTGTTTGTGCTACACAACAGCAGGCAGTGCCATGGAAGAAAGAAAAAAAAAAAAAAAGAAAAAAGAAGAAGAAAACCAAACCAAACCATTTTCTGCAACACAAAAGTGATTAAATAGTACCATGGGTGAAAGTTTGGTGCTCAGTCTTAAAGTGCACACCACATTCTTGAGAAGAGGACACTCAGGTAAGGAAAAACAGAATTGGATGAGAAAGGTTGCTAGGTGCTTGCTTTGAAAACTTTAAAGGCAAAACTGGTTAGGTTTTTTGAATATATCATTGTATTTATAGAGATACTGTTTAGCTGAGAATGTGTAAAAGTTGAAAAATTGTATGAAATCTTTTTTCATTGGGAAGGACAGTGACAGTACAATTTTAACAGTGAATTTCCTAAGTGTTTTATTTAAATAAATGTCAACATTAGAAAAAAAACTTTTTTATTCTATTGTATTTGAATATAAAGTGAGCCATCATTTTGATACTTTCTGTTATGAACAATCATTTAAATACAGGGTTCACTGTTAATTTTCAATATTTAAATGAATTACAAAACATGCTCTGGCCACTCAAATTATTAAAAGAATGGAAGCAAGAAATCATGGCTAAGCATTCCTACCCAACTCTGTATTATCTTTAATTACACCAGTCCCATACTTCATAAATTTTCTTGTTTCATCTCTCCATAGTTACCGAAAATGAATCTAAGTGAAAACTGTGAATCCTTTTGAGTAATTAATACATATTCTGCATGGTTTAATTTCTGTGCTAACAATTGGATTAACATATTTTTCCCCTTATACTTCTTCTTCCCTGTTAAGGGCACTGTTCTGACTTGGAAATTAAGTTTTTTTAAAAGTTATTGAGGGAAAGATGGAAGAATATGCTGGTGGTTTTGGCTGGGATACAGTTAATTTCTTAATAGTAGCTAGCATGGGGCTATGTTTTGGATTTGTGCTGAAAACAGTGTTGATAACCCAGGGATATTTCGGTTATTGCTGAGCAGTGTTTATACAGAGTCAAAGCCTTTTCTGTTTCACACACCACCTCACCATTGAGTAGTCTGGCGGGGCACAAGAAGCTGAGAGAGGACACATCTGGGACAGCTGACCCCAATTGACCAAAGGGATATCCCATACCATATGATGTCATGCTCAGAATATAAAGCTGCGGGAAGAAGGCAGGGAAGGATATTCAGAGTTACAGCATTTGTTTTCCCAAGTGACTGAGATGTAGCCCAGCTGTCCTGGAGATGGCTGAACACCTGCCTGCTGATAAGAAGTAGTGAATTAATTTGTTTTGCTTTGTTTATGCTCATGGCTTTTCCTGTACATGTCTTTATCTTTTTTATGGTCTTTATCTCAGCCTGCACCAGGAGGGAGGGAGGGAGGGAGTGGCTGAGTGGGACTGAGCTGCCTACTGCAGTTAAACCACAACAAATAAATGACATACTTTTTTTTCCCAATTCAAATTATACAAAGAAATATATTTGTTTCAAAATTTTTAGAAGAACCAATTATTTTTACTCTTCTCCAACATGCATTCTCTATATTCTAGTTTCCATAAAATCCGGCTTTTTCATTATCCATTGATCTCTATCTGGAATGTGTCTCTATAACCCTGACACTGGTTTCTCTCAGTAATTACACAGTCAGAAGCTGTTATTTTCCACTCTTTTTTCTGTAACTCTTTGTAGGAGGGGGCTTGTCAGAGTAACAGCAAGCATGTGACTGATACAGAACACATGGTAGTCATAGCTGAAAGCTAAGAGTGGAAATGGACAGTTCTAATAAAAGCATTAATTAGGTTACGAATGCAGTTCCCTGCTAGGTAATAGAGTGTAAATTAAAAGTCAAAGTGAAAAACTGAAAATTCATCTTAGTTTTTTAACAATTCCAGTAAGGGAATATGATTCAATGAAGTAGCTCCATAGTGGGTCGTTACCCAGCAGCTGTAGGATGCTCCCACACAGGTCTGCCCCACTGCCTGGCTGTGCCTTGCTGAGGCTGCCTATTTCTACCAACCTTTATACTCTCTCTGTCTTTCCCATTTGACCAGACCCAGCTGTTCCTCTCTACTAGTTCCTTGTCTCAATCTGGTACCATCTTATCGCGCTTTCTGAGTATGCCTCTGGTTCCTTCTGAGGGGAACAGAGGGTCCAATATGCTGGGTAGACACCTCCTCACAGGGAGGTGTACTGTCTCCCTGGAGCCCAGGTTATGGATGTCACTAGGAAGCTTCCTAGCCTGGTGCCATTCTTGGACTATTACCTGTTACTGATCTTTCATGTAGGTGGAGAGGAAGCAGTGACTCATAGTTCAAGAACAATTAAAAGAGACTTTAGGGCCTTGGGATGGGTGGTGAGAGATTCTGGGGCACAGATCATCTTATCTTCTGTTCTTCCAGTTGCAGGCAGTAACACTGGAATGAACAATCAGATCCAGACTATTAATGCATGGCTCTATGGCTGGTGTCACCATAACAGATTTGGGGTTTCTGACGATGGTATGGTCTACACAGCACCAGGCTTGTTGGCATCAAATGGGAGACACCTTTCTTGACCAGGGAAGAGGATCTTTGCTTAGGACATTGCAGGGCTGGTCAATAGGGCTTTAAACTAGATGTGGAGGGGGAGGGCGATAATATTATCAGGCTTGTCTGTGACAAGCTATGGGGTGGCACCCCAGTGTTAGTGGGATAGGGAGCTAGTAATGGCCTTCAACCTGTTGCCCTGAGGCATGCTGTGGACACAGCAACACAGCCAAAGTCTCATGGAGATGAGCCAGGGCCCCTGAGGTAGTAGAAGCCGACAAGGAAACATCACGGAAGCACCTTAAGGAAATTAAGGGGTACTTCTGGAAGAAAGTGACATGGTCAACTGCTCAGATGAAGTACCTCTACACAAACGCATGCAGCATGGGCAACAAACAGGAGGAGTTGGAAGCTACTGTGCTGCTGGAAGGCTATGACATAGTGGCCATTACTGAAACATGGTACAACGAATCCTATGACTGCAGTGTGGCTATTGATGGCTACAAGCTGTTCAGAAGGGACAGGAGGGGAAGGATAGGCAGAGGTATTGCCCTCTATGTTAAGAACTTAATAGAGTGTGAAGAGATGTCCCTAAAGAGTAGCCATGAGCAAGTTGAAAGCTTATGGGTAGGAATTTAAGATCAAGGCAAGAAAGGGAACCTTGTGGTTGGAGTCTACCTACAGGCTGCCCAATCAAGCGGAGCCTACTGATGAAGCATTCTTACTCCAGCCACAGGAGGCACCAGGTTCACAAGCTCTTGTCCTACTGGGGGACTTCAACCACTCTAACATTTTCTGGAAAAGTAGCACAGCAAACTGTAGGCAATCTAGGAGGCTCCTGGAGTGTCTTGATGATAACTTCTTAGGACAAGAAAAAGACATCCCTATCCGAGGGGATGCAATACTGGATCTGTTGGTCACCAGTGCAGGTGAGCTCATCAAGGGTGTCAAGATTGGAGGCAGCTTGATCTGCAGTGATTATGTACTGGTGGAATTTGCAGTACAAAGGGACATGAGTCAGACAAATAGCATAGTCAGGACCCTGAATTTCAGAAAAACAAAATTCCAGATCCTCAAGGAGTTAGTCAATAGGACACCCTGGGAAATGGTCCTCAGGGACAGGGAGCCGAACAGAGCCGGCAGATCTTTAAGGACACCTTCAGTACAGCACAAGAGCTCTTGATCCCCAGGTGTAAGAAATCAAACAAGGAAGGCAAGACACTGGCATGACTGAGTTGAGACCTGCTGGTCAAACTAAAATACAAGAAGGAGCTGTACAGGCAGTGGAAACAGGGACAGATGTCTTGGGGAAGAGTACAGACATGCTGCCCGATTGTGTAGAGATGGGGTCAGGAAGGCCAGGGCACGGTTGGAGCTGAACTTGTCAAGGGATGTAAAAAATAACAAGAAAGGTTTCTACGGGTACATCAACAAGAAAGGAAGGTTAAAGAAAACCTACTCCCCCCACTGAGCAAGAATGGCAGGCTGGTCACAACAGATGAGGAGAAGGCTGAGGTTCTCAACAATTTGTTGTCTTCAGTCTTCAGTGTCAGCTTCTCTCCCCACATGTTCCATAAAAGGCCACAAGGTGGGGACCAGGGGGATAAAGTCCCTCCCACTGTAAGTGAAGATCAGGTTCATGACCACCTGTGAAACCTGAAGATATGTAAGTCTATGGAACCAGATGAGATCCATCCCAGAGTCCTGAGGGAATTGGCTGATGCAGTTGCCAAGGCACTTTCCATTATATTTGAAAAGTCCTGGCAGTCATGTGAAGTCCTTGGTGAATGGAAGAAAGGACGCATTACACACATTTTAAAAATGGTAGAAAAGAGGACCCTGGAAAATACCATCCTGTCAACCTCGGTGCCTGGGAAGATCATAGGGCAGATTCTCTTAGAAGCTCCGATAAGGCACATGGAGGACAGGAACGTGATCAGAGACAGCCAGCGTGGCTTCACTAAGGGCAAGTCCTGCCTGACCAACCTGGTGGCTTTCTACAAAGGAGTGACTACATAAGTGGACAAGGGAAGAGCTATGGATGTCATCTATCTGGACTTCTGCAAGGCCTTTGACACAGTCCCTGACAACATTCTCCTCACCAAGTTGGAGAGAAATGGATTTGGTGGGTGGACTATGCAGTGGATAAGGAATTGGTGGGATGGTTGCTTCCAGAGGGTAGTGATCAATGCCTCAAAGTCCAATTAGCAATCAGTGACAAGAGATATCCCTCAGGGGTCCATACCGGGACAAGTACTGGTTAATATTTTCAGCAATGATATAGACAGCAGGATCAAGTGCACCATCAGCAAGTATATAGATGACACCAAGCTGAGTGGTACAGTCAATATACCAGAGGGACAGGATGTCATCCAGAGGTACCTGAACAAGCTGGAGAAGTGGGCCCAGGTGAACCTCATAAGGTTCAACAAGACCAAGTGCAGGGTCCTGCACCTGGGTCAGAACAATCCTCACTATCAACACAGACTGGAGGATGAATTAATAGAGAGCAGCCCTGTGGAAAAGGACTTGGGTGTGTTGGTGGATGAGAAGCTGTATATGAGCCACCAATGAGCACTTGTAGCCCAAAAGGCCAATCACATCCTGGGATGCATCAAAAGAAGTGTGGCCAGCAGATTAAGAGAGGTGATTTTTCCCCTCTACTCTGCTATGGTGAGACCTCACCTGGAGTACTGCATTCAGCTCTGGAGCCCTCAACACAGGAAGGACATTGACCTGATGGAGCAGGTCCAGAGGAGGGCCACAAAAGTGATGAGAGGGCTGGAACACCTCTCCTATGAGGACATGATGAGGTTGTTGGTCTTGTTCAGCCTGGAGAAGGCTCTGGGGAGACCTTATAGTGGCCTTCCAGTACCTGAAGGGGGCCTACATGAAAGATGGAGAGGTACTGTTTACAAGGGCATGTAGTGATAGGATGAGGGGCAAAGGTTTTAAACTAGAGAAGGGTAGATTTAGATTGGACGTTACAAAGAAGTTCTTTACTATGAGGGTAGTGGAACACTGGAACAGGTTGCCCGGGGAGGTGGTGGAGGCCCCATCCCAGGAAACACTCAAGGTCAGGCTTGATGAGGCTCTGAGCAACCTCATCTAGTTAAGGATGTCCCTGCTTACTGCAGGGGGCTTGGACTAGATGACCCTTGGAGGTCTCTTCCAACCCAAGGCATTCTATGATTCTATGATTTTTCCTCCATTTCATAATTTCTCTTACATACTTCAGTGTAATTCCCCTCCCCTGCATGCCCTCTTGTTCCAGTCTTTTTTGCCAAGCTAGTTGTAGTCCTTTACATAGTCCTATCTTTTATTTCCATGTCTGATAGCTCTACCATCCCCTTCATTCTTCTGTGTCTCCTTATTCTTTCATCCTCTCTCCTGCTTTCCAGTTCTTAGTCTTAGCCTTTATTTTTCAGCAGGTCTTCATACTATCATATAAATTCTTTATCTCAGCCTACTCTCCGTGATAGCCCTCTCCCTCATTCTTCACGGAAGTCTACGGGGCTAGATTTTGTCTCTGTATTTGAATTGCTTCTTTCATGCATGTCTGAGACATACTTGGTGGTTCATTTCTAGTACTTGACTTAAAAACAACCGCAGTGGGTTGACCTTGTCAGGACTCCAAGTGCCCAACAAAGTTGCTCTATCACTCCCATCCTCAGCTGGTTGTGTGAGAGAAAATATAACAAAAAGATCTTATGGGTCAAGATAAGGACAGGGGGAGATGACTCACCAATTACTGTCACAGGCAAAACAGACTTGACTTAGGAAAATCAGTTTGATTTATTACCAGTCAAATCAGAGTAGGATAATGAGAAAAAAAATCTTAAAACAATTTTCCCTACCCCTCTCTTCTTGGGCTTAACTTCACCCCCAATTTCTCTACCTACCTCCCCTGAGGAGCACAGGGGGATGGGAAATGGGGATTGCAATCAGTTCATTACACATTGTCTCTGCCACTCCTTCCTCCTCAGGAGGAGGACTCCTCACACTCTTCCTCTGCTCCAGCATGGGGTCCCTCCCATGGAAGACAGTCCTCCATGAACTTCTCCAATGTGAGTCCTTCCAGTGGGCTGCAGCTCTTCATGAACTGCTCCAGCGTGCGTCCATTGCAGGGTCCCAAATCCTGCCAGTTAAACCTTCTCCAGCATGGTTTCTTTTCTCTGTGGGCCCACAGGTCCTGCAAGGAGCCTGCTCCAGCACAGGCTTCCCATGGAGTCACAGCCTCCCCATGGAGTCACAGCCTCCTTTGGACATCTATCTGCTTCAGCATGGGGTCCTCCACAGGCTGCAGATGGATATCTGCTCCACTGTTAACCTCCATGGGCTGCTGGGGTACAACCTGCCTTACCATAGGCTTCACCATCACAGGCTGTAGGGGATTTTCTACTCTGGTGCTTTGAGCACCTGCTTCCCCCCCTTCCTCACTGACCTTGGTGTCTACAGGGCTGTTACTCACATATTCTCACTCCTCACTTCTGGCTGCAATTTCTTGCAGGTTTTTTTCCCTTCTTAAATGCATTATCACAGAGACACTGCCATCATTGATGGTGGCCTTGGCCTTGGCCAGCTGGAAGTCCATCTTGGAACCGGCTGGTATTAGTTCTATCAAATGTGGGGGAAACTTCTTGCATCTCACAGAAACCATCCCTGTAGACCACCCACTACCAAAACCTTGCAATGCAAACCAAATATGATCATGAAGTGTTGTTCCTCTCTGTTTCAACTGATGTATAGCCAGTGTAGGCATCTTGTTTGAGTTATTAATTTTGCTCTGAGTACCTCTGCAAATGTGAAATAGATTTTTATTATTAATATTTCTTTTAGAAATATTAAATATTTAGAGTAAAATAATTTCAATACCCGCTGAATGATTATCATATAAAACTGTTAATAGTTAAAGTCTGGCACTGTTGTTAGGAACCAAAGACAGGTCTAATAAAAGCTGGTGGGAAATCTTAATAAGATGCATGGGTATTTGTCTCTATATTTTGTTCTCTAGCCTCTTGGCTTTTGTATACTTACAGGACAGTAAACAGAGACAACTTTGGGGCTTACAGGTGGTGAGTTCTGAAAGAGATGGCCAATCAGAACATAACAATTGGCATAATCAGTCTTTATAATGATTGTATAATACTTACATAACTTCATGCATTCTGGCTGATAATAGCCATCAGCTAGAGTACATGGATTAGCATTCTGAATAGTTACAGAGAAATTGCCTTATTGGCTGAGACAATATAATGAAGAATAATGCATTTTCTTGTAGATTGCAAAAAATCAATTTATATTACAGACTTTAAAAAATATGAGTATCTAAAAATAGTACACTTGGCCTATAGCCAGCATTCCTACTAATATGTTTTGACTGAGTGCAAATCCTATTATTGAAGATTAGCTACTGTCAGAATGAAGACTCAGTAGAAATATAGCTGATCCTGCTTTCAAGGAACTTTGCTGAAATGAAATTTACTGTAGAAGAATGGAAGATCTGGAACTAATTTGTAGATTGAAAACCAAAATAGCGTGAATAGCTAATTTAAGTTTTCTGTACTTGTTATAGAACAGAAGGCTTCTGGTGTTTTCCTTTTTTAGTTGTGTTTACCTGGTGTTTGTGCTCTTCCTTAAGGTCAGCTTCATATCTCTATTATAGTTTACTTGTACAGAAAGCTGTATTTCCAAACATACTGGATTAGCTGATGGACCTGGTGAATGAAGCATGGATTTGAAGATTTTAGAATTTCTTCCATTTCATTTACAATCTTGTACACCATTTGAGATAGTCATCTGTTGTCAAAAATGAAAAAAAAAATAAAATCAAAAATCCCTCAATACCTTAAGAGTTAGAATATTGTCGTTCCAATATTAGTAACTGGTTTTGCATATATGAAACACAAAAGCAGGGTCTTGATGCATTGAGCAGTTGTTATTCGGTTGTCCCTTTCTTACATGTCTCAGCATAAACAGGAGAACAGGAATCATGGAGGAACTGTAGAGTGACACTATCCCAGTAAGGACTTGGTAAGTAGAGAGGCTGGAAGGAGAAATTATATACCTCACTTTTTGTGAAGCGTGTATTGTTTCAGGCATATCTAGGCCAGAGAGTGGTGGTTTCACCCGAACACCATGTTGCAACCTGCTGTTAAAAATCACTTTGACTTGAGCAAAGAATGACACTGTATTTATTCTTTTATATATATATATATATATTAAAATTCTTATATTAGCT
>WUAM01000411.1:35118-47446 GCA_024336885.1 Actenoides hombroni | reverse complement strand
CTGTTCTAGTTTCCTTTTCTAATCGCTAAGTCTCTCTCCCTTATTCCTTTTCTCTTCCCCTTTGTGGAGGGAGGGGGGTTAACAGAGAGAGTCTGTTATAGGTCTAAGGGGCTGCCCTGACCCTAAACCGTGACATTCCCATACTGGAGCGAAAGAAAAATATGTGGAGGAAGGAGCAGCAGAGATAACGTTTGATGAACTGACCACAACCTCCATTCCCCGTCTGGCTGTCCTGTTCACAGTGAGGAGGTAGAAGAATAGGGAGTGCAGCTGAGCCTGGGAAGAAGAGAGGGGTCGGGGGAAGGTATTTTTAGTTTCACTTCTATTTTGCACTATCTTACTTTGTTATTAATTAACAATAAAGTAAATTAATTTCACCAGCTGGAATCTGTTTTGTCATGACATTAAATGTTGAGTGACCTCCCTGTCCTTATCTTGACTCATGAGCTTTTTTCATCATATTTTCTCCCTCTATCCTGTTAAGGAGAGCGAGTGAGAGAGTGGCTGGTTGGGCACAAAGGTCAACCTACCACACAATGTTACACATTCTGTATCTCCCTTTTTCACTAGTTCTATACTATATCAGCTTGGCTTTTGTCGGTAGACATTTTGTGTTTCTAATGTGTGAGTTTATAGTTATAATGCCAGCTGAGCATTACATTACAGAGAGAGAGAGAGAGAGCAAGCTCCACTCAGCTCATATCCATGTGATGAGACGATTTCCAGCATTCAGGCAGCCAACAATAATGTTCAAATCTCTTTTTCTTTTCCATTTTCACGTGATGACAAAGTGAAAGAAATTAAATCTTCTTATCATGATGCTGCTTCCTTCTGTTTAATTTGTGTCTAGCCTTGTCTTGTAAGTTTAAAATGGCAAATGCTAATGTGTTAATTTTAGTGCTATTTGTTACTCCTTGAATAATTTATAAATGTAACTAAAAATTGATTTCACTGTAAAATAAACTGGCACTATGGCCTCAGCACTATTTCAAATCTGAATAGAATAGAATAGAATAGAATAGAATAGAATAGAATAGAATAGAATAGAAGAATAGAATGAACAGAATGTTGCAGAGTAGGTTTATACCTGTGTGTCTTTGCTCTGTCTTAAACAGTTACCTAAGTGAAGATTGAAGTTTTCCATAATTTATTTTCACAAGATATGGTTTCATGAATATATTGTGTATATATAGGTGAAATTTTACCTCTTTATATGTTAAAGTTGTGATGTGCTATGTAACAGAGCCTGTTAGGGAGCAGACATCTTCATTTATGTTTGTGATGTTCTGCATGCTTTGTGATTTAACGTTCTCCTGTGAACACTATAAATGTAACAGGATCATTTAGAAATATGATGACAGACATCCTGTCAGTCTAAATTAATGGGTTTTTTCCTTTCTTCCTACAATTGCAGAATACTGTCCTTTGGTGTCTTCGGATATGAAGCTCAATGGCTTGTATTGGAAAATTCATCCCAGGTTATCTCTCCTTGACATTTAGATGAACTGATTTTCTGCGCTAAGAGAGAGCCATTCAAAGCTCCTTAACTATAGGATATTGAGCATTTTGCAACTGTCTCTCTTTCTAAATACCTTTCTTCAATAATTATCACTCTTGAAAATGAAATTCAAATAAATTAATGATATTTCAGGAAACACTAAGCAATGTGGGCATGACTGGTTGCTGTATTTCTTTCTGTATAACAACTTTTTGTGATAACTTGGCAAACTTATATTGCAGCTCACTAAAAATAACAGAATTCTTGTTGTACTGTAAGACATGAACAGTTCTTGCTTTTATTATTAGGTAAAATCTATGATAGATCATATTCTAGGCCGCGCTGGCCTAGAATAGGAAAGCTTTTTTATTGTGGATCATTAAACTTGCCAGTTTTCAGCTGCAGTTTAAATATATGTGTATATGTTTACATTTAATTGTATGTTTCCATATGTATATACAAAATTGAAAACCTTAAGTCCTAATTGAAAACCTTAAGTCCTATTTCAGTCAGTTGGAACTGTATTACAAAAAGGCAGCATGTAACCACCAGAGGCTTGGCAAATCTTGTCACTCTGCTGATGGTACTTTGTACTTGTTTCTGTGTTATTTAGGACTTCTGTTTGCTTTTGTTTGTTTCCCAGCTAACATGTAAAGCTACCCTTTGCAATCTGTCATCACTTTGGCAAAAACAGAGCTCACAGGGGAAAAATATTCTAGTTGCTGATTCTCAGTTGCTTCTGCCAGAGTAGAAATCATGCTGATTTCTTTAGGGAAAATGGAATCCAAATGCTTTTCCTGGCACCATACCCTATTTTTGTGCTTATATTTGTAATTCTATATTGGTAATTGGAAAGTCTCCTGTTAGAAGCAGCCTTTGAGGGCAAATTTTCCTGGAATGTGAAAAAACAAGTGAGCAGATGGGAGAAGACAGGACGACACAAAAAGAAACAGGAAAAGGATTAGAAGGAAGTTACATTTTAGAAAAGTCACCATATTTCAAAGTTCTATGCTATGAGCCCTTGCCACAAATTCGGAAAGTATTTTTGCTTTTTCTAAATCCTTGAGAAGTCCAGGTATAACTGAGTGAAGTACTGTTCATGGCAATCAAGTATAGTAAAAAGACAGGCAATATTTAGTCATAGAATATGTTTGGCTTTTAGGCAAAGACTGATCAGTAGTGACTTATTCAGAGCAGAACTTGATGACAACACCTTCAGAATGTATCAGGAGGTTAAATACTTTCTTATTCCAGTCATATTTACTGCTCTTTGATTTGATTTGTTAGGCATACAACATAGTCTGTTATAACAGTTAACACGAATGAAGTCTTTTTCTAAGTAGATAGTGATAAATACTTGCTGGATTTAATATCACGATGATTACATCTTAGGTAACAATTTTGAAAGAGTCTTCTCAATAAAAAGCTCTAATTTCATTACTTTTTAAAATTTCAAGTGTTTACTACAAAGTTTGAATCTTAATTTCTTACAGAAAGCAGACAGACTTTTTCATGTTTGTAGCTGCTTTTAAATTGCAGTCAATTATCAGCAGAAATATAAAACATTTCCTTTACTTTGTTCTCATATACCTTC
Source organism: Actenoides hombroni (assembly GCA_024336885.1). Lineage (NCBI taxonomy): Eukaryota > Metazoa > Chordata > Aves > Coraciiformes > Alcedinidae > Actenoides > Actenoides hombroni. The sequence continues at coordinate 44,354 of WUAM01000411.1, read as the reverse complement.
ATGTTTTGTATCCTTTGGATATCTTGTGTCTAGTACTTGCATTTGAACTATTAAGTACAAGAGATATAGACTGATCTGTCATTCAGAATCACCTTTGCAGAAGTTTACAAAGTAAAATCAAGTCACATCCATCTAGCTCCTGACACATCAGACACTCTTGCTTTGATAACCTAGCCCTTCACAATTTTGTTATCAGTACATGTGGCAGGTTTACTTAATTTTTTTTTTTCCTCCCTTTACAGAAAAAGATAAACTCTTACAAATAGTTCAGAAGAAATGAAATTATGTCCAGCTATGCCCAGAAAAAACACTGTCCTGTGTGGTTGTAAACAGCCTGTTTTCCCACAGACATCTACATTCCTAGTAGTGTGCATTACAAGATACATTATAGGGGAACAAAGATAAAGATGAATAGGGAACTGTAAATTAAATTCAAAGGTTTGTTAATGCAAAATAGTCAATTATACATGTCTGATGTAGAAGGTAGTAAGATGATTCAGCAACAGTTCTCTGATATGATGACATGAAATAAGGATTAAATAGTAGTTCAGTGCATTTTGTGTTTTGTTATGTGTTAAATCAGATTAATTGTAAAGAAAAAAAAAAGATGATGACAAAACAGTCACAGGCTGATGATTTTTGTTCAAGCAGAATGCTTTAGCTTTGTGTCCATAAAATGTGAAAAATACTGACTTCTGAATTTATTTATTTTTAATATATTAGCCTCTTAGTATTTCAGTTTCAGTTGTTTCTACTTATATGTCTCACAGTGCTATAAGAGAGAAGAAAAGAAAACTATTTTTTTTGTTCTAAAAGTAGTTGACTGATTGACTGACTTTAAGCAGTAGACAACCTATATAGCAGCTGGAGCAGAGAAATGGGGAAATACTGAAGAAAAAGTGACAATAGTTGAAAAGCCATTTCAGGAGAATGAGCGGTGTCTGGCAGCTAGTACATCAGTTAGGGTTTTTTGAGGTATCTGGATGCAACAGTCAAAAGTAAGTACCTTAGTAATTACTGTTTGAACTAGGGTTAGTTGGTTTGTGTCTTAATGGATGTTGTTTATTTGACTGAATTTCAGTCCAGGATTATCATCATATCATGTAATTTAGTCTGTTCTCCACATCAGAAAATTTGTACTGGAGTATGGATGGTCTCTTGATGGGAATTTTTTGAAAAATAGCCAGAAGACCATTCCAGGACCCAGAAAGAAAACAGTGATGCTGTCATTATTTGTGTTGCATCTGTTAAGCTAGTTCTGTAGATAAGGAGAGCCTTAATTTTCCAGACCTTCAGATTAATAATTGTCACAAATACTTAAACCTAACTGGAAACCACACAAGAATACAAAAAAAAAAAACCCACAAAAAAACAAAACAAAAAAAAAACCCACACAAAAAAAAAACCCACACCAAAAAAAAAGGGAACTTTCTCACGTTACAACAAAATCATACAGTTTTAAACTGTAATTATAGTTCATAAGTATCATTCTCAAATAGTATCAAATGTAGAGGAGGGTTTCCATCCAGTCTAAATTTCTTTTGATATGCAAGACTTTTTACATTTGCTTTGGTTATCCTCATCTATAGGAGAAGAGAAACGAAAGGCTAAGTGGAAGTTGTGACTCTATTCAGAAGAACAAAAAGAGCAAAGGATTCCATATTTCATACCTCTTATTAAGTGATCTTCTGTTTTACTCAGATGCATTATATCAACCAAATATGCATTTAAAAAAAAAAGATAAATTCTTATGATAAAATGAAAAGAAAGAAAGATTAAGAAAACAAACATTTTAGAAAATGAAGATTTTTGTATTGAAAGGATGTTTCTAGAATTTCTGAGCAAAAAATGCCCTTTAATGAAACAAAAAAAAGCTCAAACACCTGATTGGCAGTCACTTGAAGATGCTGTGGTAGATTAACTTGTGTGAAAATTCTTCACTAGAGTCTGAAGAATTTGGAAATAGTGCTGCAGGAGCAATAGAGCATTTTCATTGCCTCATTCTAAAATAAGGTGTTTAACCTTTGTGAGTTAACTGTTAAAAATTAAACTCTTCAGGCATAGTGAGGTATGAAGGTATTGCTAATGTCAAGATGTCATCCTATAATGAAGTAAAAGTTGCACTTTCTTTTGCAGAAAAAAAAAAGTTTATATTCCACTATAAATGTGAATGATTATTTAAAGATGATCATAATCATAGGGAAGTAAACTGAGCTTCAGTGAGAATTGCTTCTGATTTTTTCCTGCTTTCTTACAAACAAGACTGTGTTATCTTCATCTCTAGTTTAATTAGGTATGGTTTCTTTCAAATCGGTATTTGTTTAAGCTGTCTCTATATACTGAGTAATAATGACTAGCAGAAAATGTGTGGTGCTTTTTAATATTGCATAGGTTCATATTAAAAATTAAATTTCCATAATAGGGATGTTGAGTAATAAAAGGGCTTAAGAGATGTTAGATCTAAAAGATTATTTAAGATTAAAAAAACAAAGTGCATGTATCTATAAGCCTTTCCTAGGGCAAATATAGCTATTTACAGAAGGATTTTTGTTTCAAGAAGCCAAGCAAAGTTTATGGGGAAAAAATGTTAGAATTAAGACTGTCTGCACGTAGGAGAAGCTGACTGATGAATAAGTATGTTTATTAAAGCAAAGTGTGTACTTAAAATATTCATTAAGATTAAAAACTTCTGGAGAAGCATCCTCAACATCTAATGAAAAGCAGGAGGAAGGAAAGTAACTCCACAGAAACTAAAGATAATGATGAATTTCAAAAGAAAAGTGTAAAACTGAAATATTCCCTTGCTGGTATTATTTTTTTTTCTCTTGAAGTGTTTATCTTCATCTTTTTCCTCAGCATAAGTGATGCAACAGTAGAATATTTTTTAGGTGTATCCAATGAAACCTCTCTGATCCACTGACAATCCACACACTGTTACGGATGTTTTCTTCTAGCATCTCAGGAAACTTTTAATGGAAAAGATCTATAATGAGGTTTTATATTTCTAGGCTTCATTACTTTTTATAAAGCAAAGCAAAGTACACTTACTGGAGTAGAAAGATTAAAAAAAAGTCTTAAATGATTACAACTAAGAAATAAGTATGGAAATAAACAAACACATTTACAGTATGTACAAAGGCACATTTTTCACTTCAATTTTAACTTATGTGCTAGTTCAAAATGTACATTTGCTTGTGAATATTCATGTGCTTTTGGTAGTGTTCATAAAGTATGTTTTCACACTTTTGAAATCTACAAATTATCTGATATTTCTCATACAACAGTTCTAATTTTCAGAAGCAATGTCATGCAACTATCTGGCCAGGACTTTAAGTTTTCTAGGTCAGCTACTAGACTCTTTGAAATCCTAGAGAGACTGTAAACTCACCGGTCTCCCAAAACTAATGATACTGGCAGGTCTATGCTCAAAAGCCTGTGAGAGAGCATTCTTGGTCAGCCAGTCTAAGAAAGTGATGCCTGTATTCTAGCAGAGGTACATTACAAGCAATCATTTTGTTAGAATATGTGAAGGAAAAATTTTAACAATATTCTTTTGGAAAGTATTTTACATATTTTAGCTAATTAATAAATGGATCAATGAATTTAGTGGAACTATTCGTGTCCATGTTTGTAGCACTGAGATTAAGTATAATGAATTTCAGTGTCCCTTTAAAAACTTTTCCTTCAATTCTGTACCAAATCACATTCAATAAAGCGTAATTCCGTAATTCTGAGTTTTCATCAAGCCAAGTCAGTAGTGTAATAAAAACCTCAATACTAACACAAAGTAGTTTTGGCAAGTGAATGAGGTAAATCTTGCTTAAGACCTCAAAAAACAAACATCCAAACAGATGAAAGATGATGGTGGCAGTGGATTGTATGTGTGTGCATCTTTTTTCTCCACTTATAGAAGGATATAGCTAAGAATAGATCTGGTGCATGAACAAATCCAAGAGCTGAACTTCAAATATAAACTCTATTCCAGGAAAGCTTTAGAAGGTGATGTTTTAACAGGAGTCTTTGAAATCCTAGTTATTACAAACACAAAATCGAACCTACATTCCCTTCCTTAACAAAAAAAATATGTTGACATTTAGGAATGGGTATAGGGTGTGGAAGTTTGCAAGGTACGGGTAGGAAAACACAGTTTAACAATCCATCAGACTAATGTGAAATAACTTACTACAATTTTCTTTATGAAACACAAATTTACTTGCAGATAAAAGAAGACTTCTGAACACAAAAATTGGTCTTTGAGGGGTTACGTATTTCACCAAAAATTTTAACAGAATTTTGGCTTTGTTAAAAGCTTCTCTTTTTCTGCTCTGCTACTCAAACGTCAGTTATCATCTGCACCTCTAATCTTTGCAAGCCAAAAGTGTTTTCCAATTCTTTGCTGTCTTGTTTTTAGCACAGTCAATATAATTGTATAATACTTCAAAAGATCTTAAAAATGCAGTTGACAATAACAATAATATTCCTTTGGATTAAGTAACTTGTATAAAAAGAGAAACTATTGCACTGCTACATACACATGATGGAATAATACTTCTTTTTTTATTTCTTTTGCTTTGTAAGAGGAAAACTCTTGTATGGAATTAATTTCTTAAAAATGTTATAATTCCTGGCAAAGGTGTGCTTTTGATATTCCACTAATAAAAATAGTATTTTCATTCCTTCATCCTATTGTGTTATTGCTGAACCTGTCAACAAAGGTACTAGTAAGCCTCTCTTTTTTTGGTTTCTTACTTGCCTACAATCCTTCTGGCAGATAGTAAGATGTTATATGAATAACAAATAATGATACAGAAAAATAATAATGACACTCTTTAAAAGCTATTTAAGCCTCTCTAAGGATATTCACATTGTAAATTAGAAAATTTTATTCATGCAACCTATAAATCTTGACAATATGTAAAACAATTCCTGTGCTGAGATACTGGTCACTTGAAATTACAGTGATTATTTAGGCTATGTATTACCCAGTACTTTGATATTTTTCACCAACTGGAATTCTTGCTCAGGTAATTTTTACTCTATTTGGAACAATCCATCAGTCACATTATACTTGCTTTTTTGTTATAGTGTTGGTTGGTTTTTTTGTTGTTGTTTGTTTATTTGATTTTGGTTTGGGGTGGGTTTTTGTTTTGTTTTGTTTTGTTTATTTTGTTGAGTTTTTTCCTAGCAGTCCAGTATTTTTCTTTAGATTTTTGATCTTGTCCAAAGACGATTTCCAAAGGGAAAACTACTGAAGAGTTGAAGCATGTCAATTCCACTACATATAGCCTGAAACAGCCCAGAACCCATCTGCCCTCTGCCCTGTGGCACAAACTGCATTTTAGGTCTCCAGAAACCATAAACAGGCAGCAGTGTAGTTTGCTTGCTAATGGTCTTACACTGAACTGTGGTCTTATCAGAGCTCATGCCTCTGAACCTGTCAAGTACAACATCAGTTCCTATCATTGTCTCATGAGCAATGAGGTATTGCTTTGATTGATCTGCATATTTGCCAACTCCATGGTGCCTGGCAGGTTTTTTTTTTCCTTTTTTTTTTTTTTTCTTTTTTTGCCTCTGAGCTGGGAATGAGTTCACAGCCATCAATCAACGTATATATGACAAACTCTTCATCTGGAAAGCCTAGTATTATTAATTTTGTTGAACCTATTGTGGTCTGAGCCAACTATGATGTGGTTGTATCCAATTTATTTCTCATTCAATTTAAGTGAGAAATGTTTATGTTGCAATCTTCTGTTCCACAATTTGTATCAATCATATAAAGAATTCAGTTGGGTACTTCATTTTTATGACATGGTAAGGAGTCTTGTAAGAACACTCTTAGTTTTTTTTAATTGAATTCTTGCTGGGACTTTTTTTTTTCCTTAAATAGTGGGCTTTTTCAGGATGAATTGGAAACATAAATTAACAGAAGTAAGCTTTTAAAGCTGTTCTATGTTGAATCTCTCCAGGACACTTCAAAATCTTTTATGGGGAATCAATGGTCCTGGTCTTCCACTGGTTGACAATAGCTTGGATGTTTCCATTGACTCCAAAGGGTCCTGCAACCCTTAAGTGTTTTGGTACATTTGTGGTGGACAGTGGTGTTTTGAAAAGCCATGAGTTACCCAGAAGCTGTATTTAATCATTTTTATGTCAAAAATAATGTTAGAGATCTGACAGTCCTAACAGTTGCAGTTCTCAACATGCCACTTCAAGGACTCAAAACCATGAAAAAAGTTATCTTTGTTTTTTTTTCAGAGGCTTCCTTGGAAGGCTGCAATCCCACTAAGCCTTGCCATCTTGTTAAATGCAGATCTTTTCCTCATACAAACACAGAACTTTTGATTATTTGGGTAGTTTTGTTTTGTTTTGTTGTGTTTTGTTTGTTTAACAGAAAGGTTTATTCTATTCCAACAACAGGCTGAATTTCAGGTATATTGTCCAGAAATGTTCCAGTTTTGAAGGTTTTAAGAGAAAGGGAATCTACATTTATCAAATAGCGTAAATATTTTCTCAATCATTTGTCTTTGTTCTTCATTTGTGTATTGTCTTCTGTTGGTGGTCCTTTTCATATATAAGAAAATTGCTGTGGCTAAATACCTTTTAACATGCAGCAGAAATTTTTCAGCTCTATTAGCTTTTACAAAAGCAGCTTAAGATATAATATATAGACCATTTGGTTTGTGTTTGCATATGCGTTAAGGCACCTCTCCGTTGCAATGTGACTGCAGTTTTGGTTTTATTCGCCTTGGAAAAGATGTGGAGACTGTGTCTACAAGCAAAAGGAGATCGCTTTGTACTTCAATGCAAACTTGCAGTTTCTTTTTGTTTTGCAAGAAGCATGGAGGTTTTCCAGTGGAATGTATGTTTATCATATAGAGCTGATCCTGAGTGTATAAATATAATTTCAGAGATGACAAAGTAAGTAGTTCTGGCAATGTTCTCTCTGTGCAGAACTTATTTCTTCACATCTATTGCTTCCTCAAATAGAATCAGGCTGTAAAACACAAGTAATGCAGAAAGTGCTCATACAGTCCTACCACCTAAGGCAGTCATCTTAGCCATCACACAGGTCCCTGAAACTAGTGGAGGTGGATAACATGTTCAGAAAAGAGGAGCAGTTAGGGTATTTCTGGTTTCGATGTCCAACATTAATTTAGTTCAGTTCATATAAAAAACAAAACAAAACAAAAAACAGAGACTTCTTCTAAGAATACTTTAATTGTTTTATTTTAATGAGTGTTTTCAATGCTTAGTAAATATACCTTCTCTTTTGGTTTATTTTTCTCTTCAAACTTGATAGAATAAAATGGAAAAGAGGAACTGTGTAGCAAAAAGGCAAGAGTGTAAGGAAAACATGAAATGAAAGGAAAATGTTCCTTTGTACCAGGAATTTATATCTTGTGACAGACTGCTGATCTGTTTAGTTTCCTCTTACTGCAAGGTGAGAGAAGGGTTTTTTTGAATGAAATTTAAGAAACAAAAAAAAAAAAAAAAGAGAAAGAAAAAAAGCTTTTATGAATTAGACGCCAAAATACTACGTTAAATCTTATAGACTTAAATCTCCCTGAATTTGTCTCCAGATGTTTAACTCCTACAAACCAGGACCTGGATTCTTAGGAAAAAAATAAGGCATGAAGGCTTTTTTGAGAATTGCTGGAGTTTGAGTATTTTTTTTAAAAGAAGACCATTTTCCACATAAGCTTCTGTTTGGGTACTCAGAAAGCATCAGTTCATGTCTTGTCCTTGAGGTTTCCTGTGTCACCTCCAGCAAATCACATATGCTACTGTGTGCCATAGTGTCTTTTGAAATATGTTAAATACTAGCTTGTCTTGCCAGAAGGACTCATTGCTAGATCTACAAAGGCAGTGTGACTTGCATAATGTGCCAAGAAAGGTCAGAAAGAGCAAGATGAAAGGTGGGTAGTGAAGGACTTCCAACAAGAAAGAATGACTAAAAGCCTGAGTGGAACACCACTCTAACTTTAGAAATGAACAAAGAGCTTTGCTGAGCACTAAATACAAAAAATTCATTCCTTGCAGACCATCTTTGCAAGAAACAGAAACTCCTGTTCCAACCAGTTTAGAGATTTAGTCTATGAAGCATGTGCTGTGCAGGGCTTCTGTATTGTTCTGCTTCAATCAAGAGCCCTGCTTCCTCTCCAAGCACCATCAGACAGGTGGAGTTGTGTCAGGGGTTACAAAACTTGATCTCTCTCAAGGTTTTTGCTAGTCTGCCTTTACAGCTCTGGGCAAGCTATGTGATCCTCTTGTGATTAGCTTTTTCCTGCAGGGACAACAGTGATTAACTATGGAAGTCAGTCTCCAGATGATCAAGCTCTTGAACTTCTGGCTCTAGAAAAACCTTGCGTGTGATCCAGGACAGATAAATTGTTTCTGATTTATGATAATGATGATAATTTCTCATTATTGGTCTTTATAACCTCTTCCAATTATATGACAAATTTTTAGACCTTTCTTGCTGTATGTTTTTGTTGTTGTTTCAGCGCTTTTTTACAATATGTCTGTTTCTATGTGCACTCTATAGCTATTTACAGAGCTATCACTCAATAGGAATAGACTATACATTAAAAGAAGGCAAGTTCAAGGTAGAAGAAGAGTTCCAGAACAATAGAATCTCAGAGTATAATTTTAAAAAGAAGTTAGGACACTAAAAACCTGCATATTTCAAAAAGAATGCTTGAGCAAAATTGCAAAATGGACTTTTATCTACAGTATTTAGAGCACACGACTTCAAAGTAAATGACAAGTCTATTTTCTAAAAGTTGTCATACCATGTTCAAAATCTTTGTTCTTATTAAAGCTTACTATATCTTATTAAATTGTTTTTTTTTTCTTTCAGTACATTTCTCTGAATGTCTATTTACACATTCAGAGATAATCATTAAATTTATCATGTAAATGTATTTTTGGCTATAGAACTATACTGGGCTTCTGGAATAAAAGTACTATGTGTTATAAGTCTATTTGGAATATCTATTAAGCATTCATTATGATGAAAAATTCATAAAAATCTAATGAAAAGGAGACTAAAATCTTTACATTTGACTGTTGATTTATTTATACAAGTACCAATAGGTGCTACTATCCATATGCTTTGTGTGTACTACAGAAGGAAAAATTTGATTCTTAAAAGATGTTCTCAGATCCCTTTTTTTTATATATATATATGGAAATGATCAAGAATATTATATTTAGAAGAATATTTAGCATTCTTT
>WUAM01000410.1:10837-41012 GCA_024336885.1 Actenoides hombroni | reverse complement strand
ACTGCATACAGCAGCCGCCCGGGGACAGGCGGGGCTGCTCCGCACCGCAGCTTCCCCCGTAGCAGCGCCGGACGGGCTGGTGGAAGCACGCACATTTGAACATGGTACCTGCGCAGCCGTGGGATCCGTGGCCGGTCACCTTCGCGCGTGCCCCGACAGCCGTCGCGAGCGCGGTGGGGGGAGTTGCTAGGCCGCGCGAAGACGCGCGGGCGCTGGGCGAGCCGCACTTCGGGAGTGTCGTCTTCCTGCAGCGCCCCTGGTGAGCTGGATGGAGGAGCAGCACAGACACTCCCAGAACGCGTCCCAGCAGCCAGCCCTACTCTACGCTTAACTTAAAAAGATGCCCACGCTTGCCTCAGGGTACTCGGTAGTCCCTTAACGCACCCAAACTGGCCCGATTGATTGCCCCCAGAAAAACCCAAACCAGCCCCAAGGCCCCCAGAGCTCTGCTTGAGGCCCCCAGAGACTCATCTTCAGTCTTTGGAATCCTTGCCTGAATAACAATGACCCCAAAATTGCCCCAGGCCCCTAGAACACCCCCAACACCTGCTTCATCTCCCCTGCGTCCAACTCTTCTTCAACAGCTCTTGGCATCCCTCAACTGCCCCACACCCTGTCTAAATGCCCCCAAAGACCACCATCCCTGTGCCAGAAGCACAAAACATGATAAACATTGCTCCAGGGTGTGCCCAGTTACACCCACATCTTACCAGAGTATCCCTAGTATTCTCCAATCCTTTCACAGTACACCCTGAACACTCTTCAGAATGTCACACAGGTGTCCCGAATACCTCTAAACCCTATCCAAGTACCCTGAAGGTCCTCCAAAAATCCACAAGCCCTCATTTCCCAGAAATACCCCACAAACCTTTCTCCTAGGCCACAAAACATCCACAGGTCCTTACCAGGAGCCAACAAAAAATGCTGACTTGTTCTACTGCCCCCAAAGTCCTAAACCTTGTCTCCAGGTCACCAAAGACTTCACCCAAACACCCTGATACCCTGCTTTTAGGCCAGAAAAACATCTCCATTAACATCTCCCTATACTGCACTTCCAAGCTTCTTGTGCCTCTCCCAGGCCATTCCAAAGGATCCAAATGCTGTCCAGAAGCTCCCACCAAAACCCAAATATTCCCAAATGTACCATGGTTCTTTCTAGCTCCAAGAGACCCTGTACCCTGCCCAATTTTCCTTAAAGAATCCAAAATTTGCCGCAGGTGCCCAAGTGAACCTTGCCTGCTTCAAGTCAGAAAACTCCCCAAAACCCTCCTACAGGACCCCATGCACTGCCACAAAATTTCCTAGCAATGCTGAAAGTCACACACCATCCCCAGAGAGACTCCAAACATGCATCATGCTTCAAAACCCTCAAAGTGTGCCCCAGGAATACCTACAGCTGAACACACCAAAGCCTGCTTCAGGTCCCCCAGAGATGTTTTCCAGACCCCAAATCGTGTTCTAGGTTCCCTCAAAGCCTGCCAAAGTGCCCCAAGAACCCTAAAACCTGTCCCAGTGCTGGAAAAAAATACCCAATAAAAACACACAAAAACAACAACAATGCAAAATGAAACAGTTTCACTGGCTCCTAAAATCTGTCCTGAATACCCCTTGCTTCAGGACCCTCAAAGTCAGCAGTGCCTAGACTGTGCTCCAAATGAGCAATGAGCTCCAAAACCTGCCCTAGACCTCTCCCAAACACTCCCTAATCTAGCCCAAGTGCCCCTACTGCCAAACCTTGTCCCAGGGCCCCTAAACATGGGCAAACCCTTCCCAAGAAATATAGAATGCCCCCCAAACCTACCTGTGAACCCTAGAACACCCAAGCCTGCTTCATGGCCCTTAGAAACTTCTCCCAGACCCATCCAAACCATATCCCTGGCCCTGAAAAAATCTCAAACGATGCCCAAAGGTTAACTTTTAAGACAGAATAATATGCATTTGTGGACAGTGATTCTCCAAAGCAGTTTTTTATACAAAAATCTTACAACTAATTCAAATGCAGAATTAAAAGGAGGCATTCATGTGACATATATTCCATATTTCCTAAACAGAAGTGAAAATCTTAGCAAAACTTGCCATTTCCAGGAACATCTCATAGAAGGTAATGAGACATTTGTCTGTGGTTTAGTTACTAAAAAGCATACTATGTTTTCTATCAGCAATTACTGGGAATACTTCCTAAAAATAAGTACAAAGTTTAAATGGTTAAAGAATAATTTCAGAATTCATCTTCAACACACATTTATAACAGGCTACCTTAGCATACTAAGTGCCACACATAACACATTTCTGAGACATCTTAACTTCACTGGTATTTTAATATTTTAAAAGTCCCTTTTAGTCTAACACCTTGGACTGTAAGTCATCCCTGGAATACTGTGTCTTGAGAACAGGTAGTCTGTTCTTTTCCAGTATCATTAATGGGTTTCATGCATTCCTGAAAGACCATTAATTTTAGGAGTATTCTGTTCAAAGCACAATTATAATCACCATTAGAATTAGTAAATAAACAGTACCAGACTCACTACTGAATTTCAGGAATAATATTCACTCCTAAGTATTCATATTCTTTTTATTCTGCATGTGAATAACACCAGCAGATTCACTTTTATGGCTTGGTTAAAAATACTTTCATCAAATTGTTTTTCTTTGAAAAATCTGACTTTAAAGGAAAAATACTAATCATTCTTGTGTACAAGCCACTCTAGGTAGGGTACTATGTAGGAGAGAAGGAAAAAAAATTCAAACCAAACCTGTAAGTTACCACCAGTTAGTAGACCACATACAAACTAATGCTCATCAAGGGCACCCAATTCAGCAAACTACAGACTTTGGGGGAAAAAAATATGTTCACCCTGCACGCCACTACAGTGCCCAAAACAAGATATACCTGTGCTTCAAACAGCTGCTGCCACTGTCAGGACTTAATAGAACCCATAGGCCAATAACTGCTTGGGGAAGTATTTGGTCTGGCTGGGATGGAGTTAACTTTCCCCATTGCAGCCTCATAGTGCTGTGCTTTGGAATTGTGCTAGGAAGGTGCTGATGACACACCAGTGTTTTGGTTAGTGGTAAGCAGTGCTCCCACAACATCAAGTCCATGTCTCTAGGCCAGTACACTGGGGATGGGCAAGAGGTTGGAAGGGAACCTAGACAAGACAGCTGACCCAAACTGACCAAAGGGATATTCCATACTCCATACCATATGACATCATGCTCAGCAATAAGATCTAAGAGAAAGGAGGCAGGGTCAGAGAGGCATTTGCTATTAAGGCATTTGTGTCCCAAAGCAACTGCTGTGTACACCAAGATCCTGCCTCACTGAAAGTGGCTGAACATTGCCTGCTAATGGGAAGTGGTAAATCTTTTTTTGTTGTTTTACTTTGCTTCCACACACAGTCTTTGCTTTCTTTTAAAAAACTGTCCTTATTGCGATCCATGAGCTTTTTCATCTTATTTTCTCCTTCTGTCCTGCTGAGGGGGAAGTGATAGAGTGGCTTGGTGGGCACCTGACAGCCAGCCAAGGTTAATAGGTTAGTAACTGTTATTGTATAATCAAGCAGGCTCTTGGTTAAGAGCTTACAACACAGGTGCAATGTATAAGGTTACTAGACTGGCACACATGTATGCAGATAAGGACTTTCTCAGCAGCAATGTACTTGCTATACAGCTCATGTTTTTGCAAATAAATGCAATAAATGCAAACAGCCACACTTCTGATCTCTCCCCCCAGCACACAAATTCAGCTTCATGCTGAGGAGTGGGTATGTGTAACCAAAATTTTTTTAAAGGTTGCACAAATTAACTTCTCAGCAATGAACAGATGTTTCTGCTCATGCAGAAAGTGAATTTACCACTAGCTACTTATCTTTGTCTCCTCCAGATGCTCCACTGTCTTCAGTGGTAAAGCCTGACCTGATAATATCTTATGCTCTTCTTTCTTAATATCCCTGAAGAACAGCAATAAAAGAAACTTTATTCCACTCAAAATGGACTTTTATTGCCTTTTGAGATGTGTTTCAGAAATTCTTGGTAAGACACTCTTTTCTTGGTAGAACACTTTGGGATAAAGTTCAATAAACTTTTGATGAGCTCCTTGCATGAGTTGTTTTTTAAAAAGATACCACAGTGAAAACACAATAATACATATCATAGAGAGAAGTCACAAATACAATGTAAGGAAAAGATCAAGCTTTGTTTCTTCAGAGGACACAAAACTACTCTCTCAAGAGTAGAGTTCCCATAATAATAATAAATAGTTGCCTAAAGTCTTTCAAAAACATTCTTAAGAGGGCACCAAAGAAATTAGGCCAAACAATATTCATCTCATTCAAGCAGCTATGTAAAAGTATCAGTCTTGATTGTAAGCATCTATAATCCATGCAAAAATTCTCATCTCCTGCTTTACTACACACCTACAGAAGATGACAGATGTAAGCGGTGCAATTCTATGGTTATGCTGTGCTGTACACTTCAAGCAGGTGTGCAATGGAAATAACCTTGAGAGACTAGTGAAAAAAAAAATTAAACCATGATGAGTGTCACAAAGGAATTACTAGGGGTCAGGTCAAAGACAAAATGAGAGGGCAGATTCTTCTATGTTAGTTGATTCTGAAAGAAATTCATGAATTTCCACAAAAATACTTCAACTTTTCCTTATTTAACCAGTCAGCTTATGAGATACTGCCTCTGTTTCACAGATAACTCCTTTGTAATTCCCTCTCGGAAAAGGTAGTACTTTATTACAAAGACAAGCAAAATCTCTTTTCATTAAGATACTAAGTAAATCCATTTAACTGCATAATAAATAAAAATGCTATGCTTGTAATAAAAAGTGGTGTAACATCAAGTCCTGCCAAAGTCAACAAAGATTTATTAGTATTTAAGAAAACATAAAAGATCAGTCTGGTATGGTTATATATACAAGTTAAGACATTCGTCCTTCTTTCTTTGCAAGCTAAGTTCATTCTTCAGATTTGTTAGACATAAAAAAGTGATTTAAAGCACATTTTATTTAAAGAGCCAGGAGAAATGAAAATTAGTATCTTCCAACTGATAAAAAAAATTTGCTCCACAAATACTTGAAGTTGAAAACCACATACTGAATAATTCTTGATCAAACACAACAGCAAATTATACCTTTCTTCTCTTCTGAAGAGCAGATTAATAAGGAAAATTTAAAATTCTTTAGTCAAGACTAAGTAGTTATTCTCCTAAACATCACCTATTTAATGTTTCCCCTGGCAAAATATCAAGTAATGCTTCCCCCTTCCCCTCTCCAAAAAAAAATAGAAGTGAATAGGCAAGGTCTGCATGAAACATTTCCTTAAAGTGAATTGCTTGATGAACAAAATACGCCTAGACTGCAGATTTTATAAATACACTACGTAATTCTCTTCAAGCTGTCCAATTTTATACTGGCAGACATATCGCATCTTGTACCATGGTCAGGAAAGAGCTCTGGCGCTGTATGAGGGAATCCTCAAACAGAGTGAAAAGATTAAGTATGTTGAATCAAAATACAGAGATCAGTACCGTGGGAGGCATATATTACTGAGTAAAAAGAATTTAATGCTTACACATTTTATTGTTTGGGTTTTTTTCTTGGTTTGGTATGTCCGTGAAATTTTTTTCCTCAGTTAAAACCAAACAAACAAAAACCACCAAAAACCAACAAACAATTTATCACCATGAAAAATAAAAATAAATGTGGTGAGGGTGTTTGTTTGCTGCATATCTGGTTTGGGCTTCTTATCCACACTTTCCCTACCAATTATTTGAAAGACAATGGCATTGCTTTAAGAAAAGTAAGGTATTTGGAGAGCTGTAGGCATGCTTTAAAAGTTATATTAATGTATTAAGTGCTTTTTCACCTTCTCAGATGAACAAAAAAAACCCCAAAAATATTAAGCATTCCAGAGATTTTTGCTAGCATAAGGCTAAGTTGCAAAGTTGCTTTCATACCATCTTTTCTGCCAGGTGCTCTGTGGTAATTGTAAGCTTGGGTCACATCAGGCAGATTACACTCTCTCTTCTAAACTGAAAAACAATGAACAGAAACTCAGCCTCATACAGGGCCATATTCAAATTTTCTGGCTATATCATTCCCATAAATTTTTGCTTGGAGGTGCACCATGTGGGTGTTCATATACAATTTAAAAAAACCCCTCAAACAGGAATGCCACTTCAGCACCTATTTGCTTTTCTGCCGGAGGATATACCTATATTATATATTGCACTTATATATAAATATTGGAAACACTGGTGAGGCTGCTTCTTAGCAAAGTCAATTTCCTCATTTCCAGTCTTTTGTTTCCTGTGTGATCAGATGCCAGGTTATAGCACAAAGATTCTAGCACAAAGAGTAATTCCCAAATATTATATCCTCAGAATGAGAGTTCAGGGTGAATTCTGCACTGGCTGGTAGTGACAATAAGTGAAGCATGACCCATAGGAGAGGTATGCATATCATGCTGGAGCTGTGACATGTGGCTAAAAAAGTTTTCCTGGAATCTGACATAGCTGGCAGCACATGGAAAGAATTTATATTCTTCTTTATACCTGAAAAAAAAACCAAACTGAGCAAGCCAATGAACATGAATTTTTATTTGAATGCAACAGCAGCCAAGGGATAAGTTTCCCTAGGCTAATATTAGTCATCTTAAAAATCTTCATGCTTACTATAGTCTGGCATCCGTTTCTAGCGTATATGTTTATTAAAAATGAGAATAAAGAGGTCTTGAATCTTTGGAAGAACAAAAAAAGTGCATGAGGCTTCCTTTTGTTTGTTTCAGTGCTCAGAAGGTGAAAACCAATTTAAAGGGAATCCTTGAAGAAATACATTGCTTTGTATAAGCAAACTACTTCCAAACTACTCCAACTTTCTCCTTTCTTAAGGCTCCTAACAAATGGCCAGCTATAGGATTGATACTAGCAATCAGTTTAGCCTGCATGTGCCTGGGCATTAACAGCTGTTCTAAAATGCTTTTAATCTATTTACATGTAGGAAAGTTCTCTAAGCTATGATAATCAAAATTAGCCTCATTTACAAAGAATTTTTGAAGCATGAACAGGATGAATGCACATGTTTAGCTAATTCCCTTGCCACTGCTGTGTTAACCTGCATTTTGCTCTTTACAGGTGTCCAGAAAGAATAGTGGTTGATTCCTGAGACTCAGAAATGGACAATTCTTATTTGGCTTCCTGAAAGAAAAAAAAAATAAAAAATACTGTCAGAACACAAACCAGTAGGCTTTACTCTTTGAAGAAGGCCATTACATCAGTTGTATTGAATACTGTCTGTTTTAACTGATCTTAAAAAAAAAAAGGAAAAGTCTATGCCTGCAATTCTACTTGCTTTTTTCTGATGATCTGGACTGTACATTTGTGGCAAGTTAAAAATAAAACCCACCAAGAAAAACATAAGGCACCTTTGCTTTGTGTAGCTGCTTCTGTTAATGGATTCTTGATTTTCAGAGTGAGGAAGCAACCTTGAACAATGTGTAGAAGTGGTGCTGAGGGATATGATTTCGTGGTGACTTGTCTGGGGTGGGTTAAAGGTTGGACTTGATGATCTTAAAGGTCTTTTCCAACCAAAACAATTCTATGATTCTATGTATCACAACATATTTATAGAATCATAGAATGGTTTGGGTAGGAAAGGACCTTTAAAGATCATTTCGTACAACCCCCTTGCCACATGCAGGAACATATTCCACAGATTAGTTTGCTTAAAGCCCCATTCAGCAAGCCCCTGACCTCCAACACTTCCAGGGATGAGGCATCCACAACTTCTCTGGGCAACATGTCCCTGTTTCTCATCACCTTCACTGTAAAATTTCTTCCTTATGTCCAATCTCAACATACTCTCTTCCATTTTAAAACCATTACCTCTTCCGTCACTACAGGCCCTCCTTTATATATTGAAAGGCCAAAACAAAGTTTCCTCAGAGCCTTCTCTTCTCCAGGCTGAACAACTCAATTCTCTTAGCTTTTATTCATGGAAAGGTGTTTAACAGGTCCATATCTTTCTGTGCTGGAGACCCCAAAAGTTGATTCAACACTTCAAAGCAGAGTAGAGGGGCAGAATCATTTCCCTCAAACTACTGGCTATGTTTCTTTTTATACAGCCCAGGATGCAATTGGAATGCAAGTACAGTTTTTGTGTCTTAGGTCCGATTTTTCATCCACTAATATCACCTAGTCCTTCTCTGCAGGGCTGCTTTCAATCCCTTCATTCCTCAGCACATACCAATACTAAGGATTTCCCCAACTCATGTGCAGGACCTTGCACTTGACCTTGCTGAACTTCATGAGATTCATAGGGCCCACACCTTCAGCCCATCCAGATTCCTCTGAATAGCATCCTCTAGCAAATCAACTGCACCACTCAGCTTGTTGACTGCAAACTTGCTGAGGGGCACTCAGTCCCACCATCTATATTGATGAAGATATTAAATAGTTTTGGTTCCAATATGGATCCTTGAGTGACACCACTTTGACATTGAACCATTTGACTATAAATCTTTGTACATGGTCATCTATCCAATTTCTTATCGATCTAACAGTCCATCTGTTACACACATATCCCTCCAATTTTGTGGCCAAAATATTTTGGGAGACCGTATCAAAGGCTTAACAGAAGTATACGTAGATGGCATGGTAGTTTTTCCATTGTCCACTAATGCAGTCACTCTGTCATAGAAGGCCACTGCTTATTAGGAGTAAGCCATTATTTAACAGCAGTAAAACAGAGATTTTGAAGAGAATCCAGTTCCTACTATATTTGTGTCAATTGGCGTTTAGTAAAGGCAGAGTAATGTTGAATATAGGGGAAAAAAATAAGGATCAGCTGAAAAAGAAGGTGATTCTGATAGAATTTTGCAGGAGGATAAACTGCATGAGACTGGGAAAGACATTAATAATTTTTACTACATATCACATTTGATTTTTAGAATTATCTTTGAAGAATACTAACACCAGATTTAGGATAACAGAACATAACCTGAAATTGCTGGAAAGTGGCAGAACATATGCATAACAGCAGTTGGTACAACCTTCTCTGCACCTCACTTGCTTACCTTTGTATCTTGGATTTCTTTCTAGCCTCATTGATGGGTTTAAGTATAAATGTTTCATGTTTTTTTCTGTTAATTCCCTCTTTTTACTCTCCTCTTGCTGCTATTCATGAACTGCTTATCAGGGAGCAATATGATCATGATACTTGCAATATATTAGTCACAGAAATATGCAGCTCACTTAATCTTTTTGCATAATGCTTAATATGCCTTAAATCTTATTTTTAATTAGATTTAAAAAAATAATAATAATTTTTGTATGGCTGCATATCTACAGAAAAGTAGTAATTTGCATGAGATTTATCTCATCCAAAAATCGGAAAAACAACTCATTGCACATACAAACAAGTGAGCTTTAGCATAATAGATGAAACTGCTACATTAATGAAATGCTGTGGCTGAGATTCTCCATGCTCAGAAATGTTGACAGCTTGACTTCTGTTTTCTTTCAAGGACAGAGAGTACACAGAATACTTGTGTTATTTAGAGACTGTGTCACATTAAAGGATTTTATGCAAAACATATCTATACTAATGCAGGACTTAACATACATGATGTCTTAATAGTATTAATACAGCCAGCAATATTTTTATCTGACACTAGGTTCATTAGTAGCATAGATTTGATGAGTTTATTTTTCCATATGATACTGTCAAGTAATTGAATTTGTAAAAATATTTTGGACTGCATCAAAGAAGTGTGTCCAGCAGTTCAAGGGAAGTGATTCTCCCCCTCTACTCTGCTCTTGTGAGACCTCCCCTGGAGTACTGTGTCCAGTTCTGGATCCCCCAAGACAAGGACACGTACCTGTCGGAGGGAGTCCAGAGGAAGGCCACAAACAGTTCTGAAGCCCCCAACACAAGAAGGACATGGACCTGTTGAAGAGAGTCCAGAGGAAGGCCACAAAAGTGATCAGAGTACTGGAACTCCTCTCCTGTGAGGACAGGCTGAGAGAGTTTGTGTTATTCAGTCTAGAGAAGAGAAGGCTCCAGGAAGACTTTATCGTGGCCTTTCAGTATCTTAAGGGGGCCCACAAGAAAGTTGGGGAGGGACTTTTTACAAGGTCTTGTAGTGATAGGGTGAGGATTAATGGTTTTAAACTAGAAGAGATTTAGATTAGAAAGTAGGGAGTTCTTCACTCTGTGGGTGATGAGATACCAGAACAGGTTGCCCAGGGAAGTTGTGGATGATCCATCACTGGATGTGTTCAAGACTATGTTGAATGGCTCTTTGAGCGACCTGGTCTAGTGGGAAGTGTCCCTAACCATGTAGGGGAGTTGGAATTAGGTGATCTTTGAGGTCCCTTTCAATCCAAACCATTCTGTGATTTCCCTGTGATTTAATATGGAGCAGACTAGACTGAGGCCATACAGTCCCAACATGTTAATCTTGCAAAGAAACAGATCAAAATGTTCCCATCATTCTTGACCTCACCACCATTCCTGCCCATATGTTGCTGTTTGTGTCTTCTTTTCAGAAGGCTATCTTTTAGCTTAGATCAGCCCAGTGATTCAGTTTTTACTGAAGACAGAAAAAAATTGCCAGTGCAGCCAAGGAGATCATGCCAAGGAGGTGAGAACAAGCAGTAGGAGAAGCCACTTCAAAAATTACTTCATAAACTACTTCATAAACTCCCTTTGCTGCTACATCTAGCAAATCAAGCTGTGCATGAAAGTAAAGCCCACAAGAGAAACAACATAGTAGATAAGTAGACTTATCTAGGTCATCTGTCAGCTGTATTCATCTTTCTGTGCATAAGATGTTGCAGTTTACAAGATGTGATTGCAAAAATTAAGCAAACTTTCATTTAATTACAGAAAAAAAACTTTTCAAAACAACAGCTAAAATAGCAAATATGGATAAGAAAACCTCCTGATACAATTTAGGCCAAACCCAATCTTCTACAGACCACAGCAGGAGTACCAGAGGTATTTAAATCTTTAGCAATTTAGATGAGACTGTTACTCTTCACAGCTTGTTTTCATAAAGCTGTTCTCCTCCTACCATTAGAACAGATCTTCATGGAATGCTGAGCTCAAAATGTGTAACCTTACAGCAAAAGGCTTTAAGAAAAAACGTGGCTTGTTATTTCCTAAGCCCAAAAAGAACTGTTCGAGCTCCTTCCACCAAGTGCTGCTCATAGAGAATGGTACAAATCCTGGTAGTATATTCTCAATCACAAAGTAAAAAAGCTGATAGCCCAAAATTACTACCACTTTTAATTTCATTTTTTTAGATAATGAAATTTTTTCCTTGGTACACAGGAAATCTTAATGGGAAGATAGAACTGTCTACAAATTAATCAGCAATGACAGATGCCACACTCTAATTATAGCACTGAAATGCTCAAAGAACTATAATGAAAACTGATTACCATCCACATAATTTCTACAATTTTAATTATAATAAATACCTTAAATGACTGATTATACAAATATGTCACATTTGCCTACTCCATTCCTCATTATAAAAACCCTACAGCAATACAGTTACTATGCTCTATATTTTTGTTCCATTAGTTTACTTATTCCATACAACCTATTTTATATTGATTTTTCTGAATAAGAAAATCTAATTTACATGTTACTTCTGCATGAAGATGCTTAAAGAAGTAACCTAAAATATCTCATCTGTATTGAAGCCACAAGTAGTACAGAAAAAGAAACCTATCAGTCTTAGCCCTTTGAAGATAAAAACAGTGAATAAACAACCAAAGACAAACACTCTGCACAAACTCCTCTTTTCAAAAGCCTAAGAAAACCTAGCAATCCCTGACATTTGTCCAGAAAGTCACCATGAAGGACTGATTTAAGGCTACATGGCAGAAAATAGAGGCAATCTCAGAATTCAGGAACTCTTCACAGGAAGTGGTAAATCATCTGTGTAAGTGGCATCTCCTATGCTAGCTCCAGCTAAAACGTTTAAGGCTGATGATAGATGAATGGAGTGGGGCTATAAGAGGCCTGAAGAGCTCAGACAGGAACAGAACAGAAGAAAAGTTTACTCCTCAAAAAAAGAACATTATGGGTTCCCCTGTGAAGGCTGAGCTGGAAGCAGCATATTCACCTGGGCATTGAGGTTCTGTTTCCATCCTAAAGGAAACTCAAACAAATAAACCAATTTTTGTTGAAGAGTGATGTATGGTAACTCTTGTGGATTTTAGGGACTTAGCATACTAATTCTTAAGAGTTAGAGTTTTATCATAATTGTGGAAAAAATGGTTAGATAGAATCTCAAAAGGGCACTGAGACCTTCATTTCGTACCACCAAATCAGTTTCGACAATACCAAACCCAAATATAAGTCTTACTCTTCACATGCAAAGTGCGTGCACAGTGCATGTAAGCAATACCTGGGCAAGCACACGCACACATACACAGTGGGCTCATCTATAATCACATGGGACCACTCCTCTTGCATGCTCTAAGGCAAGTGGTGCAGAAATAAAAATTCCCTTCAGTACCCTTCTCTAAGTGCTGCTGTACCCTACCCCTGCATACACACCCCCTCATGTGCAATGAGTTTGTGTGCCTATGCTTACTACACACCTATAGAAAAATAGCTGTATAGTGGTGTTGCCTATAGCTTTCAGAGACTGGCCCATAAAGCTTTATGGCTTGATAAAATTTTCACTTTACCAAAACAGGCTTTGCAGGTGAGTGAATATGTGTCTCCTTTTAAAACAACACTGCATGCCCTTCAGTATTCATGTAAGTTTGTAAAATTCCATTCAAATTCATCTACATTTTGTATATGCTAATGCCTATTCTGCACTATGGGACTGAACAGGTGGAAAAGTGTGTTCTGATGAGACTGGGAGAAGGGTGGGCAGAGATGCAAAATATTTAAAGAAAAAGTTTTGAAAACATAAAAGTCTAAATTGGCCCAGATGCTTATCTGCTTTGAGTGTCCCTGGTCATATAGCTTGTGCCTAATGAAGCAGTATTAGTATAGCCTTTGGATGTACACAATGAATTCAGTTGCCTCTGACTCATCACTGAAAATAATTGGGCTACACTAATGGATATCATATGAGTGCCAGAGATGTGTCATTCAAGGTATAAATATCATAATTATTTCACCTAGGAGAAGAAATACCCAAAATAAACCCTTTGTAAAGGCTGGCAACATAAAGTACATTCTCATTTTGAGGACAAATGCATTTTAAAATAAAACTGTTTATTTGCTGCTCAGAGTTGCAGTGTTTCCTGGTTTTACCCATAATTTATTGTCATTCATTAATTTACCAGAATTAAAATGAATTAAGTAGTTTTATTTTCTAATCCTTCTTAGCAAGTCAAGGTGACAGATGGAAAACTATCAATGTTAGAGCTCATACTCTTCACTGTTCAGGGATTTTCACAGGTTTTCCAAACAAGAATGGATGGAATAATTGTCCCACTTACACAAGATGATGTTTAACCCAGAAAGGAGCAGCAGCCATTTGACAACATTAAAAAAAGAAAAAGTAAAGGTTAAAATCTTACCTCTCTGTGCTGTTGAAGGGGATGTAAGTTTCTTTGGTGGTCATAAAAGTCTTTCAGATTATTTGAATAAATAGGACATCAGGGGAATCTGACCTTACATATCTTTGGTTTTTAATGAAAAAAAAAAAAGGACCCAAGAATAATTTCAGGTGTTATATATTTTTTGAGCCTCAAAGACTTCTTTAAGGTGGGGGTTTTTGTTTAGGTTGTTTGTTTTCATTCCTGATGTACAAGTTCCTCTTTCTTTCCCACTTCTGTTTCAATGATCTGAACAAACATTGTGGAAAACCGATCACAGAGAACCTGAGAATGTGCTAAAAATGCATAATAAATTCAGAAGAAGTAAAAGACGATTATTTTCTTGATCCCTTGATTATAAGAAACCATGTTGTTAGTTGTAAAAAACAAGTAACAACATAAGCAGGAATGTGATTTTAAAATTGACAAATCACCTTAATTGCTTGTCCTAATAGCATCCTAGCTATTTTTCAAGCATTCTAAAGAATTCGACAAGAGATAAATTATTTTCTCAAAAGGAATTGCCAGTTCAGGCCAGTCTCTTTTACTCACCTGTCTACCTAAATGGGTGTTTGATTTTATGCATTTGCTTTTTTCAGATGTAGGCATCTACATATTTCACTGGCTAAGTATTTCTGTGTCTGTGTGCTTTGTGTTTAGGCATATACACAGGCTTTTGGTTACTACCTTGTAGTAAGTTATCATGAATCTTGTTATTCTTGAATCTGGAATTAATTTGCCAGTTTACTAAATCGCTTCCTAGAGCAAGTGCTGCTAAAATCAGTCTATCTCATTATATTAATAAATCTTGAACTGCTGATAAACTGTGACAAACATATTCATCCATGACATTTTGACACAAGTGTGTATCTTCAAGTCCTCTGTAATACTGACAGGTCAGTTTGTCTAGTATACTACATGCTCACTTTCACCACATAGATTTTTATCTTGCAGGAGAAAAATCATCTACGTGGTGGTTTCTGCTGCAGTCCTCTGTCCTGATCTGGGGTGTAAGAGGCCACAGTGTTAGTACTGGGGACAGACTCCTTTATGTCATACACATTGTTTAATGTGACATCAGTGAATGCACAGGGAGGACTCTGAACAGGGAGAATATGCAGGTTTTGACCGCAGGCTAAGGTGTCAGAACCTGCAGCACTGCAGAAATCCTACAGCAGTACCAGGATTTGAGGCTGGGGGAAGTGGTGGGCAAGAAAGGGTGTTGCAACATAACTTCATTTGTAAATCCTGGGTTTCACACAATAATTCTGTTTTGGAGTCTCTTTTCTTTGCCTAGAGTGTGCTGGCTGTTTGGTTGCATACTGACACACTTTCAAAGAGTAGCCTGTGCTTAGGGGCATTCTTCAAGTAATGGCAAATATCCGTGGAAATAACACAAGCAGAAGCAGGCCTTCAAACTGGGTCTGCAATGTATAAATCAAATTTTAGCATCCTAGTGTTTCCTAATGGTGCTCTGCTAAATCACTGAACCATAGATGGTGTTGTCAGAAGGGCCCAAGGTAGACTAGAACACTGCCTCCAAAAAGGAAAGTCAAAAGACTCAAAATAAAGATATGAGACAAGGAAGAACAGTAGTACTAGGACAAATTAATTTTAAAAGCATCCATTATTAAGCTGTTGAAAAACACCTGACAATTTGCAGCTATACAAAACTTAAAATCTTTGTACAATGAAGAATTCATGAGTAAAAATCGAAGCTGTGATAGCCATTCCCTGTTCAAATCTTCAAAAGGATCAAAGACCTCTTTGTCTTTTGCTTCACATTCCTGGAATTAGTTTCAGATTTTAGTACTGTCTGTATGGTTCTGAAAAAGGACAATCATTGTCAACACAAGTTAAGTCACCAATTTTTTAATCTCAATTCCATACTAGTGATCAAAACACTTCTATTCTTGAAAAGGATTTCTCAAGAAACAAGGCTGAAGCACTTATATATTCCAGCTTCAGCAGAGGAAGATAAAGAGAAGGCCAAGCTCCCAGTAGAGTACTCTGAGGAAAGAGATGAAGGAGAGCACACACTTCAAATTACAAATGCAGAAAACAGTAAATAAAATCCCAGAAGTTTTAATAACCAGTGTTATTCTAAAACATTTTCTCTTGATAGATTGAATATCTCAGTTACAAACCGGCTGCTAATGAGAATCAGCGTCTTGACATGTAGTTTCTGTTTTGGTACTGCAATAGGCAGGGCCCCCTAAGGCTCCCCCTAAAACTACAGGAGCAGTGGGTGAGGTTATTCAGAACAACATATTAAGAAGCAGATATTAATCAAGAAGCTTAAGGAAGAGAGAAAGGAAAGGTTCCCCTCACTGGAAGATGATATCCTGGTGCTAATTCATGGGAAATGACAACTGGGCAATAAACAGGAAACAGGAGTAATGTAGATAATTTCATTTGGGACAGATGAAGAATATTCTTGCCCCAAATCCTACCTGAATGACTTCAGTAAACACCTTCCAGAACACAAGCAGGAGAACTGTAGCACTAAGACCTCCCCAAAGATGTACCAATCCCAAAATGAGGGTTTTGGCCAGCTAGCCAGGTTTGAAGACCAGTTTAGGTGCTGTAACTTCTAGGGAGAATCTTTGTTGTTAAGTACATTTAAATAAATTATTTTGTGGGTTTTTTTTAAATAAGTTTTATTAATTTTTCTAAACCTATGGTCCTAAATCTATTTTATTTTAAATCCTGTTACATGTAACGTGACTGAATCAACAAGGCATTTCTCCATATAGTGTTGGCAATTTTGTAAGACAATCTGCATCATCTCCTCCTCCTGGCCCCGAGTACCAAGATGTAACAAGTTTTCTTGTCTCTGAGTTGCACAGCCAGGCTCTGTATGGATGCAACTGTCCTCAGTGATGAAGGACAAGCAAGGAAAGCTGCTGCTTGTAACAAGGCATGGCATGGGAGATGGGGATTTCCTAATTGTCAGTGTGCAACAATTCCTTGTAAAAAGTGGTACCACAGGGAAAAATCGAGAGAAAAAGTGGCTCTTCACAACCCCATAAAAGCACCTAACACAAATACTCAAAGACTATAATGGAGGTTAATAAATAAAATACGGCAGAGGTGCTGGCCTTTGTTACATACAGCTGTGGGAGGGGAGCAGGAACCAACCACACTGCACCTAACATGGGCCAGAAAAACTGCCTAAAATTCCAGGTACTACTCAGATAATAAAATGTTTGTCTGTTCTTGTAATCTTTGCATATCACTAATCCCTACTCACACTGGAGTCTTAGCTCTGATCTCTCTTGTCTCTGATTAAAGAGTAATTCTGTCAAAGTAAATAATTATAGCAGATATAGCAGAAAAACTGAGATCGTAATTGGGCCAATTAATGTGAAGTTCCCATAACTTCCCGTAAGTGCCAATCGTGCATTGCTAATGACTGGAGCCTCATTCTCCCATTTGTATCACCATCTTCCCCCCATCATAACCCCCTTAGTCTTTATTATGCACAATCCACTAAACATCAGCCAAATTTCTTATTATAATACATCTCTTAATTAGATTTCATCCTAAAAAATTTTATTTTTCTGTGATACACCTGAATACACTTTGTATGATATTTATGTTATTTATGATATGATATGATATACGATATGATATGATATATTTATGATATTATATATGTTATTTCAAATACTTTACTTACATCATTACAGGGTGAATCCAGGCTCTGTCTTCTCCCCATTACATGTTTCATTTCAAAGGGCTTAAAGTTTTTCAGTGTTATCATGGAGCATCTCCTCCCAATCCACAGCCCAGCATCTTTCACTGGACATATTCTAGGATGTCAGAAGCAGAAAATGCTTTCCAAAAGAAAATGGTTCCCCTTTTTGGATACAGGTTTAATGTTAGTGTTCTTACACATATTCCTACATGTACGTACACTTACACATGTATGTATACTTACACATACTCCTACATGTATGTACTTACACATACTCCTACAGCTGTATAAATTTTTCATAGCATTTACAAGATAACTGATATAAATTACTAAAGAAATGTTGCAGAATAGACTTGAATTTGTATTTACACACACACATGAAAATCTTTTTTTCAGCAGGTGGATGGCACTTTCATTTAGTCTCATCTTAACAATCTTTTCTTTTCTTTGTTTAATTATGGAAGATATAACACATATTCCCCTTCCCATACCCCACTGGATAATGTAATCTCACAGAAAATTAAAGTTTGAATCTCTTGACCAGGAGGAATTGCAGCTTAATCTTTGTCCTGAATGCATGCTTTATACTGGTATCTCTTGTATATAGGGAGTGGCATCCCTAGTGACATACTTCAAAAGAAAGCAGCTACCATATACAAATATTGTCCAAATGGATGTTTGGTACACACTAATAACACTCACTAGAGCCGTGTCAGAGGAGACATATAGAGACATGCCTGAACATAAGCTCTGGACCTTAACCAGACATGAAACCAAACTAAGGTGTTTGGTCTTATTGAAATAAAAGTATTTCTGTGCATTTTCAGACAAGTCTTTATTTTAAAATGGTGCACCTAGAAAGCTGAAGTATCACAATCCAAGTAAAAATTCACAAAGATTTTTTTCAGTCTCAACATTTTCAATTGAAATTCAAACCATAGGAATCACAATTTATGGAAAGTTGGGATGTTGGCTGAGGAATGGCATAATTAGAATGTAATTATATTCTTTCACAAAGGATGCTGCTATGGATGAACAAGAAAGAATCCTTGATGTCAGACACAATAAAATATAGATTATTTTAGAATGTTTAAGGGTTTCTGGAGTTATTTTTAATTATAAAATACCCTATATATAGTTGATAAACATTAATTTGCAGAAAACAGATTCAGCAGAGAGTGAAGAAGCACAGTCCAATTACAAAAAAGATCTAATTTAATTTTATCATTGCTCTAGAAGGTATGCAATATAAAATTGTGTGAGTTATGCTTAATGGAAGCCTAAAACTATTTCTATCAGAGGGGATCTTAATTTTTTTTTCCCAAAGCAGCTTATTTTTAGTGAAATTAGTAGCAGAGTGGAAGAAATCCACTGATAATCTAGAAATCTAGATAAATAGGATTAGATATTGAGTTTTCAGCTCATTCAGTTTCAGGCCTCAAATACATTTTTTCACTGCATCAGCAACAGAAAAAATATTATTCTGACCATTTTGCTAACATTTTACAAAATTAAACTGAAGAAAGATCACAAATACCTTATCATTACAAATCCCAAAACACTTTGATATGATCTGAAAGGAGGTCTGAAAAATATACAAATATATGTCATGAATTTACTAATGTCCTCATGCTTGTGACTCATGTTGCAATTTGACAGCATAAGCTTGCTTTAGCCATTTTTAATAACAATCATTAAAAGTTAACAAACAAGTGCACTTAAGCAAGTATGTTGTTATGCTAATTATCTTAGTAAAGTAGCTACCTTAGTCAAAGATAGACTACAGTTTCAATGCAAGGTCATAGGGAAGATATTCATAAGTTAATAAATAAATTTAGTAGATAATCCAATTAAATTTTGAGATTGATGCTACAGAGCAAGGGATCCTGCATGCTTCTTTGCTTTTGCAATGTGCATTTTTCTACCTATTCTGCCTCAGGGACTATCCTTGTAGCTTTGGTTTAATCAAGCAAATGCAAGTGTTTTAAAAACAAAACCATCACCAACAAAAAACCCAACCAACCAACAATAGATAAATAAACCAACTAAAACCAAAAATCCATATCCTCTTATGGTTTAAAGATTGTTTCACTGAGTCACACTGAGAAGTTTCATCATTTGAAAAAATCAATTAAGCAGCTATAGATTAAGGAATTCTTTTAAGAATACACAATCTGAAACACATCTAGGATACAATCTTGAAAACACACCTTAATCTTCTAGTTAACTTTAGTGATCCATAGGTAGTAGTAGTATTTTATTTTATTAAAAAAACTTCAATGATTGCAATTTCTCTGCAAGTTTTGAATATGTCTGTTAATGTGTTTTCATCATTTCCTAACATTACCTGTTTTTTTTGACTGATGAAGAATTAAGCGAAAGATCAGCAACAAATTCATGACTTCTAAGGATGCCATCTGCTACTTTTTATATTTTACCAAAGAAACACTTTCCCAGGTTTAAATCATATTTGCCTCAAATCTCACCAGGATTAGTACTAGTAGCATATGGAATAATGTCAACATCTGGACATTTTCAGAGAGAGGAAAACTTTTGAAAAGTATCCTTAATATAAAAGTATCAGCATAAAAGCTGGATTACAATCTCATCATAAGAAGAAATAAGTGGACCAGCTCTCCACCTCAGAGAAGTAAATTCAAGAAAGAGGCATCACAACATGGTTTAAAGAAAGTGCATCTCATGAGTCCAAAAAATGGTGTATGTCACTACAGATAGATAGCAAAGCAAAAGAAAAAAAAAATCAGTACAACAAAAAATGTAAGCTGTGACAATATTTATTTATCACTAATTACTACATTTCTCTCTAGTGTTTCAGGCTCTTTCCAAGCCCTTTGTTACTTCCTAGGGAAGGATATCTTTATAATAAATGAATAATTAGGAAGCTTAAAATGAATGCATAAATTTATCCTTCTTCTACTTGACAGACTTTTCTTGACAGACAGGTACCAGAACAATCTTGTTTTAAGGAGCTTCCAAGAGAAACATTTTACAACAATGAGCAATAGTGAAATTTCACAAGCAGGAAACTGAATGAAGAAAAATGTCATCCTGTCCCTGTATATCCTACAGGGCTAGTTAAAACATTGCAATGGAAAACAATCCTAGCAGTTTGGAACCTGTTGTACAGAGGAGAGCAGTTACCACTGACAGGACAGCAATGGTTCTGCTGTGCATGGCAGTAGAGATCAAGCAGGCATTTACAAATTATGGAAAAGAGAATGTCAGTAGGGAGTGTATTTTTACAGATGTGCTTGACTAGAAAGAAAGAGGATCCTTTTTATGGGTTTGTTCTTCAGTGCTTTCAGTGAAGCCATCTTAAGTGTTACTCTAAGAATAAAACTAAGTTTTTCATGGCAAAAGACTTAAAATGTTTTATACTCACTAAGAAGCTTTTCTAACATGATAAAAAATTCCCAGACAATTTTTTTCTTTTAAAAAAAATGAGCTTTTGAAGTCTCATTCATGAGATTTCTGAAGACATTTTATTGAAAGTCTAATGGTTTAGCCTTAATCATAGAGAGGCTATTTAAAAAACAAAACCAAACAAACCTCAAAGAAATATAAACACAACAACTATAGACTGAAAAAAAGATTGAGGTGTATTCCAATCTTACTATATTGTAATAGAGTGAACTAACTGTCACATCCTCATGTAGATGAAAGATATGTTGGAAGAAATTCCCTCTTGAAAAAGTTCTTTAATGTAATGAATATCAGTTTTTAATGCATATGGTAATCATATAATTTAAACATAATGAAAAATTCTTCCGACAAAAAACTTTGAGACCAATGAAGTCTCATTTCACATCTTAAAATTTTAGTTAATGTACGTATTATTCATTGTGAATACTTTACAGTTTTGTTAATACTTCGGAATTTGGGAAGACACTTATTTTCCTTATCAAACTTCCAACATTACATTAAATAAATATATGTTATAATCTATCATTTTTTTATGCTGTGTCCAGACCTTGCCTTGGTGTGTCCATACTGATAATGAAACTTCCTTGCTATGATGCTATTTTGGTTTTTAAATCAGAATATAGAGTGATGACATGGAAAAAAGAATAGAAACATGAGGGGGGGAAAATGTATTTACATTCTCTAGCAGATGTGGTGAATGGCCATAAGAAACTATATATCATTCAGTGCACCGCACATCTATGAAATGTTGGTATCCAACTGTAGTATTCTTACAGAGAATCTTAGAAATTCATAGTAGAGCTGAACCTATGTGAGTTTTACTCACATAAACCAGAGTCAGACTGCAGTTAAGTGGTGATGTTATCCCATATTACTAACCTGTTGAACAGTTCTGGGGATGGCACTTTTACAGACACCCTCCCCTTGCTTTTCACAGATTTATATTATCTCCTTTATGAACTACAATGATTCTTGGTGAGAAGAATATCTGTTTAAGATGCTGACACTGAGCAGGGAAGAAGCATTAGTTTTGAAATGCAAGGAAACAGGACTTTGCTCTAGGTTCTCTATATTCAGATCACATATCCAATAGGAAGCTGATTCCTGTATTTCCAAGATGGAATTTGAGATAGTTTTGAAGCATATTTCCTTCAGGAGCACAACAAAATTAAAACAACAATAAAAACAAGCAAACAAAAAACCCCTAACCCAACCAACCAAAACAAAAAAAAGAAAAAAAAATACCCTGGGTACCAAAGACCACCAGATTTCACTGCCTTCAATCTTGTGCAGAGACAAATTTCCTTGAAAATCTGTGAGGCACAAAAAGAATTCAAAATCCCAACAAAGAATATGTGGGATAGATCATTTGTTTTTCCTGACTAATGTATTCTGCTGCCTTATATCATGTCCTCACCATGAAAAAATCATCCTGTGTTGTCACCAGACAAAAAAAAAAAAAAAAAAGAAATATAATGTGGGAATTGTGCAATTACCTCAATTTAATTGGTTTGTATACTTGGACATTTTTATGTTTTCAAGGAATTCCCAGTGTTTCCACCAGAAAGAATGAAATAACAATGTTATTGAGGCTGGTTTGGTTTTTTTCTTTCATGTGTCACAAATACATTTCTACAAATAAAGAGTTCAAAAGCACCATTCACAATTGGCTTTCAGCATGAAATAGCAGAACACGCAACACATTTTGGAACATTAGTCTGGTTTCATACAGTGTCTTTCAAATGCTGTGATAAGAGGTCTTTTCAAAAACCTAAGACTGAATGACGGAAATGTATTGACTGAAGGCAAGATGTACCTTTCTTGTTATTCCATATGTTGTTACAAGCTTTAGACATTAAAATGAGTTTTATAAAATGATGTATTCTGCAAGAACATCCCTTACTCTACGAAAATATCAGAAGTCAGTCAGGATAGCAAGGCAAAATGCAGGTCTAATTTAAAACTTGTCAGAAATACAGAGCCCTCCTGGTGAGATTCTCTATGACAAGGTAGATATGAGATCACATCTGGACCCCAAGTTCTGTATAGGAGTTATAGATGTAACTCAATCACATTTATAGCCCTTCATTTATACCAAAATTGAATTATATCCACTAAAGAGTAAATGTTATCGCTGTCTGTGGCTGAAGCAGCAAGTGTTGCTGAGTTGTACAGAGTCTTAACCAGGACAGTAACCAAAGCAATTCACTTACAAAGTGTTCACCTGGCAAAGACAGCAGATTATTGTAATTTAATTCAATAGGATTACACCAGCAATTAAGTCCAGAAGTTTAGATGCTCTTATACCCTGCATAGAATCACAGAATCATTCTGGTTGGAAAAGACCTTTAAGACTGAGTCCAACCATTAACTTAACTCTATCAAGCCCAGCACTAAACCATGTCCCTAAGCCACTCATCTACATGTCTTTTAAATACTTCCAAGGTTGGTGACTCCACCACATCCCTGGACAGTCTTCCCCACTGCTTAACAAGCCTTTCAGTGAATAAATTTTTCATAATGTCTAACCTAAACCTCCTCTGGCACAACTTGAGGCCATTTCCTTGTCTTATCACTCATTACTAGGGAGAAGAGACCATCCCCTTCCTCGCTACAGCCACCTTTCTGGTAGCTGTGCAGAGAGAGGTGGTCTCTCTTCAGCCTCTTTTTCTCCAGGCTAAACAACCCCAGATTCATACATCTACAAAATGCCTCGATAGGAGATTTTAAACAAGATCAGAATGGTAGCATTCTGTATGGTGGTATAAGGCATAAAAGCCACATTGCTGTAGAAACTGTGTTACCTTTAGTATAGCCTTTCTGGACCATAAAGCCAGGCCTCCTGGTTGAAGCTCTTGCATCACAGAGTCCAGTCTGCTGTCAACACAGTCACCTATCCCTCTATCATTAGTATATTTAGCATCATCTGCAAAGCAGCTAGTCTTTGTGATCAGAGCACATAGTACCATGATCAGAAGCAATTCCAGAACCTTTCCACCATTGCAAATTCAAATTTGTTCATGGCCAATCTACACCTAACATCAGGTAAGATAACACAAACATGCGCTTCATGATTTGTCTTATATTTAGAAAATATTTATTATATACAACATGCTTTAAAAAAATTAATACACAGAAATCCGTGTTTTATTTATTATGTAACCTTTGAAGTATTTGAGGTTCATTAATGGCTATTACAACTCCTGCTACTCTTTCATGTTGATATCTTATCATGTGGGTACCAGAGCCCAGAAGCTTCCTCTTCTATTCTGCTGTAGAGCAAAAATATTTTTCCTCTATAATGAAGAAAAGGAATTGTATCAATGATACACTAGAGGACACATGCTGAATCAGTAGCGGAGATAAGATGACCTCTCCAACATTCACAGCCACTCCATATTTTGCAATTCTAACCAGTTTATTTATCACACGTACTTTTTTCAGGAACATAGAGTAACATTTTCAAAAGTGTCCAAGGTTTTTAATTGGCCAGACTGTGAGTTCTCTGGAAAACTTTGGGTTTAGATTAAGTGAAATGTGAAGTGAACAGCAGAACAGCAGTTCCCAGTAATCACTGTGTTCCTCAAGTAACAATTCTATGGAAGTAGCATTTTGAAAACAGGCCTGTATTATGCCCATCCCCCTGTGCTTAATTTTAACTTTTCCATTCCTTCTGACAGTGAGCAACATCACAGGATCATACACATCATTCCTCCACAAGGTATGAACTATTACTCTGAAGTAGCTTCAAAATAAATATTAGATACATTAGTTTTACTAAAGATATCTTTGGCTATTAAAGCTTTACTTTTTACTATGTACATTAATTTTTCAAAACACAATCCTCCAAGCCAATTGGATTCTAGTACTTCTATGAAATTCCACTGACTCCTGTAAAGCTTTTTCCAAACATATAGTCATACCACAGAATCACAGAATGGAGGGGTTGAAAGAGACCTCTGATGAACATCTAGTCCAATGCCTCTGCTTAATCAAGTTCACCTAGAGCAAGTTGCACAGGAACACATCCAGGTGGGGTTTGAAAGTCTCTAGAGAAGGAGCCTCCACAAGCTCTCTGGGCAGCCTGTTCCAGTGCTCTGTCACTCTCACAGTAAAAAGGTTTTCCTTCATATTTAGATGGAACTTCCTGTGCTCCATTTTGTGCCTGTTATCCCTTGTCTTGCCACTGGGCACCACGGAAAAGAGACTGGCCCCAACCTCTTGACACCCACTCTTTAAATAGTTATAAGTATTGATAAGATCCCCTCTGTCTTCTTTTCTTCAGGCTAAACAGCCCCAGGTCTCTCAGTCTTTCCTTGTAAGAGAGATGCTCCTGTCCCCTAATCATCTTTGTAGCCCTCCACTGGACTGTCTCCAGTAGTTCCTTG
Source organism: Actenoides hombroni (assembly GCA_024336885.1). Lineage (NCBI taxonomy): Eukaryota > Metazoa > Chordata > Aves > Coraciiformes > Alcedinidae > Actenoides > Actenoides hombroni. The sequence goes on along the minus strand of WUAM01000410.1, from coordinate 15,899 downwards.
TCTATCTTGAACTGGGGAGCCCAGAAATGGACACAATACTCCAGATGTGGTCTCACAGAGTAGAGGAGGAGAACCTCCCTCAACCTGCTGGTCATGCCCTTCTTAATGCACCCCAGGAGACCATTGGCCTTCTTGGCCACTAGAGCACATTTCTGGCTCATGTTTAACTTCTTGTCCACCAGGACTACCAGGTCCTTCTTCATGGAGATGCTTTGTAACAAGTCAACCCCTAACCTGTACTGGTGCATGGGGTTATTCCTCCCTCAGTCCAGGTCTCTGTACTTGCCCTTGCTGAACTTCATTAAGTTCCTTTGCACCCAACTCTCCAGCCCATCCAGGTCTCACTGAATGACAGTGCAGCCTTCTGGTGTGTCAGCCACCACTCCTAGTCCTGTATCATCACATGACTAAAACAAGACTTAAAGCTCTTTGCACCTCATTCTTTCCAAAGCAAAATCAGATTGGCAAGGACCATTTGTGTATTTGTCTTTTATTGGCTCCAGTGCAGCAACAGTACTGTCTAGATTCATTATACTACTTTATGTTTACTTGCAAAAAATATGTGTACTATAATGGAATTTTTCAAGATAATCATCAGCATGGTTCTATTCATACAACACTTCTTTAACTTGCTCTTGACCCTTCTCTGTTTTCTTTTAAGTTTTGCAATAACACATTCGAAGTTTTCGGTTGGATTTTTTTTTTTGCAATTTTTGGCAGAATACCGTTGTAGTGACATCATAATCACTTCCGCAAGATGTGCAAGATCTTTGGGAAGTATTATTAGTTCTGGAAAACAAGACTTTTTGTGACCTAGAGGAGTGAAGATCTCTTTGTTTGTTTCAAAGTAGAACATATTTTTTGAGAAAAAAAATATTTCAGTTTTTCCCCCCACTCAGAATGGGTGGGAAGGGACCACACAGAAAGGATGTTTCCATCAGATTGCATTCGCTCTGCAGCCATTTCTGGTGAGATGTTAGTACACATTCTCAGACAAGCTTTATCCCTACCTCTCTACTTAAGATTTTACTGGTACAATCTTTCAGTTATAATGATTTACTGAACAGAATATGGGCACATGTCCCTGTATATTTCTTGCAGATAATAATTTGCTTGTAATAGGGGAAGAGAAATTGAGATGAGAGAGTGGACTGGTTTACTTATGGCACCAATCGTAAATCAGTATAAATTTCCAGTATAGGCAACACCTATAGTACGTAGGAGCTTTTAACACCGTGTTAGAAACCAGACCACTTTGTGCTTTCAAGCTCTGAGAAAGCTTTGGGAAAAAGTGTTACTGAGAAAGCACAGCAATGAACAACTCCTGAAGTTAATGAGCAACCAGTAAAACCCTGATCAAAAAAGACCAGTCAGTGGAAGCAAGACTATACAGCTAAAATTCCTAGAAGGACTTCGGCTTTCTGTGTAAGAAGAGTATAACCTATTTTCATATTCTAAAAAGAAGAAGAAAAAGACCCCAAAAAAACAGGGACTAAAAGGACTTGTATCCAAAACCAAAGATCTGTCATGTACAACATGAGATCAGTGCTGCAGCTCAGGCATATTCCTAAAGGATGATTACATTAAAAGACATGATCAAGTGATCTAAATCTCTCTGGATGATGCAGAAAGCCAGAATTGCACTACTGAACAGGGAACATATCCTGATCATGCTAAATTCATGTGGTAAACAGCCACTGTTATTCCATTTCTTGAAAACAGTCCATTACACTGCTTGTAAATAGCATCCCACCTTCTTTCACAGGAAAAACTAAGAATTAAAAAGTACATTACAATACTCTAAAATAAGGAAATTACATAATTAAGATTGCCTGTAAGATCTTGATAGGCTTCCATGTGTATGGTGACAAGACCTCTTGGTCCTCAGGACATCTGTCTCATTCATTCCAAGGAGAATACAAATTGAATGTGCACATAAACCCTGTCTTATATAATAACTGAAAAATGTATGCTAGCAATACTTAGTTCACTAAATTAAACACTACTAAATTAATAGTAAATAATAATAAACTAATTAATAGAAAACTCTGCTCTGAAGGGAATGATTAAATTCTTCTAGATGTACTGTGATGCTCTTCTAACAGGTGTTTGAGAAGTGATACATTGTTTTCTCAAATTGTCCCTGACTGAACTAGACAACTAGAGAAGGCAATGAGATATCCCAGCCAAATCTCCAAAAATCTGCATCCCTGGTTTGAGGTTCTAAATACTTGACTCACCTCTTAACAGCCTTATGGAACTCAGTGAGTCTACTGAGTTCACAGCCTTAAGACCACCTTCAGTCAGCCCTCAGGAGATAAAGCATGAGACATTTGGGGATCAAAATAAGATTGGTTTTAGTGGCTTGCCTACTATCAAAAGGAGCTCTGTGAACAAGGCAAAATTAGCAGTCACTTCTCCAAGGTGAAACTAATGTAATTTGGAAGGATGCTCCGCTTGTAATGCCATCTGATTCAATACTTTCCTTGTAATTGAGGTAGGGAAGCCACAGACTGAAGTCTCCCTCGTAGATGCTACAATCCTGAATCATGACAAAATTAGCCAGAACCTTATACTACACACTGAATAATTAAAAAGCAATCTTAATCCTACCATATTCTAATTGGCAACTGTGTAGCATTATAATCTCTAAATTTAAGAGTTCAAGCACACGTGCCTAAATTAAAGACAAAAAAAAAACCCAAAAGAGACAAACGTTACCGTGTCGAACCACACAGACTTTTTGGCAGTATTGTGAAGAAGTATTAGGGCTTTCGTGAAGTCCTACATTAAAATGTTGTCTCTTTCCAACCAGCGTAATATAATGTTCAGTATCACTCAATGTACAGTAACAACTTTTCCAAAAGACATGTGGAAGTGCTGTATATAGGATTTTATTTTATATAGGATTACCTAGTTGAGAAAATATGAATATCTTTAGCTGCTTCAGGCAGGTTTCGATTTAAGACTTTAAGGCTTAATAGTCCAGAGAAAGACATCTCCTAAACTTTTCTGGTTATTGCTTAGATCTGCTTTGAGTCAAATCAATTTAAATGATCTCACCATAGCTTCAAGTTACTCTCCTGAACTATGCCTGAAGCATTTTCTCGAAGGTTGGCCTCTAAATCTCTGACCATAAAAGTCCCTTTGAAGCTCCATAGGAGCAACTTTGGAGTCTTTTGCTTGCTTGCTCAAATACAGTAATTAGAGGAGCAGAAATTGAAAACATCTCTCGAAAGCTTCAGATGGCTGCTTCATTTTCTCCCAATGCAGCTTTATTAGGTTTGTTTGTTGCCTATATACTCTTTATGTTCTATTCTGATTTTAGACTAGATTAAGGACTTCTTGGGACCATAGTTATTTCAGATAGTCCACAGAGATGCAGGCATCTCTTTAGTACAGCAGATGCCTTCATAAACATGTTTCAAATATCCCCTACACAATCCTGGATGACAGCTAAGTTGCACCCACACATTCCTCTGGCTGGAGATGCTAACACCCAGTAGAGATAGTTAAATTTCTTTTCCAAGTGCTTTCCATCAACCAATTAAAGTGGATGACAATCTTTCCTAGAGGCAGTGGTAGAAGGCTATATAGACACACAGAAGTGCAGATGGTATGTCCAGGACCCAAATTTATCTATTACACTGAATCAAAACAAATTTTCCGCTACTGTGTACTAATAATAGGGATTTACTTTCTTTATGTATTAGTACATAGTGTTGGTGTGGTACCATGCAGGATCCTGTATATCATACTGTTCACAGACGGCCACGGCAAAACAGTGTTTTTATCCTGTTGACCATGGCATCTGTTGGTAAGAACACGTCCTACTCCAGACTGACAATTATCTGAAGAAGTGACGAGGCAAAATGAATTTATAAAATGCTATTTCTAATTCTTTTTGAGGAACCAAATCTGTCTCAAATCATGTTAATGCAAATCACAGTGGCAAATGTGACATCTCTGTCTGAGAGCATGTCAATGTAATTTATCGTACTGAATATCACATCTCCATCTGCTAAAGCAATCTGTTAAAATTCACTAAGATCATTATCTTCAAGAGGTACAGGTTTTTAATCTTTCACATTGTTGTTTAAGTTTCTTCTGATGGAAATAGTATATAACATGTGATGCCAACAGACAACACTTGATTAAATTAAAAATGGAGTATGAAAATTCCCAGCTTTTACCAGCTCACTGTAAAATAGCAGCTGGTAGAAAGATAAGGCCAGAATTTCAATAGCTCAAAACATTCTGTTTCAGCCAGAATCTCAGCATGAGTGGTAAATAGAGACCAATACTATCACGGTAATAAGATAAATTTTATATTTGCCTAAATTATGTCAGCTTTTAACAAGCTTTTGTTTATTAACAGAGATTTAAAAAAAAATACTCCAAAGTAAAATGTCCTGTAAAAGGAAGGAAAAAACTCAACAAATCAGTGAAAGAATGCAATGGTTACAACTATATAATTATTATGGTTATGCAGTATTTAAAACAGTAGGGTACATTCTGTAGGAACTACCTTTGTGGAAATCAGGGAGAAAAAAAAAAAGGATGAAATGTCTTAAGGATATACCTATCTTTTGAAGAGCTTTCCAGTCTGTACCCATAATGCTTAACCTCATATAATCATAGAATTATAGAATAGTTTCAGCTGGAAGAGACCTTCAAGATCATGAAGTCTAACCATATTCCTAGCCATATCAAAAACCACTAAACCATATCCCTAAGCACAACATCTAACCGCCTCTTAAATATCTCCAGGGATGATGACTTCACCACCTCCCTGGGCAGGCCATTCTAATGCCTGACAACCCTTTCTGTAAAGAAGTGCTTCCTAATATCCAGCCTGAACCTTCCCTGGTTCAACTTTAGGCCATTTCTTCTTCTGTCATTTGTCACCAGGGAGAACAGACCAAATCCTGCCTCACTACAACTTCCCTTCAGGTAGTTGTAGAGAGCAATAAGGTCTCCCCTTCGCCTTCTTTTCTCAAGGCTAAACAGCCCCAGATCCTTCAGCCTTTCCTCATAAGAGACATGCTCCAAACCCTTTACT
>WUAM01000407.1:4998239-5026127 GCA_024336885.1 Actenoides hombroni | reverse complement strand
GGGTCTGGGGGGTGAATCTCCTCATTGTAGACACTGCCCAGGCAGCAGGTGCCTGCAGAATTGAGCATGAAGGACACAGAGAGGACACGGCTCCATCAGCAGCCGGAATTGCTGCCGCGCCGCTGCTCCACAGCAAGAGCACTCTCGAGGCAGCCAGACCCGATGCAGCTCAAGAGGCCGTAGCAAGGAGCCTTGCATTGGAGACTCCAGTCACCACCAGGACAGTGACCACCCCTGCCTCTTCCAGAGACTTCCGTCCTTCTGGGAGCTCTTCTCCATGCAAAGTTGTCAATAAATCGTATTTGAACAAAAGTTGTGCCTGTGGGTGTCTGGGCATCGTGTTGTCTGAGCATTTTGCAAAAGAGCTGATGTGCTGGGCTCTGGTGCCACCAATTCTGTATGTAAGGCTCCCTGACCTGTCCATGCGCCTGTCTTGGGGCACTTGGAATAACTGAACCCCCTCCACAGCTCTGCACAGCAGGGAGCGACTCATCTGGTACAGGCTACATAACAGAGTCCTCTCTCTGATAGGATTGTTCTTCTCAAGTAGCATTTGGTCATCTCATGAGATATTCATTTCTCATAGATCCTTCAGATTTTAAGCTGTATCTTTTGGTTGTACACTGTCTTTAGCAGGAAATGTGTCATTTAGAGCAGCTAGAGCAAGCATGGGGGAGCTGTCTGCCTCTTTCTCTCTGGATATTTACCACACACTCACTTTTGGCAATGTTTAGGTGCACTGTAAGAGCACGGTGTTTCGTTTTGCCCGTCTTTATGGCAAAGACCCGTGAAACATTACTGCCTGTGGCCTCCCTCCTGCCCAGGGCATATGCCAAGACACTTTTGATACTCGCTCCATTTTGACTCTGAAATCAGTTGCTGTCCCTGGAGAGGAGAACTGCCCTGGTAACTATGCTGGGTAAGAGACTATTTTTGAACACGAGGGCTTTTCATGTGCGCTCCAAATGCGTTCACCTGCGGGAGGAAGGAACTGCCCTACTGTGACATGCCCACTCGTATTACAGATGGAGGGTGGGTGTCCCTGGAAAACCCAACTAGTCTCAGTGGCAGCTCCCACAAACTCTGCTGCAAACCCTGCTCGTGATCCTGTTGCAAAGGGGCTGGGATTGGAGAACCCAGAGCACCTGATTAATGCACAATATGCAGGAAAATTCAATCAGGCAAAGTTTAGCCACCTGCCTGCCCACCTGCAGCAGAACCACTGCCACTAGGAAAACACGGGGCAGACACGGCTCCATCAGCAGCGGGAATTGCTGCCACGCCGCTGCTCCACAGTGAAAGTGCTCTCGGGGCAGCCAGACGCGATGCAGCTCATGAGGTTGTTGCAAGGAGCCTTGTGTCCGAGACTCTGGTCACCACCTGGACTCTATGATCTTAAAGGTCTCTGCCAACCAAAACAATTCTGTGAAGGAAGGGAACGACATCCCGCCTTGTTTCATCATAGGCAAGGGGGAATGTCCTGCTTTGTGGGATAGACAGCCCATGAAAGACTCCGTGGCCTCTGCTCTTCTCATTCTCTTGAGTTTATTGTATTGTGAGCCTTAATACAGAGCAACAATACAATGAGAGCTGTTTCCATGTTAGATGCTTTTCCATGAATGGCCTGTAGCCGGAGCCAGAGATTTATGTATTCCACTGTGGTCCTGAAGAAGCCTAGCAAGTGAATTGCTCGCCAAAACATTAATCTTCCGTTGTCTGTAGTGGATGTCGAGTCTCGTTAAAGCAACATGAGCTGGGGAAACGAGAGGTACAGCTATTTCCAAATGTTTGGCTACCCCTAATCACACCTACTGTGCAACAAAGGGTGGGAATTACCCATAAAATACTTGCTGATCTTCTTACCCCCCCTCTAGCAGCTGTTTCTTTTGGATAGTGATCCTTTCTCTTGCAGTGATGATGCAAAATGAAGAAAACAAGAAGAGCCATCAAACAGACTACAAGCTAGGTCACTGTAACAATCAGGGGTTAATCCATTAATCCATTGCAAAGGACAGGGTGGAGTGAAACATGCCTGTGTCAAGCGTGCAGCACTCTATCTGGCCTTGCCAGATGCGTTTATGAAGGTGGATGACCTGATACGTGAACTTCTCCATATCTACCAAACACTGTCCAGGCATAGTTCCTTCCTAGTGCTGCAGCCAGCCATCGTGGTAGGCAAAGACTTTGAACACTGGAGTGCCCAGGAGGATGAGGCTCTCTACCACCTGCTCATGCTCCTGAATCCTCCATCTGGGTACACCTCCCACCTGGAGCCAGACAACACAGGGGAGATGCCAGCCAAGGACTCTTGCAGCTGTGTGGAGCTGGAGTGCACCTGCAGGAGGGAAGAGCTGGCAGGACATGTGCTGTGCTTCGTCCACCATCCCGAGGAGAGGCTGAGAAGAAAGCAGGTTTACAGCCTCCTAGGGACTCTCTGCAGCAGCCCATACCCAGACCAGCTGAAAACCACTCGCTGGTTCCAAATGTTGGTAAGAGCAGCCTGGAGGCTTTTGCCTCAGGCAAACAACTGCTAACAGTGCTGCCTTCCAGGCACTCATTTCAGGCTCTAAATGACCTACACTTCGTGTAGTAACCTCCTGCTTGAGATGATGTTTGGACTGAAGTAATGTGACTCGGATATGATCCTGAGCATCAAGTAGGTTGACGTCCCAGTAAAGCATGTCAGGATGTGACCAAAGAGCTGTGCTATGGCAGAGGTGCAGTTCTTCAGGCACAGGGCTATACCTGAAGACACTGCTCGAGCAGCAGGTGCCAAAGAGTTTATTTATGCCAGGGCTAGAGATTCTTCCAGAAAAGACTGTGATTTCTGTGGTCCCTGCTCACACGATTTGACTGCTCAGGGATGAATTATAAGCGTCAGGAGATGTTTGGCAAGCTGAAGGGGGATCACAGAAAGCACAAATACAAAAACAGGGTGAGTGATTAAATGGAGAAAGTCTCTTAGGCACATCAGGCACAGTCTGTGTTTGCCAAGCAGATTAAAATGATGTGTACACAAAATGCTGGTAGAGAATAGTGGAAAAGTTGCTATTTCCAAACACCCTTCCTGGAATCCTGCATGTTTCATGTAACAATTAATGGAAACTGGTGTGCAAGCATTATGACCCTCTATTGCTTCTATATTATTTATCATACAATATGCTTATTGTGGTTTATTATGTATTATTTGAATTATTACAATATTATTTCAATATTTCTTGCATGGGCTAAGGCTTTGACAAACTGGCCATGAGAGCAAGGGAAGACAGAGACAACCCAGGGATGAAGGAGACTTGATTTGCTGAAGACTCTTTTGATTTCCACCCTGCCACCCTGCTGCAGCCCTCTGAATTGTCAGCGGGATGCATGTAGGGCAGGATATAGCCCAGATGCTGGCAGCTGTGAGCTGACTCAAGCCATAAGATAGGCTAGGACATGATTTTGGGAATGGTGCTGGCAGCTAACCCGCTGGCAGTATGCCACGGCTCAGTTACCCTATTGCACAACCCCACCAGCTTTCAGGTTAGAACTGGGGGGGCTCAGCTGCTCTCCCAGCTCCTGAGCACAAGCTGGGGAGAGAAAATGGGTGTTACCCATTAAAATCCTTAAAATCACACACCATAACAGAGGAAAGAGAGTGGCAGAGGCACCTTTATGAGATTGATCTAGGCAGGACTGAGTGCAGAAAAGACAAACCCAGTTCTCCAACACTGAAAATGACGCAGGTCTTATTGTCAAAACCAAACCAAACCAAACTAAAATCAAACAAACAAACCAACAAAACAAAACAAAAACCCAACCAACCAAACAACAAAAAAACCAAACAAAAAAACCCGAACAAAAAAAACCCCAAACAAATGAACATCAATAGGTGTTTGCAGTTTCTGCGATGTGTGGCTGAGAAACTGCTTCACACTGCTGACAGCCTCTTCCCCACACGCTTGTCTTCCTCGGGGTTCTGTGAAGGCAAGGGAGGAATTCACCTGTGTCCTCCCTGCCAGGTGGGCAGGAGGCTGAAGCAGTTGCGGAGACCTTTCTGATGAGGAGAGGACGCTGGACCTGCAGCAGCACAGGTCATGCTCACTCCGGCCCCACTCTGCGACGGGGGAGTTGGGTTTCTCTGGAACGAGGACCTTTGGCTCCATAGTATATATTTTGTCGAGTTGTTCATCCTGTCATTAGCAGCGGTTCTCTTTAGCAGTGGAACAAATTAAACACTTGGGCCTGGAGGATGTTGGTTTTGGCTCAGTTCCTAAAATATAAAGTCTCTATCATTTCTCCTACCTCCCCAGCTATAGGTCTGAGCTGGTCCTGTAGCATACGATGCACTTTGATATTGCTCTGATGTGTCTAAATACTCACAGTGGCTAATATGGAGGGGTGTTCACTGCTGAGTGGTTTCAGAGCTGTTCACCAGTGCCTGAGTGGAAGATTTGAGTGCAGGCCTCTGGTTAGCTCAGCCATGGTCCTTCTTGGATCACCTAGGATAGGATCCATCCCCCAGGTGACCCTCAGCTGGAGAAAATGGACATGTTGAGAGCAGAGAGGGGATGCAGAAGACAGATCTATACAGCAGGGTGGGTGTGAGGATCTTACACAGCCTCTTCTCCCAGGTGCTTGGTTAATTTTGACAGATATTGCTGGCACTGCTGTGGTCCACGTTCCCACTGCTGCAAATGGGAAAAGCTCCTGTGGGTTTATTTAGGTTCCTGTCTTTTGTGAAACACAAGGTGAGACAAAAGCACACACAGGGTGCTCTGTGCTGTTAGCAGGAGAGCTGGTGAAAGTCAGCCTACCTCACGCGTGAGCCAACTTTCCCCTAGAAAGCTCCAGAGATACAAAGGCAGAAAACTGTAGTTTAAGTTGTATTGCATTAGCGACTTGTTGAGCTTGCCTGTCCTCTGTTGTTGTCCTTCATGCCAGTGAAAATCTGATGTGCTTTGATGAGGAATTCAGGGTTTGCCCAAACTGGGGCCTTGATGAACACAAAAGCCAAGGAAGTTCTCTCACTTCTGCTGGTATCTGGCTGTCCCATGAAAGGTGACAGAGCAAGTGCAGATTTCTTGGGTACAGGGATCCTATCTGCAAAGTCTGGCCTTGCAGGTTAGCTAAATTCAAACTGACATCCTGGGACATTCCAGCACTTACTTCCATTCCAAACACTAAGATTTTGTACAAGGAAAATCACAGATTTTTTCTCTCGCTTTTATAGTGGTGATTTCCCTTGATTCATACATTTAGTAGAAAGGTTCTTCTCACATGGAACTGCTTTTTGGCAGCCTGAATTTCTCCCCCCGCCCCCCCCATCCCATTTTGCACTGGCTCATGGGAAGTGTAGTTCAAGAACCTTCTCCGTCTCTGTGATGGGCTTCCCAGTCCAAAACTCCTGTCCCACCACACTCCAGAAGCCAGGCAGTTCTCATACAGTTTCAGCAGTGGGGTATTTTTAGGACATGTAGCCTTCCAGAGCGTCCTACCCCTAAGAAGTGGCTTGAACTCTGGAAGCTGGCTCTTGCAAGTCAGATGCATCATGGGGAAATGCTGTCCGATGATCTTAAGCTCTTTTAAAATAAAAAAGTGTCATGTTCAGTAGCATGTCCTGGTTTAGAGCGAAGTGACTGAAATGAAAGAGCTAAATGTGGCTTTCCTTGATGTAAATGGGAAATATTTTGACAAAAGGAAGGGGTTTTTTTACTTTTTTTGAGAACTCCATCTTCCAGAGAGAACCCTTTTGATAGGATACCGCTGACTTAATTCCAGCTTGGTTTGATTTTTTTCCTCCTTCTTACCCCTTCTGTGCTGTGCTGGCAGTGTGGTTGCTGACCTGGGATGGAGGTCGCTGTGCATCACCTGTTGTCCTGAAGAAACCCTTCCCCAAGCACGGGGGAGCCTTTGCACAACTGCAATGGCAAAGAGCACCAGCATCTGAGTTCAGCACTCCATCCTTTCTCAGCCCTTTGTAAAAAATCTAACCCCTGGGTGCCTGAAGCTTGTTCCAAGCCAGCCTGAGCCGGTGGCTTCAGAGGGTGTCTGCCCAGCTACGTACAGCAGTCGGGAATTTGCTCCTCTGATTGCCGTGTGTTTCGCCATGTCTCAGAGGTACAAGTCTTTCTAGACACATCGTTAAAGCAGCTGTGGGTCGGACACAGACCTTACAGTATAAGCCACTAAGCAAATGCGAAGTGTGGGGCTGTGAGGTATTTCACTTTCAGTCAGACATAAATTAGCTTTATTAAATCTGTGCTGTAAAAACACTGGTGGTTTTCTAACAAAATGCAACGTTCATTCCCCCAGACTCCACCCTCTAAATCAGGAGCTCCAGAGACCCAGTCCCGGTTTTCCCATTGCCTCTGCACGCAGCGGTTTTGGCTGAACAAATGCAGTGCTTTTCCCCAGGGTGGTAAGATAGGAGCCCCCCTCCTCATTTCAGCTAAATTTGCACTGCCAGATAAATTTTCAACTCCTTACTCTGGCCCAAAGCATCCGCTTGTGTTTGTGTTTTGTGACTTTGAAGAGAATCTAAAAGGGCTTATTTTATTAACAGCCAATAGATGCTTCAAAGCAAAAATGTGGTTGAGAAATTAATCATTCTGCACCTCCAAAGTGAGATTTATTATGGCTCTGAAACTAAGACAGAAATGAACCAAAAGTTAAATGCATGAATCACTCTTTTAAAATAAATTCAAGACTTCAATGACTATGGTATGTGTACTGGGAAAATTAAATGCAGGGCCTTCTGATTTTCTTCATTTAAAGATAAAGGTAAAGAAACATGTTGGTCCTTAGCAACTCAATGGCCTGGGGAAAGCGTTTCCCTTTGGCAGCAAAGGTCTTGTGCGATAATTCTTTCCCAGATTACTGAAAAGATTTTGTTTCCCACTCTTCCTATTTAATTTATTATATTTTTTTTTTGGTCTAAAAATCCAAATTAACTTCCTCTGAGGAAATACCTACTTTCTGTGTTTACTAAGGAGAAAAAGGCCATTGTCTAGGGAAAATGGCTGTGATGGGAATGTGAAAGCAGGGACAGGGCATTAACGTTTGCTGAGTTGGGTTACAAGTGGGATGGAGTTTCACCTAAGGGATTACATTCATAGATTCTCAGTGGATTTTTTTTTCCACAGTTCCTCCCAAGGCGCAATTTGCTGGCAGGAAAATGTGGCCAGCTCCAGCTGCAGCCTCAAGGGTGCATTTTTTAAATAGCCGTTGCCAGCAGTTGCTGCTCTGGGAGCTGGTTCCCAGAAGCTCCTGGGAAGAGCATGAGATGCTCTTTGCCTGCTCCTGTGCCCGCAGCCTCCATGATCACAAGCTGCTGGCAAACAGAGCCTATTTCACAGGTGAGACTTGTCACCAGAGGAGCCCCCACAATAACCCTGTTGTGTTTCCTCATCCCACCTAATTGCTTCAGGGCCTGGTTGAGCAACGATTCTGCTTTCCCAGCTGCGTGGCCATTCAGTCTGCATTGTCCTTGGTCCCCTTCAGCTCCTTCTAGGTCATTGTCACTGTACTACATCTCTCCTTTTACTGATGAGAACATTGTGGTTTTTCCTCAAACTGTATAGCACCAAAAACCTCAGTAGGCAAATTATTTGCACACAAGGTATCATTTTCCCCAAGGGTTAGAGAGGCTCAGCTTCCCATAGCGAACACTTGTTTAATACACTGAAGTGTCTCAGAATACTTTTATTTTCAGTCTTCCTAGGCTTTATTTTCAAAAGCACAAAACCTCTGACTGGAAATAAATGACAGATTTGCAGTGCAGGGATAAAGCGCCTGGACAAAAATGTTACAGTGATATGAAAGGGAAATTCAAACGTCAACATCAAATCCTTAGACACCTTTGAAAGGGTTTCCTGTTTTTCCAATCCTTTAGGGCTAGGCGGTGAGTTCACTCAGAGCTTGCTCAGAGTTTACTTACACGAGTAGACCAGCTCACAGTAGGGACAGCACGTCTGCTAGCCGCACATCGCTGCTGTGGCCGACCAGCAGAATTTACAGCAGAAACCCATCCAAAAGCAGGATTCTTGCTTCAAATCACATGCCCAAAATGGGTAAGAGCCTTCAAACACCTGTCAGCTTCCAGAAGATGGGACTGCCCTTCCTCTCAGCATCATCCTGCCTGTTTCGGGGACATTTGCAGAGCATAGGGCTGGTCACTTGTCGTGCTTAGCAGAAGACTTTGATACAGAGCTTGTTTTCACGTGATGGTCCTTCCCTAGTCCACAAAGCACTGTGGCGTGTTTGCACGCCTTGCTGCTTTGGAGCTGGACTGAGCAAAGATGGTGGTGTCAGCCCAAAGAGAGATTAAGTGATTGCTGAGGAATTTCTTTATCACCATCCTGTGTAAATAGAGATTAGAGACAGAACGTTTTTCTTACAGCTGTGAGCCGCCTCTGCAAACAGGACAAAATGCAGTCCTAGGCAGTATTACCCAGCTAGCTTCAAGAGTGCTGTTGCAAAACAGGAGGATGTGCTCTCATTGTAGCATCCAGGTAAAGTGAGAATGGCCGTGCTGCTCTGCCAGCAGTGCCTTCTTATGCTTGGTAATGCCTTCTGCACCAGCAAAGCACCAGGCCCACATCACTGGGTGTGTGTTAGTCCCAGCTGAGCTTCACCCCAGCAGCGATGTGCTCCTTGTATGGCAGTGTTTTTCTCTTTGGTGAAGGTCTCTTTAGCTGCAGGAGCCCTTGAGGGGATCCCTGTGATGCAGATGAGATCAAGCTGGAGCTCAGGTTGTGTGGGAAGTTTAGCATATTTGAAGGGCCAGTTCTGATACTTTCTGAGACAAATTGCTTTTATTTGAGGGGATGTCGAATTCCGTGCACCAGGCCTTGAATTCTGAAAAGGTGAGTTATGCTTGATATAGGAGAGTATATAATGTAACCTCCTATATTTCAGTGGCTGCTTCCTTCCTTGCAAGCAGGCCTTAAAAAGTATGCAGAGCAGAGTAAAAATAAAACTAGTATTCATCAATGGTAATTAAAACCTACTCCTATCCCAAAAGAGAGAAGAGTAACATTTTCCACAGTTTGAGGTGTGGGCATTTGACGGAGCAGGTCCTGCTATGTGCTTGGATGCCACCCAACCCACGTCTCATCACTGTTTACTCTGTAAATACTGATTTCCCAATGGGAACAACTGCTGTACAGTACAGCCAGAGTTAAAGAACTGTTCTTTAGGGAAAAAAAAAAAAAAAAAGAAAAAAAAGAAACAACCCACATGCGTGCCTCACTTCTGCAGCATTCCTGAGACAAGGCTGTATTTTTATCATCTGCAAAACCAGCTACATCTGCTGTGCCGAGCTATAACTGGAATCCCGACTCCCTCATTACGACCTCCGTCGGAGAAGCAAGCCAACATCTCTGGGGTATAATTTAAATTCTACCCGGTTCCATGGCTTTCTCAAGAAAAAGATAACACCCTGGTGCATGTAGCTGGATGAGAGACTACCCTGGCTCAGCTGCTGGAAGAGGACCTGCTGTGTGAGTAACTTAATCTTTCCTAAAAGTCACCCCGGGCCACAGACATCCATTGCTGCTATGGATGAACCCTGTTCAAAAGTATCTCCCACCTTTTAGCCCCCTTCCTGCACATAGCAGCTTTGAAGTAAGGAGCTTTCTCGCTCCACCTGCCTCCGGTGGCCTTGGGTTTGCTGTTCTCTTGGGTGCTGAGCAAAAGCTGACCTCTTTCAGCGCTCAGGCCACCCAAAGGGAGTGGGATCTCCTGCAAAGCTCCCAGCTGCCTGCAAGTCTGCCAGAAATGCCTGGCTTCCTCCACCCATCTGCTGGAGCTCTTGTGTTGCAGAGCTGCTCCCAAGGCGCCTCGCAGGCCAGGGCTGGATGCCCTTGCTGGCCCAGTTATCTGGGGGTTTGCGCAACTGGTCTGAAGAGCTTCAAAATCCCCAAGAGGAGAGCAAGGCTTCAAGTTGGACTGAAGCCCAAGTCCTCTGAGTGCTGAATGAGGGACACATCAATCCACAGTGGAAAACTACAGCGACTCTCCGAGGGTCCCCTCTCTTACCACTCATCACAGGAGGTTGCTCTCCTGTCAGCATGTCCTAACATCAAATATATGAACAATATGATCCTTTTGTAGCGTATTTCTTTTAGGAAGATCATTCCTGCACCCTCTGACTTCAAAGGAAAATACCTGAGAACGGGGAAAAAAGGCCAATACCAGACTTTGCTGGTCTGATGAGGACTGCTAGCAGGAGAAATGTTTCCCAGTTTCATTGCATCTGTTAACGGGATTCAATTAAGCTGCCAGAAATGATAAGCATTTAAAGGGACATCAGCTATCACTCCTCACTACCAGACAAAATCTTTATCATGTCAGCAGTCATAAATCACAGTGATTGTCTTTGGGAAGTGTTATGCACTGTAACTCACCACCAGGGCTTAATTCAGCTTCCCTCGGGGCACCACTGTACCTCTTAGGCCATGGTAAATGGCCCGTGTTGTTGGTACACAAGAAAGGAGTATTTGGGGATATACAAATTGTGAGGTTTTTCCACTTACTAATAAAAAAAATTTCCTTCTAAAAGAGGTTGAAGGTTGCAAGTGGGAGATTGGTCAAAAATCAAATTTGCCATTCCTAAGGAAAAGTCAGGTTTTTTGAACACTTGTTTTGATATGAAATCAGAGCAAGAAAAGGAAAAATATTCCTAATTTTCACAGAACAGCATTTGTCACAAAGTTCTGGGCGCATTTAAACCTTCCAGCCCTGCCAAGTTTGCAACATACTGGATGTTCTTTGCAGTGCTGATCCCAAGGGGCTTTTGCCTCTGGTTTTCACCCAGGCTTAGGCAATATCTCTCACAATGTACCCAAGCAAAAAGCAACTCAGATGGACACAGCTTAACATCAAACTCACCGCAGCTAAAAGCAACTAGCCAAAGTGAAACAGTAAAGTCTGGAATGACCAAATGGGTGAAAAAAAAATAATATTATCAAATTGAGATAAGGAATGGGAAACTGTCAGCAAAACTGGCACCATCCCATAGGATGTATCTGTTTGCAGCAACAGGCATTTCCCTCACAGATGCCTTTCAGCAGGAAGTCCTTGACCAGCTGCAGGAGAAAGAGAGCTCCACTTAATGCCCAGCACAAATGTGTGAGCCTCATGCTCCAGAGTTTCAAATCATACTTGACATCTACATTGCATAGAGCTTGACTGACTCCACTGGGAACCCAGGACAGCATCATAAGCGATGATGGATATTTACAGACCAAAGGAGCATCTCTTTCTACTCAGGGTGCCTAGGGGTTTAGGAGCAGAGATAAATGGTGGATGGAGATGGACAGACAGAAACACACAAGGATGTAGAAGAATCTACTTGCCATGAGGGTGCAGTCTCTAAGACTTGGGTGCCACTACTGGCTGCGAACTCTGCAACTGTCACTGCAGAGAGGGGCTCTGCAGGCAGGTCTCGAGGAGGGTGATGAGATGTTAATGGGAAGTGTAAAGGGCAGCACAGGAGAAAACATGACAGTGGTGGGGTGGAATTGGAGCAAGATGGTTATTTACCACTGACCAAATCCATGCTTGAGCAGGAGACCAGCTACTGGGCCATGGAGCTGAAGCAGGAAGCTATGATGTGCTGGACAGAGTAAAACCAGCAGACAGCTGCAGGGAGATGAGGTGGGTGGGTAAAGTGATGGGGTGGGAAACCTCATCTCTCCATGCAACATTTGAGAAGATGCACTTGTGCTGAGAACAGTGCAGGCCCAGATGGAGGCTTTGCTACACCAATGGATTGGCAAACAGATGCAGCAAGGAGGGAAGCTGGTGTCTTGGACCAAGCTGGAGAAGTCTCGCCAAGGCCTCTCTGGTGTGGCAAGCCTCAAATTTCCTCAAGAACCTCCTGGTGGGAGTTGTCCACCACCTCTTGAATTTCCCTAATTGCCAGACACTTTTCAAACCTCTGTCTGGGGAGGCCAAGCTATGACCCACTCACAGGTGCTTTTTTTTTTTCCCCTTAGCCTCCTAAGGGCCTGGTTGCAAATTGCTTCCTGAAATCAGTCTCCTTCCTTGCACACTAGCGAGCCAGAACAGTCACCCCAAGCTGATAGAGGCTCTGGAAAATGTTGGTTCACGCTCGGCTCTTTCAGCGCACTGCACCAGGCGCAGGAGGTGTTTCAGTCCCTGTGCTTCATTTCAACACCATCAATATTGACCTTTTCTTTCCTTAATGAGGAGGGATTCGGGGAGGTAGGAGGGACAGGAAAGGAGGTTTGTTCTTTGCTCTTGCTTTGTGAACTACAAAGAGGAGAGATACACTTGGGGCTTGGCTGGCTGGTGGATTATTTGCTCCTTTGTTCCTCTGCTGAGGTGTTTCACTCACCTTGGTGCTCCCATTCTGGCAACCAGTTTGGGGATTGCAAGACCAGCTCTTCCTCTCTGGCAGACAAGTGCACAAAAAACTGGGTGCAAACCATGTTATCTTGGAAGTCAGTTCACCTGGACATTGCTTGAAAATAGAAGTGCCAGGTCAGGAGGATTTTGCTACTTTCTACACTGTGGGAAGGGTTTTTTCCATGAAGCAGAGGAGAGACCATGTTCAAAATCAGCTGCTCTTTGGGTTTTTTTCTTCCTCAATCTGCAGAACAAATAATGGGTGCCCAGCAATGGCAGTCTCAAAGAGTCTTCTGTTAAGACGAACGAGATTGGGTCAGAAAGAGCTTGTCCCCTGGGCACCGAAATGACTGCTCCTACTTATACAATCCATGTCCAAAGGGTTCAGTTGGGTCTTTTTAAGTGGGTGTTTTTCTAAATTCCTGTTCCTGGAGTCAGGCAATTGTGTTATAGGTTTCAACTTTTGCAGAAGGGGTTGTTTCTGCTGCTACATGTGCAGGGAAAAAAAGCGAAGACGTGCCCTGAAAGCACAAAACCCCAATGAAGAAAGTCAGCTTGTTATTTAAAAAAAAAAATAAAAAAATCTCATGATTTGGGGAAGCTTAATTTACAATTTGTGAAGTCTGAGATTAACAGCACTGCATATCCCTGAGACTTGAACAGCAGCAAGCAGTAAGCTCCCTTGCTCAATTCAGTACAAAAAAGGTAACAAGACCTAAAAAACCAAAAAATAATCTTCATCTTCCAGCCCACACAAGCTTAGTCTAAAGAGCAATTCCCACTGAGGCAGATGGGAAAGCAGAAGCACACATCCAGCCTTGAGCCAGCGATTTCCAACCAGTCTCACCAGTTGTTCGTGCCACAGCCAGCGCAGGATCAGGGCTTTGGGCAGACGCCGGCCACTGCCGGCAGTCCCGTGGCAGCAAGAGGCTCCGATGCCTGCACAGCCTTTCTGCCCCAGCCTTCAGCCCTGCTCCTGATGGAAGTGATGACTCAGGCTTAAGGAAGGAGCACACCTTCATCTGTGTGCGAGCAAGCTCCGTGTCATCTTTGTTTTACCACCACCGGTGATGCATCCATCGCGCCTCAAGGCCTGGCCAATAATCTCATACCCTTATTTTATAAACAGAAAATAAAAATAAGTTGCTTGGAAGTCACCATCAGATTAACAACCTCCAGTTGTAACTTTGATGACTAAGTCAGCCTACTCTAAGCCAGCTGCGCCAAACCTCTCATTTGTATAATTTGACATCTTCCTACAGGTTCTCCATGAGGAGGATTAAGAGAAGAGGGAGCTGAGGTTTGTTTGAGGTTTGTTTTGAACCTGCACACTCAACAGGGTGTAAAGATTGTGCAGATCGTGTTAGGATATACTGGTGTGCACCTGTCTGAGAGGAGAAGGGGAAAGGGCTGATCCAGAGAGCAGAGAAATTTTTTTGCAAAGCTGGAGGGTTGGTTTTGAGAAGTACTGAATTCAGTTCTATGCTCACAAAAAAAAAAATAGTCTCTAAGTTAAATACTTTTAAAATCTAATTTGATTCCAGCCTGTTTTCAGCGTGAAGGCATGTACAAGCTTTAGTATCAGAAAAAGCAGGAAAAAAAAATGAAATGCAGAGCTATCGTTCTCACATCCCTCAGATTCTTTGCTGCTCTTCCAATCTTGTTTACTGTGTTATTGTGGATTTATTCAAACAACAAGAGTCTGCATTTCAGGAGAAATAGATAGATCAGCCAAAATGTCCAATCCAATGTCATTCATTTTCAGCATTAGCTCAGAGCAGCTTGCAGTGGGCATGGGTGAACAGATCCTGGTTGAAGTTAAAAGCAGTTAATCCACCGTGGAAGCTCGGGGTACCTTTCACCTTGCTTCCCTCTGGATCACTCTGTAATATTCAGGAAAATGTGCCCTCTGCCTTTGCCATGGCTGAGCTCATATTTAAGATCAAGCTGTAAGGGTACTTTTTGACCATGCAAAGTTTGTCCTTTTGAAGGAAAGGAGAGAGGAGGCTGAGGAGCAGTGCAGACACATGAATAAAGGAACAATAGGAGCCATTCTGCAGGCAGAGGCTGCTTCGTTCTTGGACACATTCACATGGATAAAAGAGGTCAAATACGAGCCTCTAAAGCTTCAGGATGATAAGAGAAAATTATTACCGTGCTGTTCTACAGGCTGGATTGTGCAGTGATTATAGAGCAGTTTGTCCAGCACAACTCTCCAGGGCCAAAATGCAATCAGTAACCCTTCCCTTAGACTCCTGGCTTCTCTGCAGAGCCACAGGAGCATCTGATAATTCCCTGGCAGCCCTGTCTGTGGACAGCCTTGTGCAAAGACATACTAAGCTGCATGGCCGGTTTGTGTGCTTTTCATGTAGAATGAGGCCGAGTCAGAGGCACAGCGCAAGGAGGGATGTCCACATCCCTCCTCTGACACTGATCCACTCTTTGGTGTTGGGCAAGTCATCTAGTTGCAGTCTGAGTCCCAGGAGCTGTGGCTGCAGGAGGCATAAGGGGGACCAGAACTCTGTGCTGCCGTGCAGGCTCCCTCGACATCTGCGCCCAGGGAAGGTATGTTGCAATGGCAAAGGGACAGGTACGGGAAAGAGGAGGAGATGGAGCTGGGCTGGGAGGTGGCAGCTGGCTGTTGGGTAGCAGAGTCCAAGGTGAGATACAGGTGAGTGGACTGCAGATGAGGAGAGGGATGGAGACTCTCCTTCTGTGGTTCAAAAGGAGATACTAGCCAACTCATCACATTTTGGCTGACTAGAGCTTCAGTTAGAGGCAGTGCCAGGGCAGTGTGTTGCTGGTAGCTCCAGAAATCTGGAGTTGGGCTTTTGAAGAGGAGCAGTCCGAGAAATCTTATCCAGAGCTTGCTTCCAGACAGCTCTGGTTGAGGTGGAGTACAAACAGTGAGCAAAGACAAACAAGCATGGTCTCTATTGTAGCTCCAGTAGTGCTTCGTCCCTGTGCTCTCAGAGCAGTGGACAGCATTGCTGCACTCGCTCTGGGACTGGCAGGCTGCCTCTGGGCTGGGCTGGGAATAGAGAGGTGCATCTCCCTGATCCCCTGTTTCTTTGCTGGGGCGTTTCCATGCAGCTACAAATTACACCACTTCTGACACAGGACCTCTCATAACTGTGCCGCCTGCCCCACTCTCTCTCACTGCCTCTGAAGCCAAGTGTTTATACCAAACCCCAGAAACATGGTTGTGCTTTGAGAGGCTTAAAAGATGGATGATGTTAAACATCTCTAAAAGGAGTCTTGGATGCAGAGACAATTTCTGAGCACATCCAAAGGAGCCACTTCCCGCCAGCAGAACAGCTCAGAGCATCGGTGTTTTAAACAGATGGATGGTTGCCCAATAAAAACAATGGCAGCTTTTATATACAGCCTCCATTCCAAGCCCTTCCAAGAGAGGCTGTCTCAAACAGCAAAGAAACACACATCAAAGCTATCCCACAGCATCAGCCAGGTTTGCTGGGGGAGCCACAGTGCCCATGTCATGGATACATCACAAGCATTCACTCCCCAGGCAGGAATCCCTCTTCCGGGAGTGAACAGGGGAGAACTATTTGGATACCCCCCTTTGGGGCTATCAGGAGCAGGCATGAAGTGTCCATCTCCAGATCTGTTTTTGCAATTACTGAACTCAGGTGGGTGGTAGGACATCCCTGGAGCATCCTTCCCAGGGAGGGTCAGGTGCCATGCAGGGCCATGCTCAGCACCAGAAGCAATGGGTACCAAGAACTGCTGGGGTGAGTGTGAGACAAAACCCCAGGCAGCCTCATGTTGGTCCATTTAATCCAGTCTCAGAGGTGTGCTAATAGCGTGGTTGGCATCTCTGACTGCAAGGGAGTCACTTAGAAAAGAACGGAGGGAGTCGAGTACCTTGTGCCAGAAAAAGACCCTGGTATCCCAGAGAGGAGCAGGTTGTCTGGAGGGTCAGGTTGTCATGCCAGGGTCATCAAGGACAGGGCAAAGGTGAATGGAGACTCATCTGCTGTCATCCCCTGCAGTCATCCTCTGCAGTGACAGCAAGTCAGAGGAAAATGTGGTCTGGGTAATTTCACCAGTGTATACAGTAGGACTTCCTGGGCAGCCCTTCCTGAGGCTGACTCAAACCAGCCCTCACACCCAGGTCTGGTACACTGGGCTGCCATGGTTTTGCAGTGATCCATGTGCCTTCTTTTCTGATGAGCAAGGCCAAAGACAGGAACCCATGCAATTATCATTAAATCAGTAATTAGTGAAGTCTAATTTCTTTTCCAGGCCTTGCTTCAGGAGAGGTGGGGGGACAGTGCAAGCTCGTCCCAGACAAAAGAGGGTTGGTGCCAGCTTGCACTGGAGCAGGATGGCTGGCTGGAGATGAATGGGTCATGGGAACCCCAGGAAGAAGCCCCATTTTCATGGGTGTTGGTTGTCTCTTGGCCAGGAGCAGCCCTGGCAGAGCCATCTGCCCAGTGCAGCAGGTAAAGGGACACAACAGCCCATTGCCTGTACTGAAGCCCTAGGAAATGACCTTCCCTCACTATTAGCATCTGGTGGGGTGCCCATAACACAGGCAGCTTCTTTGAGCTGAAGAGACCTCATTGGGGAGAGCGTGTTTGTCCTGTGTTAGCTCCCTCTACATGAGATCTTTGTTAGTGTAAAAATCGCAGCGTAAAATGTCTTCCACTGAACTGATCTCACTGTCCCAGTGAAAGCTTTGAGTGTTCTGGACTTAGTGTAAATAAATAATGTAGAAAGAATAATAGAGAGCTAATAAACCTATTATCTGGAAAGATTGCAGCCTAATCTCCAGCACAATGAAGATAATGAGCATTGAGTCATGCCTGGAGCATCCTCAGTGGTTTTGATAAAGGGTAGGAGTGGATTTTTGGTTTCAGCCTGTTGCTTGCCTATAGATTTCTGGGGTGAGCTTTGGTGGTCCCTAAGGAGAAATGTGTGGGTCCACATTTCTTATGGTGGCAGAGCTGGCTCAGCCTCCTGCTCTCCCACCACCTTTTTCTTGGTCTGGGGAACTGTCTGGCTTGGCCACAACAGCGTGAGTGGCACACGGCCAGGGCAAACACATGGAAATGAGATGGGGGTGAGGAGGTGAAGGGGACACTGCGTCGTTTCAACCCTGCTCAGCCTCTGCTGGACCCACATGGCAATAGCTGTGTGTCACCAAAGGGGATCAGCCTTCCCCATATAAATGATTTTCATGGGGAAGAACTCCATCTGTCTCCCGGGGCCGTGAGAGCTGCAAGTGCAGCTTGGGAAGGACGTTGGCCTGAGCTGCTTAGCCAGAGTGAAGCACACCTTTCCCTGGGGCTCCTGAGATGGCAAAGGGAGGGCAATCCTGTGGCTGGAGCAAATTCCTGCTTGCAAAACCCTTTGCCCTTGGAGAAAGGCAGGCAACAGTGCAAGGCAGTTGCAGGGGTCGGATTCAGCAGAGCTGCGAGTTTACGCTGTCACTGGCGAGCAGGAAAACGTGCCAGGAGGGGGCTGCTAAATACACAGCTTTACAGCCAGACCCAGAAGCAAGCAGCCATCCCAAAATAAAACAAAACACCCCCGGACAAGTTGAGGATACACAAAGGAGCTGAGAGCCTCTGAATCTGGCCTCACATCAATGAGTAGTAACATGAAAGCTTTATTTAGACGGCCGAGAAAAACAGCTGCAGAAAATACCGCTGACCTGCTTTAAAGGGGGATTTCGACACGGAGAGAAGCGCTGGGCTCCGGCTGGAAGTGGAGCACCTAACTCCACTAAATCCCCTTCAAAAATCCCAGCCTTGGAGTGGAGAGCACTGCAGAAGGGCAGGATTTGTATAATCTGAAGGAAATAAAGGTATTTCTGTAAAAAAAAAAAAATAAATAAAATACCAGCAATATAAAGTAATAAAAACCTACCTAGAGGAGATGGGGGGGGAGCTTAGGAGAGTCATGAGCAATGGACAGGAGTCAGGGAATGGGTGCTGTGCTTTGCTTGGCAAGCTTTTCATTTTGGGCTCCCCCGGGCCAAGCTGAGCTTCCCAGTGCTGGGTGGTGGCGAGGCCGGTGAGAGCAGCCCGTGCACATGGACCTGTGCAATGTTGGGAGAAAAATATTCGCAGCTGTCACGCAGACCACGCTTGCTACGGTACCCAGAAGAGCTCTATCACTGAATCTCTATCTGCGCAGCGATAAAAAGCGGGGA
The DNA here is from genome assembly GCA_024336885.1 of Actenoides hombroni. NCBI lineage: Eukaryota > Metazoa > Chordata > Aves > Coraciiformes > Alcedinidae > Actenoides > Actenoides hombroni. The sequence continues at coordinate 5,007,592 of WUAM01000407.1, read as the reverse complement.
CGGGGAGATAAGTCCAGGGCGAGATTCTTGTGAGCTCATAAATCACGGCGAGCCCCGGTCTCGGGACTGATGAAATCACCGGGAACCCCGGTGGCCTTGTTTCCGCAGCGCTGCCTGCCCTGCCTCCACTAGCCATGGTATCACTGGAAGAAAAATGGAGCCAAGCTGTTGGGAGAGGGGTGGCTTTTCCCGAGCAACAGGGAAGCTGTTACAGCCCAGGGCTTTCTTAGGATGAAATGATTTAAGCACCTCTCTGGCATCCTGCTGATCTTTCAGAGGCAGGGAGCCCGATAGCTGAGACTCCTCGGGATGATAATTGTGGTGTATTTGCAGAATCAAAGGTTTCCCCTTGGAGCGGAGCCAGCAAGCTTTGGGAAGAAGAATGGATCCGATACAAAGGGTTTTTTTAAAAGCCCATTAAGTCGCCTAGGGGCTGAGCTCACGTTCCCACCGCCTCGGTAGTTGGTGCCGGGGGAGCGAGGTTTCGTTCCCATCGTCTCAGCCCAAGTGGGAAAGTTGGTTTTTCTCCCTTCCTCCTCTTCCTAGTGTCTGCGCATGGAGAGGAATCGCCTCAGTGTCTGGGGGCAGAACCTGACTGCAGCCGTGGAGAGAGCTGGGGGGTTGCCATCTCCCACCTCCTGCACTGCAAACACCCGGCCGGTTGCAGGGAGGCTGGAGCCAGACACTCAGGGCTGCTGCGATACCCACATCTGGGAGCTGTGGGAGACATTTGACACTTGGCCTATGTTTGGGCCCCGAACCTATGCTCATCATTTGAGTTGTCCCTTATACATCAGCCAGGAATCTGGGAGGCATAGAAACGTTCCCAAGACCTGATCTCATCCCCAGCTCACCATGGGTCAAAATAAGGACAGCCATGAACAGACCAGGCTTACTGCAGGAGCTGGAGGGTCTTCTCCAAGACAAGTCTGTGCCCCAAATAGTCTCTGGAGGGATTGTGGTGTTTTGGACATAGTGGGAAAGGCTGAGCTCTGCATGCCCATCCCCTCCTAGTGACACTGCCATGGAGGATGCTTGGGGCAACCCGCTCCATCCCAGCCACCCTGGGCTGGCTCTGTTCTGTACCTGAATCAACATCCCACTCCTAATGCAATCATTTGGCTTCCCTGATTTGCCCCAAGACTTAAACAGCCTGATAGTTCCATCAGCATTTCTCTCCTTAAGGGTTTCTGGAGGCAACAACCAGCCCTAGGAGTCAGCTCTTACTCACACCACCCCCGTGGAAAATATAAGAATGGGGTTAGTAATCCAGCTGTGACTAAGGAGGTTGCAACTGGGGAGGTCCCCCTTGCTGTTGACGTGACCGTGATTTCGCTGTCTGCCAGCTTGGCAACACCCTTGTGTCACCAGGGATTGAGGGCAGGGAGGACACAGCCAGGGTCAACCCAGCTCACTGGGGCAGGTGGTACAGGTAGGCTGATGTCACTGCTGCATCTCCTACTGCCCACAGCCCTTCGCTACGTGGCTGAGCCGCTCACCCCTGCTCTCCCAGAGGCTTTTTTTGTGCCAAGAAGATGTTGCTCTCCCGAGGCTGCAAACTGAGTTTGAGACCTCCAAGCAGTAGCAGCCATGGGAAGCTTTTAGATACTGAGAACGTCAGTCCTGCCAGGTTATCAGAGTCTTGTGCATGGACCTAAAATGATGGCAAGGTGGATGGAGGAGGTGGAAAAGTTTGTGTGCTTGGGAAATCAGGGAGGAGGCTGAGCAGAGGACAGAGAAAAGCTTACCAGCAGTACCCAACTCCATGCCCATCCAGGAGAAGTTTCCAGCAGGGCTGTTCCTGCAGGTGCAGCCTGGAGCAGCCAGAGGTGGCTGCAATTCATCTCCCCCATCACAAACACCATGCCCACCACAGTGGCTCTGACAAGCTGATGAAGCCACAGCAGCACAGCGACACTGGGGTGTAGCAGCAGCATCTGGGCACCATGGAAAAGAGCACATAAGCCCACCAGAGACCTTGCAGCAGAGAAACTGCAACAGGAGAGCAACAAGAAGCCCTCCAGTGAAAACCCATAAGAAAATACACCAAGCCAAGAGAGATGATCTTAGGGCACTGATGTCACCCCAGGAGGGCCCAGTGATGGAGCAGGGAGACTGGAGCAGTCCTGCACTCTTGCCATCCATCCAGGACATTTGCCCTGTGACCTCTCGAGAGTGATGCAACAGGACCCGCTGCTCTGCTGATTGTAACATCGTTGTTCAAGTCTTGTATCAGATCTGTCCCAAATTCTGATTATTAGATAGAAATGCAGTAGCATGACCTGCGAAAGCCATACTGATGCTTTGGAAGGTACTGAGAGTGTGTACAACCAGCTACACAGTTGTCAGGGATGGGCAAAATTTTCCTGCCTGTGCTGGTCGCTGAGTCTTCACATTCCAGCCCTTGTGCCGGGAGGAACAAAACCTCTTAGCTCTGCAGTTATTGGAGACAGGAGTCACAAACTTGAAGTCATCTGGAGTCAGGCGCTCTAAAAGTTTAATGATGCAGGACAAATCAGGGTGACCAAAATAGCAAGCAAGACAGAGACAGTCTTGTTGATTAAATGCACTCTCCAGGACTTGGGGTATCTGGGAGCAATTCCCAGGTCGACCACAGGCTCCACGTGTGGCCTTGGCTGAGTCAGTTGGGACAAACGCTGCCAAGAATTGGCTTAAGTATCTTGCAAAAGTAACATAGGTGCTTAGAAGACTGAATCATATCAAAAGCCAGGAGGATTAGGATATTTCGGATGCTGCTAGGCCCTTGATGAGAGCTCCTAATTCCCACCAGATAAGCTCTTCTCCCTAACGGATGGTGAAGTTGGGCTGGGGCCCACCTGGTGACCTGGGGGTTAACTGTTTTATGCTCCGTTAAGAGGATGGAGGCTCAGCATGAGCCTAAGGCAACTTGTTACTTCCTCACTCTGTCTCTGCTAGAGCTCTGGAGCAAAGGAAGCTTTACTGATAAGGCAACAGCTCCACTTGGCTCCCTGGCCATCACAGCAAGGTGGGTTTGTAGCCCACACCCCCACGCAATGGAGTCAGCATCTGGCCAGGCCACTTCCACCTCCCCATTTGGACTTCTGTGATTCCTGCAATGCCTTAATCTGAGGTTTTAAATTGAATTTAAGTGACACCCTGGCTTTTTGCTGGCCCCTCTGCAAAGGCAATAAACTCAACCCCTGCTAGATGAGAACAAATAAAAGCAGCTCTCCTGTAGGCTGTGTGTGCATGTATCCCTGTTAAACCTTTCTCTGACAGCTCGAACAACAGCTGGTGTAAATCTGTGGCAATCTCTGGGCTTGAGAGAGAGGTACTAATTTACACCCCTCTCCTACCCCTTTTCTTCTCTTCCTCCTGCTTCACATCTTCCATGGCCACTGCCCCTCACCTCACCTCTTCCCCTGCTCTCGGGAGATAAATAACCTTGAACCTTTTTTTTTTCAGTCTGTACCTTCAATAGCAATTCAGTGCAAGGCATCCCTAGGAATAAGGGGGAGAAAAAAACATGTGGGCAAAGTTACAGATCCTTAATCAGGAATGGCTTGTTTACTAGCAGGGTTGAGGAGTCTAGGGGGGAAGAGAGAGTGCCCTCAATCCACCCTGAGCAGCACATTTCCCCCAGACCCAGCATTCGATGCTGGCACAGGCTGTGGGTGAAGCCTGGCGCTGGCAGGGGGACCCAGCGAGAAGGATTCACCTTTGGCTTCATGGGCAGTCAGAAGCTGAGTGGCAGGAGCCTGACGAAGACAGGCCAGGCACAAGCAAGATGATCCAAACCAGGGCACGGCCACACGCTCAGCATCTGGAAGGACGGATGGCGAAGGAAGCATGAGGTACTTCAGGTAGCTGCAGAAAGCAGAGGAAAGGGGAGGAAGACAACAACAGGAGCTGCAGAGAGGCGTGGGGTGAAAGACCCCGCTTGAGGCTTCCTATATCCCCAGATGCCTGGAAGTGCTTTATATCTCATTGCCACTCATCCAAGTCATCCATTCCCTGCAGGGCAGGCAGTTTGTCCAGGTGAAGTGTCCAATGGAGGCTGAGCTTTCTCAGCACCTCCCAGCAGAGAGTGGGCTTGGACAGGGCAGGTCTGGAGGAAGACCTCAACTAGAGGCAGTAGCTGTTTGCAAGAAGTCTCACAATCTGCTCTCCAATTATTTCTTACATTTTACCCTGCTTTGAACACGTTGGAAAAGAAGTTGGTTGCTCGGGCTAAATATCCCCACCTCTACCGAGGAACGACTCCCTTGTACACCATAAAGCATTTGTGTACATGTGATTAAATGCCATTGAAATGAACAGGAATCTGCTTACAAGCAAATTACAAATTCCTTACAAGCTTAAGGACTTTGCAGAATCAGGGCCTAAATCCACTGAGTCTCTGCTAATGCTCCCAGCTAACGCAGGCATGGTTGAGTCCTGCCTTGGGAATGCATTTATTTTCCCTTTTGAGGCTATGAAACATTACGCTGAAGCTTCACCTCCCCCTGCCAGCTGCCGGCAGCTGATGTGAGTCCTGGGGCGAGATTGGGCTCGGTGCTGTCAGAGATAATGCTGGCTTAGGGTGCGGTTTGTTTTCAAGCAGAACCTCCCAGCTCAGATACAGAACCACAAAAGGTCCTCTACATACACTAAAAGCCTCATATCAAAGAAAGTGCAAAAACCATAGAGCTGTCTCCTACCTTTGAGCTAAAACCAGCCCTGATTGCAGTCGATGGAAATCTTCCCCTAAGCTCCAGCGGAGCAGGATGGTGGTAGCAGCTCAGAGTGTGGTTTTATTCGTTTGGCACAAGTCTTCGGCTTAGACCAAAACAACTATTAAATAAAAGCTATGGCCCATTTTTCTGCTGAGTGGATCATCTGTGCAACATGAAAGACTATAACCTCAAGAAGAGAGGGCTTTTTTCGTCCAAAATCAATTTTATTTAATTTTTTGTACAGGGATGGGTTCCATATTCCATTATTCTCAGCTGAATCAAGAGTGTCCTTTTAAGTTTCGCTGGAGCAGACACATAAAAACCTCTCCCCCAGGGATCAGACAGTATTGATCTCACATGGATCAAGCTCAGAGAACATTTACAGGGTCTAGCGAGCTGCTAATGATGAACAATATCAAATGTATTCTTACAGATTTAGAACAAGAAACCCATTTTCTTTCCCTCAGCTCAGAAAAGGTCCTGATTTAGTTTGTCATCCAATGAACAAACCCTACCAAACCTCTCCAGTTACCAGGCATTATAGGGATTATTCTCTAGGCAGGCTTGGTACCCACGTTCTCCCCTTCTCAGGGCTGGATGCTCATCTGTTTTACAGGATGACTATTGCATGTGTCCTACTTAGCCAGAGAGGCTCTGGGCAGCTGGTTATTGGACTTTCCTGTCTGAATATAGGAGCTTAATTTAATAGGCGGCTGTTGGAAAAACAAGCAGGAAAGAGACACAATGGGACTTGATAAGCCTCCAAACAAGCTCTGAGGAGGCAATTAAAAGAAAATGTCTGAGCCATTTCAATGAGGAAGATGCACTTCCAGATGCTAACCATTACACAGCTGCTTGGCCAGTCTGGGAGCTTCCAGATCAAACCATCACTACATGGTTAACGAATGTCCTTGGTGAGGGGACTGGGAAGGGGAGCCCTGGGAAGACATTTTGTGGAGGAAAAAAGGTGAATGAACAAATACAAGAAAAGCTGTGCTGGGTCGGGTGCAGGGATCATCCTGCCCAGCACCCTCTCTCTCTCAGCCAATGGTGCATGATAAGCCACAGGTATGAGAAGTGCACAGGGATATATTCTCATATCTTTCCCAGCCTGCAGTGGGCTGCAGCTCCAGGACTTCCTGAGCCCCAGGCTTGTATAGAAATACTGTATTGAATAGTCCTAGCCTAGCCAGTTGCCTGGGTGAAAAATGCTCCATATCCTTGAACATTATTTCTCTGGTGAGAACCGAGACCAGAACAGCTCACAGTATTCAGAAGGAGAGAAAACCAGGAATTTGTACAGTATTTTTTCCACTTTCCTCATTAACTCCTCCTTGTCTATTTGCTTTCTTGACTGCTGCTCAGCAATGTGTTGATGCATTCATCAAATTTCTTGTTTAAATCCAGGATACTTTTCCTGTGGGGTGACAGTTTAGAGCCTGTCACTGTGTGCATGACATTAGCAGAGCTTCCTCTGAGGCTCATCACTTACATTTATCTCCACTGAATTTCATCTCTCATTTTATCACTGAGTGTCCTGAGGTCTGTCTGCAGTTTCCCGCCATCGGCCTTTCCCAGCAGCTCAGTGTCATCAGCAACCATCATCACTTCCCCACCCACCCTGACTTCCACATCACTGAAGACACTGAGCAACACAGACCTCTGCACAGATCTGCAGCAAACTCCCCTCGGCATCCTTCCACTGCAGAGACTGACCATCCCTGTCTGGCCTTTGTGCTTTCTGTCTTTAAACCACTTAATTTTTCACGGCTCTTTACTCTCCTCAAAAGCCTTTGATGAAGGATTTTATCAGAGCCTTTAGGAAATCAGTATGTGTTATATCCATTAGACTTCTGTTGTCCACCAAATCTTTGGCTCTATCCAAGGACTGCAGTAGATTTTGGAGATAAAATTTCTCTTGCTAAAACCTGCGCTGACTCTTCCCCAGTACAGAGATGCTTATCCTCGTGACCCATCAGCTTCAGGGCACCATCACTGTGCTTATTGCTCCACATAACCTGCCCTTGACACCTTGTATCCCCAAACAGTCTCTGGGCTACCACCTCCCATTGCTCCAACTCCGAGGTAACATTAAGAGAACACCTGCATGCTATGGTGAGCACACTGCCATTTGCAGTGCCCCTGGGCAAAAAAGACAGTTGGTTGGGACAATTAGTAATTATTCCTTTCGCCAGTGTGGTCTGTGAGCTCTTTTTCTGGTACTTTAGCTTGAGATTCAGAGCCTCCGATGTGTCCCTCTGCCCTGTCCCAGCACCGGGAACCTCTCAAGCCCCACCATGACCTAGATGGGACACTTCATGCATCAGGAATTCGAGTGATGCACCCTTTGCTGTGGGCTGGCACAGACACAGAGGCAGGTTCTGGGGTACCTCTGGCAGTTTGCATCTTTCTGAGCTTCTGGTAAGTCCTTGGCAAGACAAATACGTCTACAGAAAGGCGTCAATGTTTTCAGATGGGGTTATTTCAGTTTTCAGAGTATTGACTAGTTTCCAGGAAGGTGCAGGCTGGATTCCCAGTGGAAAGATTCATTCTCAGGATGGCAGCTCAAGGGGTGGTGCCTGTTTGCCAAAGGCCAGGCTGTGAAGAGCCATTTAAAAAAGCTTAGAGGTGAAGCCAGCCTAGTAACAAGGAATTGGGATGATTCTGAAATTCACAACCAATAAAGTGAAATAGTTGTTTTTTTTCCCTGGCAAGACACACTCTTCCTGGAGAGCTCATGGCTACAGGAGACCAGAAGAGGTTAGGAAAAGGACTGGGCATGGTGAGAAGGAGAAAATCCATTTTATGGAATTGTGCCTTTATTGAAATAAAATCTACCTTCTTGTCTTAAAAACAAAAAAGTTCTGCTGCCATCTTAGAATCATAGAAGCATAGAATGATTCCAGGTTGGAAGGGACCTCCAGAGGTCATCTACTCCAAACGCTCTGCACTGAGCAGGGACATCCTCAACTAGATCAGGCTGCTCAGAGCCTCAGCAAGCCTGAGTGTGAATGTCTCCAGGGATGGGGCCTCCACCACCTCCCTGGGCAACATGTTCCAGTGTCTCACCACCTGCATAGTAAAGAACTTTTTCCTACTGTCCAATCTAAATCTATCCTTCTCTAGTTTAAAACCATGGTCTCTCATCCTATCACTACAAGTCCTTGTAAACAGTCCCTCCCCAGTTTTCTTGCAGGCCCCTTCAGGTACTGGAAGGCTGCAAGAAGGTCTCCCGGAAGCCTTCTCCAGGCTGAACAACCTCAACTCCCTCAGCCTATCCTCGTAGGAGAGATGTTCCAGCCCTCTGATCATTTTTGTGGCCTCCTCCAGACCCATTCTCTCAGGTCCATGTAATTTTTGTGTTGAGGGTTCCAAATTTCTTAACAAGTTTCTCTAATATGCGTAACCATTCCTGAGACTCTGTTGCATTCTCCTCCAGGGATGGTAGAGATCATTTGTTTTGGTAATAAATCGTGGCTTCATGAAACTGTATAGGGTGGGTTGAAACTGTATAGGGTGAGTTGAGACTCTATAGGTCTGACCCTGGTTTTATTTTGCAGATCAAGTCCTGTGATGGAGCTTAGGCGGGCAGAGAAAGTCAGTGTCAGTCCTGTAGTTGCTTCACCTCTCTAGCACTTGCATGGCCTCTACACATGCACATATTTCTGCCTCTCTTCCTCATACAGAAGATCCACTGAGGAGCCTGAGCAGTTCTCACGTTACATCTTGTTCCATGCTTTGCTATCAGCTCCTCTAAGGATGCTCTTTCTTTACCTTCCCATCACTGGTCCTTCCTTTTTATCAATTTGTGCAGGCTCCACATGAAAAACTATCCCTGTAAATCTCTTCCAGCCTTTCAAACCTTCCCATACAGTTGTGGCTGAGAAAAAAAGCAACAAAAAACAAACAAAACATACAAGATGTAAATAGCTTGACCTCTTAACCAGAGTTAAAAAAAAATAATCTTGCTTAGGCTAAAATTTTACACACTATTAATTTGATCTGGAGTTTTGATTTGCACCAAAAGCAATAACTGCTCCTTCTGCATGAAGCTCACAGCCTTATCTCATGCAACGAGGTTATTCCAGTGCATGTGGAAATCCAACCATCTATCAGATGCTTGCTCTGATTTACGTGAAATGGGAACCCCTGGAAAATTGATTTCCTAAGTCTGAGCTGACAAGTGGAGAATGTTGTAGCTTGGGAGAACTTTGTGAGGCAGCTGGGAGGCTGATCCTGTGTGTCCCTCATCACTCATGTCACCAGTCAAATGAAACTTTATCTTCCTGGGCTGCATCCAAAGCAGCGTGGGCAGCAGGGTGAGGGAGATGACTCTGCCCCTCTGCTCTGGTGAGACCCCCCTGCAGTGCTGGGGCCAGCTTGGGAGTCCTCAGCACAGCAGAGACAGGGACCTATTGGAGCGGGGCCAGAGGAGCCCCAGCAATGCTGGGCGGGCTGGAACCCCTCTGCTGGGAGGCCAGGCTGGGAGGGCTGAGGGGGTTCAGCCTGCAGAAGAGAAGGCTCCAGGGAGCCCTTTTGGTGGTCTTCCAGTGCTTCAAGAGGCCTGTCAGAAAGATGAGGACAGACTTTTGAGCAGGGCCTGTTGGGACAGGACAAGGGGTGATGGTTTGAAACTAAAAGAGGGAGATTCAGACT
>WUAM01000407.1:4987189-4997585 GCA_024336885.1 Actenoides hombroni | reverse complement strand
GGGGGGGGGGGGTGGGGGGCCGCCCGGGCAGGGGGGGGGGGGGGACCGGGGTTTGCCGCCGCTGCACGGGGTCGCCCGTTCCCCCGTCGCAGGGGGGGGGGGAGGGCGGGGGCCGAGCCCGCGTTCCGCTCCACCCCGAGACACTGCGTGGGGTCGTCCCCTCGGGTGGGGCGCGGCGAGGACCCGTGGCGCCCACCGCTCCCCTCCCCCGCCGTCCCGGTTGTGCGGTCCCGCGGCGCCTGGCGTGTCCCCCGGCTCCGGTGTGGCTTGGGCGGGATGAAGGGGGGGACGACACACGGGGCACCTCCGCCGTGCCCGGGCGGTGCCCGCCCCTCTGGACGCCGGGCAGGGGGCGCCCACCCGCGGGCGTGGGATGCGGGATGCTGCTGCCGCGCTGCCTTCTCCATGGCAACGCCTCCCAGGGCTCCTCCGTCCCCGGCTCCTGCTGGCACGGCGGCTCCCACCCCTGCGGCAGCTCCCAAACCGGCAGCTCCCAAACCGGGCTTGGGCCCCACAAGGGTGGGACCCCCTTTTTACCTACAGAGCCCCGGGGGTGGGGTTCCTCCGGCTGAGGAAAGCATGTTTTGGAGGAGTCTCACCCCCCCCTCCGCCCCATGCCTCCCCACCAGGCACAGCAATTTGGGGCTACCTCATTGTCTGAATGTGCTAAGCCACCAGCGCTGGTGTAAAACACCTTGCTGCGGGCACACTCTGATCCAGCGTTATGCTCTGATGTGGGAGCCAGGATGGGAGTAGGATTTCAGGGTGTCTCGGTGTCTGGCTATGGCTGCGTCAGCGGCAGAGGACGAGCGGGTTTGTGGCTTGGGCACCAGTCAGGTGCCAGATGCGGAGGTTGGATCTGTCACTGTCTGTACTGGGCTGGAAATCTGGGGAAATTCATGTCAGTGGACCAGCATGGAGGAAGAATGATGCCCTTGCTGCATGTGAGCCTCGGGGATTGGCACCCGCTGACATTAGCACGCGATGGCTGCAGTCGAATCCTGCCCGATCTTGACTCGCTTGGCACAAAGTCATCAGTATTAACAGTGGGGTTTCATCCTCGGGGTCCGCACCGCTTGCGGGCGGCCGTGTTGCCTCGTGCATCGGTGTCTGTGTGAAACAGGTTTTCTGTGTCTTGTAAGTGATCAAGGTTAATTTAAGGCAAAATCAGATGATAATTTCTCCTGATGAAAGCTGCTTGAACTGACGGGGCTGCCTGCTGCCAGACTGGGGACGAAGAGCTCCCTGGTGAGTGGGAGACCAGGCGGCATGGCCGAGCCCCCTTTGCCAGGTGCTGGGGCAAGGGAAGCTGGTGGGCATGGGCTGCCCCAGTGGTTTTGGCCAGGCCCGAGCGCTGCTCTGCAATATTGTACAGCCACCTTCTCCCAGCTGCACTGGGAGGGACGGCAGAACAAGGCTTTTTCATTTTCTTCCCTCTCTAGAGGTCGATTCTGATACTGCACACAAAATCGAGTGGTGGTGTGTATTAAGGCCACCGTGGTGAACCGCGATGCAACCTCGTTATCCTCCCTCGGTGAAAACAATGTATGCCAAAGCCATTGACGTTCTCTACATTGATGTTCTCTGCCTGACCCTCTTTTGGTCCCACCGGGAGTAAATGGGTCCAGCCGCGCCTGTACCTTTTTCTGCGGGTGCCGTGGTTCATTTCGGTGCGCGGTGCCCCCCCGAGCCCAGGGGGGTCGACAGCCACCTTACTGTTCCTCGATTAATGAGTGACTCGTGTTGCTCTCCTGGTGGCCATATGCCAAGACCTGCCCTTGCTTCGTCAGGAGCAGGAAGCAAAAGCCAAAGTCCACGATCTCTGACCGCCAGACACGTTGTGTGACACCGTGACGGCAGGAAGCACTGATGCTTCCTGGCTCCGGCCAGGTCTCGGCTGGCGTGTGGATCTGCTAGTGGTGCCCCTACCACGGCTCCGGGGTTTTTGGGTCCAGCCAGCCAGGCGTGCACGCTGCTCTGTGTCCTGGCCTCCGCCCCAGGGAGGCAAACAGGATGGGTGAGGTGTAAAATCAGCCCCAAATCTGCTCCCCTGGGCTTGAAACGGAGTCAAACCGGTCTTGACCTGAGCTGGCTCCTTATCTGACCCTTTGTTTGTAGCAGGGGAGAGGGAGGGAGCAGGAAAGGGATGGCCGTGGTGGGCCGGCTCCTATCGTCCCAGACAGCCCTCCTGCTGAGGATGGGCAGGAGCTGGGCACAGCCAGTCTAACTGGGTCATGTTTATCTCCCTTTGCTTCTGTGCTTTGTTTTGGTTTCTTCCCTCTCCTTTCCCGCGCTGTCATTGCCATGGCTGAGGAGCCCAGCACAGGGGAAGCACAGAGATGTTGGCTGGCTGGGTTACTTGCAAGTATTGTTTACTGGCCAGCCAGGAGCGTGGCTCCTCTTGCTCCATCCTCCTGCTTTCCAGTTTGCACTCATGGACCATCGGTGCTGGATCACTGCCTGAAGGCTGATGCACCTACAGCAGCCCACCACATGCACAGGTAGCAAATTTACCTGCTGTTTTTAGAACCTGAACTGGTTAAAAACTAACTGGGGACACCGATAGATGCACCACCCGGAGCAAGTGGTCATCTTCTGCCCATCCTCCTGCTGCACAGATGCACACTGAGCCACTTCTACACGGCCACTTTTATCTCTGAGGTATTAATAAATGAAGCTTGCCTATTTATGTGAGCCTTTTTAAGGCTGGCAGGGCTGCCTCGAAGGCTTGCTTGGCACTGCAAGTATTCAGAGCTCCCCCCCCTCCAGCCCCGCGTGTGCTCTAGCAGTCGATAAGGCAGGGTATCCAGCTGTCAGCTCTGGAGATTGCCAAAGCCTGCTCAACGACATTTCTGCAGGCTTCGCTCACAAATGAGGATTTTGTTGGACGCTTTGGTTTCTGACTTGATGCTGGTAATTAAATATCTGAACTTGGCTTCGTAAAGCTGCCACTGCCGTGGAGTGACTGGTGAGGCCATGTGAAGCAGGATGCGCTTGTTCTGCTGGAATTGAGTGTGACCTAACTATGGTTCTTCAGCCTATGATTTTCTTTTTTACTATTTTTTTTTTTTTTTAAATACACTCTTTTAATACAAGTAAAACTCTTTTAAAAGGGTAAGAAAAATGTGGCGTTTTACTGCTGTGCTGCTAAGCTTGCATGGACCTGCTGGGACAGCTGTTTATTTGCAAGTCGTGGCAGCCAAATGCTGTAAAATTCAAATCATGTCCATGTTGATTTTTTTTTTTCTTCCCCCCCTTTTAAGATAATCATATGTGTACTTTTCAATCCTGCACCACAAGAGATGTCAGCGCTGTGCTGAAAAGAGAGGTGATGTGGACAAAGAGCTGTAAATTGGAGAAGAAATACTGAATGTCTGATCCTGACTCTGTGTTGGTTAGTCTAGATGCTAAGCCATGTAGATTTACCTACTCTAGGTGTTTACCTTACTAGGGGATGAGAGGAACAACTAGTAAAGGGTTGCAAAGTAGTTAATTCCCGCAAAAGCTTTTCTGCATATTGTATTAGCTCTCTCACCCTTAATGACATGTCTCCAACTTTCTCTTTAATGCAAAAAACAGAGGGTCCTCACCCCCTTGCAAGACTGGATGTAATTTGCTCTTTGATTTTTCTTTCCCGCCCCTACTTCTTCAGCCTGAGCTGGGTTGGGAGGAAAACTGTGCTGGTGCCTTCTTACTGTCCTGCCATCTCAGGAGATCATAGAATAGCTTAGGCTGGAAGGGACCTTAGAGATCATCTCATCTAACCTTCCTGCCATGGGCAGGGAAGATCATTTGCACTTGGTATCTCCGGTCCTCCTGGCGTGTTGCAACATTTGGGAATACATTGAAGAACCAGGAGTTCTGGTGTAGCGTAGAAAATCTCATCTCAGTGAGTCATAAAGCTTTCAAATCTTTGTGGCCACTGAGAAGAAAACCAAAGGAGGTGGAGATGAGAGAAACAGCCTGGCACACCATGAAGACGTGGTTAGTTGACTGGAGAGTTTTGTGATCTAAGCTGACAGTGCTTTGTTTCATGATTGGTGTGGCCTGAGCACCAGCCACCTGTATTATAGCAAATTAACCAAATTAATGCGTGAAGTTGTCTGAACATCTGGCCTGTGTTTTCCTCATGGTGAAGTTGGGTGTGGTCATTCCCAAGGGCATCCTGTCTCATGCTGTGCCCAGGTCTGGAGCAACGTCAGTGCTCTCTGTGTGAATCTCTGATCACCCTGTTGTTTTCGTGCTCCCTTCTGTGTTCACTCCCAGCCCTTTAGGGGAGTTTGTTGTGATTTTTGCTAGATGGAAGAAGGTTATGCTGCTTGGAGCATCTGGGCGAGGAGGTTGCTCCTAAATCAGTAAAATAGATGGGGTGACCCAACCCAAAGACAGTCGTTGATGAGTCAGTATTACTGTGACTCAGTAAATTACTCAGTATATTGCTCCTCATGGACTGAGTTGCCTTGAGAGTCTTCATGTTCGAAACATTGCCGTGACCTACTGGAGGGGCAGTGTTGGTGGACGGGCATCTTCTCCCCCACCGCAGCACACAGCAGCCTGTCATCGTGGCAGTGCTGCCTGGTGCTAACGTGTCAAACCACCAGAACAGGGTTGCTCTTCATGCCCCATCCCTTCCTGCAGGATGAGCCAGTTGCTTCACTGCTGTTGGAATTTTTCTTTTACGTAGTTTTGGAGCTCTCTCGGTGAACTCTTCTGAACTTGGCGCTGAGGAAATCCAGCAGCACGTCCGCAGCGTGGTGAGCAAGAGGTGGTATGTTGCTGGTTGACGGCATCCTTCTCTTTCTCAACTCAGAACGCCGAGCTCCCCGGCGCTTGCAGGGCCTGGCAGATGATTGAAGGGTTATTCGTCTTGCCAGACAAGTGGCTTCATGTTTTGCCTTCTGCATTCCTCCGGGTGAGCATTGCGTAGCGATGTGTTTTCAGCTACGTGCTGCTTACCTGAATCATGTCTTCCCTGTGCGCCCAGCTTCACAGCCTGGAAGTCAGGGCTGTCCTTCTCCAGCCTGCTCTGCAATTAGTGAGTGTTTTTACAAGATGGTAAATGAAATAAGGAGTGGAGGGTGCAGTGGAGGAGCAGCAGAAGTGCCCAGGTCTGGCTTCAGTGGTGAAGGCAACTGTTACTACTTTTACCAGCGCTCCTGAAGGGACGGTTTCCAGAAGCTGAACCCACCAACCCCCCCTTTCCAACCTCTGTATTTGGGCTGCTTGCCAGCAGTTCTGCACTGAGGCTCCTCATTCCTTCTTGTGATGGGTGGAAAGCAACAGCACCAAAGTTCAAAGCAGCCTGGCAGCAGCCAGACACCAGTGAGATAAAGAGTGGGGAAGGACCCAATTAATTTGTCTGACCTGTGCCCATCATCAGGAGAGCAGAGGAAAACGCAGTGGGATCTCCAGATGTTCGTTCCCTCCAATTGCTCCTCTTTCACACCCAGTGACAATGGGCTGGGCTGCTGGCAGATCCTGCCCTGGGGCACTATGGTAGGAGGAAGGCAATTCAAAATTGTGCCATTCAGAGCCTGACCTGGGAGGAGGTTTGCATGAAATGCCAGCAGCTGGGCTCTGTACCAATATGTAAAACTTAGCTGTGGAGCTTGGCAGCTTTTGGGGAAGGCTCTGCAGGGGCGTTGGTTCCTTTGGTGTTTTGCAGGAGTGAGGATCAGCTTTCCTTCCTGATGGAGGTCCTCCTAGCAAGCGGGGCATCCTCAGAGATTTTAGGGTTGAACATTTGAGGGTAGACCATCAACAGACAGGCAAGTGCATGCACTGGTTTTGGACAGGAACAAAACTGCCTGTACCCTGAGGGTGCAGGGCTGGGAGAGCTGGAACTGTGCTCTGCATCCAGGAGCCAGCTTTGCATCGCTTGGGCCAGGAGGAGAGGATGGTACTTGGCGTAAAAATCAAAGAAAAATGGAGTGTGACATGGAGAATGTAGAGGGACATCATTCTGGGGTGGGACCTGCAGTTTCTCAGGTGATGTCCTAGCAGCTCAGTGCCTGTTATGGGCAACATCTGCTAGCAGCAGATCTTGGTCCCAGCTCCAGCAGGGAGGAAAAGGATGGAGGAAGAGTCCGGAGACCACTTCCCCCACTGCAAACCAGCAAAATGAGTTGCGTGCTATGGATGTTTTCTGGCTCCGATATGTTGCATGACATTTAGCTTTGGCTGCAGTGGGTCTGTCCCACTGCTGTTCTTGGGTGTTTCTTTTGTGCAGACCTTTCCAGGGAGGCTCTCTGGAGCCACGTGTCCATCTGAATTTCACTTAGTCATGAGATTTATGTTTTTTCTGGTTACTTGTTCCTTTCTTGGCCTCAGCATCTTCTAAACAAACAGTGCTCAGAGGAGCTGGGAGCTCCTGTGTGCCATCCTGGAGAGTCTGTGACAGCTGAGGTCCGGTGCAGCTGTTTCCTTCAAGGAAGCTTGTGTGGAAGTAAGTGACTCTAAATCTTTTTGTGTAAAGCTGTATCTGCGTGGCTGCTGAGCATCCTTTTCACTCGTATACTTCCATCCTGCTGCTCCTGGAAACGACAGCACATTCTCGCCCAAGCCAGAGCTGAGGATGGGGGAGATGCAGCTAGGCAGGTGGATACCCTCACCGGGCTTGGCTTTCACAGAAATCATACGCAAGGGAAGCTTCATTTTCGGAGGTTTTCTTCCCTCTGCCCCCAAGGCAGTAGGAGTGTCTTGGCTGTGGCTGTGTGCCCAGTGCAGGGAAGAGAGGCTGCTCTCTGCCTTAATATCAGGTTAAGCTTTTTGGGTGCATGGTGATTTCCAGCTGCCCTGTTTTGCTTGGCACCGTTCTCCTTGCATATCCCACGCATAACATTCAGCTGCCAGGTCTCTGCTGAGGGATGCTCGCCCAGCTTGCTTGCGGACAGCCTGGTGTTGGACCTGTTCCAGCTGCAAGGGAGAACAACAGCCCCGCGGTGTGATGCCTCCTTGGGTTTCCTTCTTCCAGCAAGTCCTGTGGTCAAGCACAGGGCTTCTCCCATCCCTGTTTCTCATCTTCCATGTGCAGGAGTCGGCAGGGTTAAGGCTGTTGTTGAGCTTGGGTGTTGCTTGGGTGAGTGTCAGGCAGGAGAAAAGCTGAACTTGCAAATCTGTTCCTGGGCGCTCTGGTAAGTCACGCCAAGGACTGTTTGAACTGTGCTAATCCCCAGTGCCTCTGGAGCAACCTTGTTTACAAGAGCCGCTGCTTCAAATGGGTATCCTGACAGATATTTTACGTAAGCTGTTTGCTTACCAAAGCTTCCTGGGTACGAGAGGTTGGTTTTGAGACCTCAGCCCGTGTGGCTGCCTCCTCACCTTGGCATTTCAGAGGCTTTTTGGGGACAGCTCAGATCTGTTTATGAATTCCAGCTCCTTTTATGTTCTGTGGAGAGTGCTGCCTGGCAAGTTGCATGTGAAATAGCTGGTGGCTCCGGAGCCACGAGAAATCTTTACCCATCACGCGGAGCAAAAAGATGTTGAGGAAAATTCTTGGAGCATGCTAAATATTGTAATCCCTGCAGTGAGTTTGTTTTTCAGTATTGAGCTGGAAATGAGTCTTCATGCTGATTATTTTTTTCACATTTACTTTTGTATTAAATGCTGCTCTTCCACTCAGAGTTCAGCAGCATTTGCCATTCCTTAAGTGATGCAGCAGTGGTTGCAGTTGTGTTCACATTGCAGTGATGTGCAATGAGCTGTGATTTGGGTTACATAGTCATGAAGCTGTGCTGTTCCCTTAGTTGGCACACCAGGACTTTCCTTGCATCCATAAAATACAGTATCTCCCTGGCTTTCCAAGCCATCCTATAGCATGACAGTTTTCAGCATGAAAAGAGATTCAAGAGGGACTTTAATCTCAAAATACTCAGCCGATGGATTTCCAAAGGATCACTTGTGGTTGTATCAGAGGAAGCTCTGTCGGCTTTGTGCTGAGGAGGAGTCTGAACTAGGTGAGAGACGTGTGAGACAGTGGTGATAGTGTGTTACCGCCTCATGCCCACATTTTCTTTCCTTTGCCTTGTGTTTTGGACTACATCTTTCTTTTTGGTGGAAGTCTTAGGGGTCTGGCATACCCGGTATTCCATGTGGTGTTGGAGCAATTAAGGAGGGACCCATCCCTGGGGATGCCAAGGGCTGAGTTCCAGCTATAGCAATGAACTGTTACAGTGAGTCCTGAAACGTGTGTTCCTACTCTGGGAAATGGACTCTTTGGGCAACACGGGGAGAGGGGAGAAAGCCCCATGAAAAATGAGTACTTATTTTTCCCGGGTGTGGGGAAAAAACAAACAAAACATACGCAGCAGTCACCTTGTCAGCTAACGTCATGGGGATGTCCGTACCCATCCTCTGGTCTGTACTCGGTGCTGCTAATTACAGCTTCTCTTGCTGCTGAAAGTAAGTTTGAATCTGTTCACTCTCGGGATCCCAGGGCAGCTTTTTGGGATGGCACCAGCCCCATATCTCCATGCCTGGCAGCCCTTGTCCAAGGCCAGGGACTGGACTGCTTGTGCCAAGCCCAGGATTTGAGAGCACCCATCTTAGATGAGGAAGGTCTTGGAACATCTCCAGCTCTGTGTCCTATAGCAAACCCGCCTACTGCAAAAGGCTCTTGCAAAGGTGCTCTGGAGCTTGAAGGATGTTGCTGTAAAGGTCCAAAACACATGACCACTCTCCTTTCTGGTGCTGGCCTTGCTTTTGGCTCTGTCGTGCTGGAGGATCCACAGCTTCACTCTCCCTTGTGTGCAGCACTTCCCACTGAGCAGGATTGGCTTGGATTCAGGAAAATAAACAGACCTCCTGTGCCGGAGCTGGGAGTTCCAGGCTGTTGCACAAGGGGAGAAGGTTGTAACCGAACGACCCTTTCATCGTCTGTCTACCTGTGCCACGGCTGCAGCTGCCTGTGCAGCACTGTAATTGCATTGCCATCTAATTTATATTATTCCGTGTTTGGAGGACAGCTTTATATTCTTGTTTCTAAATTCTTGTGTAGCCCCAAGAGAGGAAATTATCACTAACCTTTTCCCTTTGCACGTGGTTTTCTTTCTGCTTGGAGTCCCGCGTTCCAAAAGCTTGCGGGATGCTGCTGTCGGGCATGTGGTGTTGGCAAGCCCGTGCCAGACATCTGGGCAGAGGAGCAGGGTGGTCTCTTACCTGAGCTGGTGGGATGCTCGGTGCTTTCCCAGCACCAGCTCCAGGTCATGCAGTGTCCAAAGCAGATGGACATTAACAGCTTGCCAGTGCTGGTCTAACCCCAAGCCTATTAAAAGCCCACAGGACTGAGTCTTCCCCTTCCTCCTCCTGCTTCCGCCCCCTCCCTCCCTTTTCAACACCCGGTTTTTCAATAAATCATCTAGGATGTGATCACACAGGAAACGTCTGATTTTTATTATTTATTTATTTATTTTTATTTTTTTTTTACGGCTGAGTTAGGAAGTGAATTCGTCTCTCCAGGGTTTCAGTCCTGTGCTTTTTAATCACGAGGTTCCTCATCTTTTCTACTTCGTCACTTGTGATGTGACGTCTCCTCACTCAGCCGCAGAAGCTTTTCCCCTGCTTCTCCCTGCCCACAGAAACAATAGCTGCTGGAAAATGCTCTTCAAGAACCCAAAAAATGGATGGGGATTGCTTGTGGAAAATGCGGATTTGAGCTGCGTTAGGTCTTTTTGTTGTTACTTTGTTTACCTCTCGGTTATCCTTTTCCTTCAAAGAAAAGCAAAGCCCTTGTTCTTGCAGAATTCATCGCTTCTGATGTGTCGCTTACTGGAAGTAACGTGCTCAAAATACTGCATTCCTTTGTGCATCTTTTCTTTATTTTTGTCGGTGGGAGCTTAGGGAGTATAATGGGCAGATTAGCAACTGTATTTGTGGAGTAACCCATCTTTGTGCGGGTCTGGCTGGAAACCAATTAAGCTTGTCTTGATCTCTAAATGAGATTTTTTTTTTTTTGGTCGGACGTGTTACCCAACAGCCTTGTGTGTCCATTAATAGCAGGGTGGGAGGAAAATAGCTGAAGGTGTAAAGATCTCGTGGCGGATAACCAGAGAGGCGTTGGTTGCGGGGAAGTTCCCCGGGATGCGTGCGAACGGCCGCCTCTTTGTGCGGCTCTTCTGTAGCTCTGGTTCTTGAAATCTGGGGTTAGGTCTGTTTGGCTGCTAGTGTGCAAACCTCTGCGGTCCTGTGCCCGGAGCAGGGTGGGAGGCAGAGCTGCTGGATCAATAGGAAATGTCTCATGGACTTCATTCATGTGCTGGTCCCCATCCCTGGGGCAAGACCAGGGTGCATTGTGGAGCTCCTGGTGACTCTCAGCTGTAGATCCCTCAACCATGCCTTGGTCTGGGTATATCCCCCTGGGCTTGAGTTGCTTTTTAGCCTGGGAAAACCCTGCAACTTT
>WUAM01000407.1:4966217-4978122 GCA_024336885.1 Actenoides hombroni | reverse complement strand
GGGGGGGGGGTGTTCGTTGGTGTGTTGGTTTGTGGGGGGGGGGGGGGGGCAGAGGGGGTTGTAAGGACTTTTCCTGATTGTCACGGGTTTAATTGCGAGTTGCCTTTGGTTCCCAGCCTGTCATGCGGTGATCAGAGGACTGCATGTTTGGATTGGCACTTAATGACCCAGCCAGTTTAATGAGGTTGCTTTCAGCCAAGCCTTCATGTATACCCCACTAAACTGGCCAGAGCTGTGTTACTCCTTGTCATTTCAGGAGGGGAAAAAAAAAAAAAAAAAGAACAGGCTTTACAGAAGTAAAAAGCTTTTGCTTTCTCTTGTACAGTTACGCCTTTGGCTCCTTAACCTGGTGGTATCCCTTATAAAAATTACATCTCTGCCTGGAAATGTTACCAGTTTAAGTTTGCCAGGATTGGAAACTGGGTGTTTTTCAGCCTCTATTTGCACATTTGGTCTGGGAAAGGGGACTGGTGATGCCCACATTTCCCACCTCTGACCCAGGAGATGAGAAAGACAGAGGAAAACCCTGCAGAAGAGGACGAGTTGGCTGGAAAACCTCACAGCGAGACAGAGGTGGTGCTGAACCCACCCCTGGTTCATGCTCGGTGCCTAAATAAGTCTCGTGATGTTTTCCCTTTAGTATTTGTCACTGAGAGCAGCCGAGGGTGGCCATTGTGCGAGGCTGGATGGTTTTCTTTTTCTCCCTTGACTTTCCTTTCTTCCCAAGCTGGGGTGGTAGCCGATTAGGTGTTGGGATGCTGGTTTGTCAGCTGCCCTCACCACCTCATTTATCGTGTCCAGCATGCAAATGCTGGGAGTGAGGGTTTGGGGTGCACGCTGCTTCTGTGATGGCTTTAGATCCTTTTAAATCCAGAAGCAGCCATTGCCTTCAGCTCCTCTGCTCTTCCGTCTGATGGAGACCATAAATGTTCGAGGTCAGGAACTTTGTGTTAGCCCTTCTGGAGGATTATGGATGTGCAGCGGGGCTTTACTCTCCTTCCCTCTGAGAAACTTGTTAAGGGAAGGGGCCAGGGCAAGGGCAAAGTGGGACCAGCAGGATCTGTGGGGCTCTGGTGGCTTCAGTAGACCAAGCAAAGCATGTATGGAAGCTAAGTTTGAAGTCCATCTCCTCTCTGCGTTTGTTGGGGGATGACAAACCACTGTGTTGGGCTCCATGCTGCAGCACAGCTGAAACTGGGCAGGTTTCCTATATCCTGTCTGCCTCACCCAGCTCGTGAGCAACATCTTGGGAAGATGCCAGCAAATCCTCTGTCCCCTCTGGGACTGACGTGGTGGCTGTCACATTCAGCACTGGGTTGCTGGTGTCCCTTGTTCTTTCTGCTTCAGTGTGTGTGATGGTGTGAAAAGTCCGATTTGATGGAAATATTCTTAAGGAAAGCTGTCAACCTGATTTTTTCCTGGATGTTTACCCAGCTGGAAAACTGGTGGAGGTTCAGACAACACCTAACGAAGCTCTGGGGATGTGTGATGTGCAGCGTGGCCATTGCTCCTGCCCAGCACAGCCCCTCCAGCCACAGCAAGGGGTGCCAGAGCAGGTGGTGGGTCTCTAATCCCCATCCTCCTGGTCTGTGCCTGCCTGTTTCACTCAGCCTTTTGCACATCTGCTTGGTTTGAGTAGAGGGAGAAGTGGGGAGGAGGAGCAGAGCTGCTGGGAGTTGAAGAGGGTGAAAGCATAAAGGGGAGTGGAGGTGGGCAGTCTCATTGGGGTGGATGCTGGGAGGAAAAGGAGATGACGTGGCTTGTTTGCCCAGTGCTTTAGAAACTGCTTGGTTAAATGAAGCATTCACTAGGGAGCTACATTTGTTTTTTAAATAGCTTTGGAGGATGTGAATGCTCTGTGTTGCTCCTCTCTCCTTCCTATGGCTGGAGTCACCTCCTGTCCCTATCTCTTTATGAAGAACTTCCCTCTGTTGGAAGTCCACCTTGGAGCATGGGAGGTGCAGCTTTGTGGCTGCCTGCTTCGAGAAAGCCCTTCCAGTTCTGTCCAAACTTCTCATTGCTCCAGACCATCCATCCCTTGACTTCTCCCAGTCTGGCTGCTGTAAGCCTCAGTGATCAGGACTGACCACGAGTCCCCTTTCCTGTGGAGGCTGCTGCATGCCAGGAGGTTTGGTGCTCACCACACAGCATCGGCCGGTCTGGGATGAGCTGGCTGGTCTTCCATCACCTCTTCTTGAGCATCCCACTTAAGGCAGAGCTACGGCCCCTGTGGCTTTCCTATGCTTTTGCAGGGCTGTGTGTTCTTTTCTTTCAGCCACCTGAAAGTCTCCTCCTTTCCTGTAGAAAGGGAAAGTATTTCAAGCTGCTGCTTCTTCTTGGGCCCCAGAATAACACACCCTTGTGACGGAGAGTGCCCAAGTCAGACAGAAATCAAAACACAGAGGGGACACAAAGGGTCTTTGCTCTCTAAAAGCTTCATCTCAATCAAGAATATTCCCCCACGCCATAGCCACCCTGGGGTGATGGACTCTGTCCCCCCATGCAAGCAGACCGTGGCCACTGGGTGCCACTCAGGTGCCCTCGGGCACAGGTCTGCTTCCCTGCTCTCGTCCTTGACCATGTGCCCACCAGCCACTTCCAGACGTGTCAGGGAAGGTTTGGGAGGAGCACACCCCGTTTTCCTCGTAAAACTCCAAACAAGAGGCTTGGCCTGGTTTAGATTTTAAAAATAACTTGCACATTTGGAAGCTAAAGTTACAGAAGGGCTCTGAATAGGATAATGGCTTTGATCGTGGCAGTTTGAGATGAAGGGAAGGCTTTTTAAGTTTGCTGGATCAGCTGGAAAATATATTGTAGCATCTAGGCTTTATCATCCTCAACCAAGGCTTTTTTTTTCAGCCCTACAAAAGGTCTAATCAAAAGCCCACAGCGGATAGGAGGACTCCTTCAGAAAGGAGCCTGCTCTGGGGCTTGATTGTGTCCAGAAGGAAGCTGGTAGATGTGGAGATCAGTTTTGGATCTTTAAGGACCTCTGAGACTCTGCTTTGCAGGTGCTGCTGTTTCCAGTGAGGCCATTGCCATGGGTGGAAGCAGCAGGGTGAGGAGGCTGGGGGTGGTGACCTGTTGTCTGCCAGCCCCCTGGTTCCCAGAGCAGTTGGTTCTTGTAGCTGAGACCTCACTGCTCACCCTATGGCTGCTGCAGTTGCAATCAGCTGCTCAGACATCTCCCACAACCATCTCAGCTTTGGCTGTGTAATAACCATAAATGTCCACATTTGTTGGTGTTTGGACAGAACTTCAGAATTTCTTGCTTAATTGTAGAAGATGGGTGTTTTTCTCTCTTTTACTTACCAAAAGTAGGGGTTTTTTTAAACTTTTTTTTATTATTTTATTTTATATTTTATTATTTTCCATAATTTCAAAGGATTTGAGGCAGAGGAGTGGTTTTCTTAAGGTGCCTGAAATAAACTCAAAAGCCTGCCGTGAAGGTGAGGACATCTGGCCACATGTATTCACTCTCTCCTCCTGAAAGCCTACGTAGCAGTCAAGCTCCATCACGCTGGAAAAATGCCTTGTTGAGAAAGCAGAGGCAGTTCTTCTTCAAAATGCTGTTTTTTTCTGCACGAGGGTCTCAGTTGTGTTTCGGCAGGTGTGTGGTCGGGGAAGTCATCACCAGCTGTCCCCTTGGCACACGCTTGGATGCCCGTCATGCTGCACTCAGATAATGGCACAAAGAATACAACCGTAGCCCGAGGCTTTGGTGGAGTTGCAGCCTGGCTGTGAAGGCTTCAGCTGGAAGCTTTGGAAAACATTTGGAAATGTTTTGGAAAACATTTGGCTCAAGGATTCTCTAGCTGGAGGTTTGGTTGCTTCCCTTTGCTTTGTCCTTGAGAGAGGGGTTGGGTTGCTGGTTTTTTCTGGCAGTTACTCTTCTCAACATACTTATTTCCAGGGATGAAGCAGAGCAAATGCCAGCATGTGAACAGTTTGCAGTGTAAAATTGTATTAAAATTAGCCTGAAAGGGATCTTGAGAGGTTACCTTATCCCCAAGGTAGGGTCAGTTGAATCCACTGATCCTGTTTGCTGGGAAGTGTTTTTCTCATAAGCTATCTAAAGCGCAGAGGCAAAAATCTACCCAATAATGCTGTCAGTGTGTGTCTGCAAGCCTCCCTCAGCTTATTCAAATCATTTGCTGAGTAATAACTGTTGAAAATTAGTGCTGAGTTTGTTCCCAGAGCTATTCAAAGTACTATTCCAGAGTAGCCTTTCCCACCTTGGCATTTGCCAAAATACTGCAGCTTTCATGGATGGGACGCATTTATCCATAGCCTGTATTTGACATGGAGCCATCCCCGTTTTTCCCCACTTCTGACACAACCAGACCTCAGAAGCCCCACTGGAACAAAGAGCAGTTTGTTCTTGGTTTCTTGTGAATTAGATGTGACTTTTCAGTTCTCCAGGTGGTCCCTGCTTGAGCTGGAGGGGCAGTAACGGAAAGCTCCCAGACCTACCCCAACAACACAGGGCAGTTTGG
Source organism: Actenoides hombroni (assembly GCA_024336885.1). NCBI lineage: Eukaryota > Metazoa > Chordata > Aves > Coraciiformes > Alcedinidae > Actenoides > Actenoides hombroni. The sequence goes on along the minus strand of WUAM01000407.1, from coordinate 4,973,626 downwards.
GATGCTGCAACACCAGCCCCATAGAAGTCAACAACAGCCTCTCCTCTTGACATCTGCAGCTTTAGATAAAGCTGTGAGATCCTGGGCTATGGTGGGAGGGGAAAAGTCTCACTAGAAGTCCTCGTGTGCTTGGAGATCAAGAGCCAAAAGATGCCTTTCAATTCATTTATCTTGCATCTTCCTCTGTCCCAGCTTTGTGTCTTGAATCTTGGATCAAAAAAACCCCCCACACAAGAGCCCTAACTTAATGCCCTCAGCTTTTAAAGGTGCTGCAGAGCCCCAGTGGGTCTTCTTTTCCTTGCTTATAGCTCCCCATTTCAGTAATGAAAGGTTTTGAAAGAGGTTCACTTGTAGCCAGCTGGATGCTAGCTCACTCTCCAGCCTGTGTTGCATTTATAGTTGCATTCGCACAGCCCAGTCGGTTACTGGTTTTCCTTCATCTGGTCCTTTCCCCAATCAGTTTATAGTAGGTGATAGCAAAATTCATCCCATCTTTGGACATGTGGCAGTCTTGGCGAGTTCCACACCCCCCCCCCATCTGTACATTTAAAGTCAAGATGAGTGGCATTAGTGTTATTGTTTGGCCAAACGTATGCGGAGATATCACGGCTTAGATTTGTTACAGATGGGTTGCTGGATATAGTCTAAGGCATTCTGCCAGCCAGTTTTATATATGTGTAAAAGTGATTGGCATCCCTATAAATAAAGCTGCTGTGGGGTTATAAATCTAAATATACTTATTCATGAAATTATTTTTACGTCTCAAGTGGGTTGCCATCCTGTTATCATAAGCGAACCATGCTCTTTGCATGTGTGTAATCCGCAGCTCCATGCAGCTTCTGAGGCTTTGAAATACTTTCTTTTCCCTTGGAAGTACTTGTGTGTGAACTATCCATGAGTCTCTGTGCCATGGTGGGATGAAGGACCTCTTCATTGGGACTTCTTCATGGTCATCACTGGGAATGACCTTGTCCTGGAGACTGTTCTAGATAGAGCTCCAGAAGCAGTAGTGGCTGTAAATACAGGAATGTGGACTCTTTCTTTTTTGGCTCACAAATGACCATGACTTTGCTGGGGTATTTAGTCCCCATGGCCAGGTAAATACTATTTGCATGGTTCCTTTGGTGGTGACAAAGACTCCCCCACTAGCATCTCCACCCATGTCCTTGGGTGGGGAGTCTCACTAAAGATTTCTTCCCTCTGCGCTGCGGGCTGAGCTGCATGGGAAAGGGGTCTTTCCACCTTATTCAACCATTCCTGCTATCATTTCAGCTACGGAAGCGAGGAAAAAATCGCCCAGACCAGTTCCAGATCCTTCCTTGAGCAGGGGAGGTGGAGGGAGAGCCCAGCCAGTCACTCATGCAGCCAGGCAGTGTTGCAGGCACTGGTAAATCTGGCTTGGACTTTGAACAGGCTAATGAAAACACTGCAAGCTGCAACCTCTGGGACTTTCTTTGGGTTTGTTTTCCTCCTTCTTTTAAAACATTTGAATATTCATTCAGTAAGTGATGAGAGCACATGTGCCTGAGAAGCAGAATATCAGCCACCTCACTTTTCTCAGGAAGAACAGGCATCGTTGAAAGTTCACCTATGATTTTAGCATAGTTTCCTAATGAAAGGGAGCTTTAAAGTTGATCTGTCTATCTGCTCCTTCTCTTCTGTCACTGACAATTCATGAAGTCCCTTGGCTGGTTTTGTCCTCTCTTCCAGGTTGATTTGCATCTGAAATACATTTTGCTCCCCCAAGTTTCGTCAAAATAGGCATCAAGTTAGAAGAGTCTTGCGGAGACCCTTTTATTAAGGGAAGGGATGGAAGGAGAACTCAGTCTGTGCTTGACACCAGGGAATACACATGAACTTTATGAGCGTCCAAGCCATAAAGAGTTCTTTAGTTGGATTTACCATGTTACGAGACACCAGAGAGCCCGCGCCGCACAACTCTGCGCAGACGCGTAGGTGTTGCTGCGGGGACGTTCGCCTACGTGAGCTCTCTGATGTATAATAAATGTAAGTTTGTCCTGCAGCCTTAATATAAATATAGCTGATACTGCTTAGGTTCACAGAGGGAAATCTCTGCTTTGTTAGTGTTGGTATTGCTAGTGCTGCTTACACCACCAAGTGTAGTTCCTGTAGCGTAGCAGGGTCACTGTGGTCTTGTAGGGTCTTCCAAGGTTGGCAGCAGCATTTGCACGTCTTGACCCCTTGCTGGAGCTGGTTTCAGCTCTGCGTGCCATTCGGCGTTGGGAAGATGAGGGAAGGAGAAGCTGCTGGGATTTGGCATCCTGGAGGTGGGATCTGGATGATGGTGTTGAAAATCTCACTATCTTCCGTCACCAGAAAGCTTCGTGTGGCAGATGAGCAGCAGATGGAGAGGGGAACCTGCCAAGCCTGAGTGGTGGGTTCTGTGTCCCTGCCCCTGGGTTACTTCTGGTGCATGGTGGCTGAGTTGTAGCAGCGTGGTGGAAGTAAGAGCTTGGCATCTGGGTTGTGTCCTGGAGGTACAAGGGTTGAGATATGGTTTGGACAGGCCATATTAGACAAACTTAGGAGTGCAGTGAATCACCATGTCTGGTGCAGGTGAGGGCAGAGATGACCTTAGCTGTGTCATAAGCCCTGCTGCCTGGCTGGTGCAAGCAAACAGGGAGGTGGTGGCCTCCAGGAGTGTTGTTCCCGTGGTACCCGTGTCCTGCTGCAGTAAGGGAACCCCTTCCTCACCAGGCCAGCAAAGAGCTCCTGGTTGGCACATGTTACCCAGGCTCTGGAGGTCCTGGTGTGGGTACTCAAAGCTAGTCTGGAGGTTATGGTGTGATCAGTTGTGCTGGGTGCTGCTGGGAGTTAGCTGCTGATAGGTGGGTCCTATGTGGGTTATGTCTTGTGAGGAGGAAGGAAAAGACCCTGAAAGACCAGCCACCCACTTCTCTTCAGGGATACAACGGGGTGCAAACAGGTCTCAACGTTCATTGTGTTCTTCGTGAGCTGCCAAATGTTTGCATATCTGCCTGGCTTTTACTAGTAGGTGTCAATAATTTTTTTCCATGCTGGGTTTTTATTCTCTGCTTTTCACCAGAGCTTGAATTCTTTGCAGTGTTGGGGGTTTTTGTCTTTGTTCCATTTTTGTCTGGTTTTTTTTTTCGTTGTTGTTGTTCTGTTTGGGGTTTTTTGTTGGGTTTTTTTTTCTCCATTTGGTGCCTTGGTAAGAACACAGCTGAAGTACTGGGAGCCCAAACTAAACCTGGCTATTACACGTTACCCGATTAGACGCCATGGTAATAAGCATTTGAATCTAAAGCTAGATTAGGCAGGGAGCAGTCTGGGGCTGGATTTGCATAGCATGCATTCCTTTTCCATATGACGTGTTGGTAAATCTACTGAAAGTGAATTTATAAAGCACTGGCATGTTTCAAGTGTTCCTGTCGATGCGTGGGTTGCTCTGCCCACGAGGCACTCGACTGGGCAAAAAAATGTCTGTCATAGTCTGGAAGATGCTTTTTTCTCCCTCCTGCTCTCATGGCTTGTGTTGCAGTCAATGGGGATGGGTAGCTCTTGCCAGCTCTAAAAACCTGCATTAATGAGGTTTTGGGGATGGGTAGCTCTTGCCAGCTCTAAAAACCTGCATTAATGAGGTTTTAAAAGTTTTTGTCTGTAGATACAGTTATTTCAGGGTGTTTTCTTGTAGCAGAGTGGGGTTTCAGGTACCAAAATCTAGCTTGCAGCTTCTTCAGGCTTTTGCTGCAGTGTTCCAGGTCTTGTGCTGGAAAACGCTGTGAATATTTGTTATCTGAAAGCCATTTCATTTCCTTCCCCCGTGGACAGTCATGAGATTGTGGATGATCTCAGAGTCACTCTGTCTTTGAGTTATTCAATTAGAGTGTGTTCAGGGCATCCAAGCTGCAGCGTTGACTTGGAGCAACGGACTGCCCCGTGTCAGACACAGAAGAAAATGTTGTTCAAGGTTTAGGGCAGCGGCTGGACAGCAAACCTGCAGGCTCTCCATTGTCAGGAGGGGTTTGAGATGGAGGTCCTGGATGTTGGAGGTTCTGGATGTTCTTGTTCCAGCGTAGGGAAGATTTGAGATGGATGTTCTTGTGCTAAGAGCTAAGCAGAAAACGGCATTACCCAGCCTGTTCTCGTGGGGACCTCCAGCTTGTGGCAAAGCACAGAGCAATGGTGCCTTTTGAGTGTCTCAGCAGAGTTGCTCTGACTTCACTGCACCCCTGAGAATGGTGGCTTGGCTTTGCTTTTTTGGCTTAGCCACTTCAGGAGCCCAGTGAACATGGCTCACCCTGCTTGAAGCTTTTGCTTGGCCAGCTAGTGACCCTTGTAGCGTGGAGGTGAGGAGGAGGAATAGGGCACAGCTCACTGGGTTTCAAGCTTGGTTAGACCTTCTGGGCCCTGCTTCATTATCAATGGTGTTGTCTGAGCCTTGTTGAAAGCTCTGGTGAGCTGGTTAATGGAAAGCTGCAGCCCTGAGCAGCTCCTGTCAGCAAACTCAGTTACTGCGCCTGCTGCTAGAGGTGTTTTCAGGTCCAAAGCTGCTAAAGGGATGGGGGTGTGTTTGGGATGTTGGGGACTCACTTTCTCACTAGAGAGCTGGGTGGACCTGACATCAATCAAAGACATCACCCTGAGGCCAGGGAAGGAGGTGAGCTTTGAAGCAATATCACAAAGGCTCTGATCACCAGTGGTATTGCGAAGCCTTGCCCAAGTGGCAGATTTGAAGACCTCTGCAAGACCTTGCCACCACCAGCGCTCAGGAACCCTCAAACAGATGACGTTCTCAGTTGCTTTGGATTGTGAGTAAACCAGACTGATGACAATGAGAAGTACTTTCATTTTGCTAGCCAGAGCAGTGGGCTCCAACCCGAAGCAGGAAGACCTCTGCAAGGATTTGTGCGATTAGAAAGGGCCAGGAGCATTGAGGACTTACTTGAAGACTCAGGAAGGCAAGCAAAGCGATGGTGTTGAACTATGGAGCATCTCTACAGAGATAGCAGTGGGCACATAGAATCCAAGGATTGTTCTGGGTGGAAGAGACCTTTAAGATCATGAAGTCCAACCGTTGACCCAGCACTGCCAGGTCACTACTAAACCATGTCCCTCAGCACCACATCTACACATCTTTTGAATGCCTCCAGGGATGGGGACTCTACCACTTCCCTGGGCAGCCTGGGCCAGGGCTTGACAACCCTTTCAGGGAAGAAATTTTTCCTAATGTCCAATCTAAACCTCTCCTGGTGGAATTTGAGACCATTTTCTCTTGTCCTATCACTTGTTACTCAGGAGAACAAACCAACGCCTGCCTTGTTCCAATCTCCTTTCAGGCCGTTGTAGATCCAGCACGTGGGAGGAACCTGGTGTATGAAAGAGGGCAGAGCCCATACTGTGCCCCAACAGAAATCGGGGACTTTCTGAGCCCGTATCATGCCTGGGGTGGCCGCTGGGAAGGTACAGTCTGTGCTTGTGGGTGCGTCTGGAGTGTGGCTAGTCCCAAATACATCAACACCCAGACTGCCCTCCTGCAGCAGATGAGATTCAATTAAAAACTTCAAACACAGTTATCTTCTCTCGGGGTGTCTGAGCCTCTCAGGGTCCCCTTGGGTCACTTTCACAAGCAGTTCTTTGCAATTGCGAGGCTGGGTTTTTTTTGTTTTTTTTTTTAATGAAAAGGGAGATCATTGTATAACTATCTACAGGGATGGAAAGCTTTTATTGGAATTTGTGGTGGGTGCAGTATGAAAACCTGCAAAAAAGAGAAATCCACTTCTGTATGTAGCCCTGGTGGGGAGGTGGCCACTGTTGCTGTGGTATTACACCTTCGAGAGGGGTTGCCTCACCGTAAAGTTTGCTCCAGTGTGGTGAGTAGGCTCATTTTTTAAAACAGCATTTAGAGATGGAGACAGACAGGATGTCTGAAGCATTAGGGATTCTGTAGATGCCCTGTTTGGACTTCAGAGTGTTTGGGGAAAACCAGATTTGGTTAAATCAATGCACAAAAGAAGACAAAAAAGCCATACCTGTACTGAGTGTGTTTAAATTTGGTTTGTATTGATGCTGCTGATGCTGATACTTTTCTGGATTAAGCATCAAAATAGCCTCTATTGATTTTTAAATGTATCCCTTTGGGATCTCTACCAGATGGATGTTCCCCTCTGCATGCTCCTGCTTAGAAAGAAGGACCTTCCTTCAGTCCGTGCCTGATAGTGATGAGCTGGCCAGCTTCAGAGTGAGCCCTTCCTTGCAGGGAGTCAGGATAGTTAGGCAATTCAAATATGCCTTCATTAGGCTGAGTCCTCCAAATTGGAGGTGTTGGGTTTGAGCAGCTCCCCTGGGAAACCCAAGTCCCGCTGTCCTGTGGCATGGGCTGGTGCAGCTCCATCCTGGTCAACGCAGGGTTTTTACCGCAAGCTCCATCGTGTTGCATCCACATCAAAAGAACACAATCAAGCTTTCCAACTGGCCTCGCTCTGCTCGCCTGCTTTTCTTTAGTACGTTTAAATGCAAACAGTCTTTGAGTGTAATGTGATCAAAATTGCTGCTTAAGAATCGCTGCTTTTTCCCAGGCTGGGTGGGAGCAGGCGTCACGTTGGAGCTGTTGACATCACGTTGTGCCTGATGCAAGCTCACATACATTGTTTTTCTGTGTCCATCTGCTGAAGCATAGAGAGATACTAGTCTCCTACTGGAAGGGAAGAGGCCGGTGGGTCGTTTCTGCCATCAGATGTATTTGTCAAGGAATTCTCAACCCCAGATTCATACTTCAGGAGGAAAAATCGCTCTGGATTAACATCAGGATTTAAAATCTTTGAAGGGAAATCAGCATTGCAGATGAGTAGGTCAGCTGAGAGATCTTACAAATGTGTTTTGTTTGCTTTGGGCACTGTCTGCACTACAAGTTTAATGATATCATGAGGTTTAATGATATCTACCCATCAAGGTCTCTGTTAGAAAGGGCTTCTATTTACAGCAGCCTCCACCCAGTTTCCATTTTGAAAGAGAAAAAAAGCCCAGCTTGCTACACACCACAGGCTGCATTAACACCAGTGCTTCGAGTAGCCTCACTGTAAGTGCATATAATCCTAAAAATCTCCAAACACAACCCAAAACTAGCCCATCAGGACTCGGTTTGTAGCATCTCATTGCCTTGCTGTGGTGGTGACTGCACAGTGGATGTTGCTGTGCAGATGGACTGGAAGCATCTGCTGGCGAGCAACTTGGAAACTCCAGTTTGCGAAGCCAAATTAATTAAGAGGCTTTAAAAGAGGAAAAACCTGCCTGCCTTCCCTCTCAGTTTTACACTCAGAGAACCCAGGGATTACTGCTGAAATGGGGAGCAGTGAAATGGAAAGCTCAGCAGCGAGGCTTTGCATACAATAAATCAAAGTCATGGCCCAAATATTCATTGGAGAAGC
>WUAM01000407.1:4949077-4966117 GCA_024336885.1 Actenoides hombroni | reverse complement strand
CTTGAGGCTGGGGGTGGAGGGGGGGGGGGGGGGGAAAAAAAGGGGGAATTAAAAATAAAGGAAAGCTTTTATTGAACTATTGTTCTCCAGGAAAAGGCTAATTGGCAAACAAATATCCTCCTCCAGTGGGAAATACCGCTCCTCTCTCCCTGCTTGCCAGGCTGTTGAGTTTTTATTGACAAAAGCTTTGCATGGTCAAAGGGAGTCGGGTGTGATCTCAGAAATGAAGCAGCTTAAAGCCACGTCCCTTCTGATGGAGAGGGAGATACTGAGAGGGGAGGTCTCCTTCCAGCAGCCGGACTGGGAGGTGGTCCTGGAGCCTGTTGGGTCGGGATGTTTCTGATCACTGAAGCTGCTCTTCCTGGCTAATTATATGTAACATGTGATATGCTGGGGTGGGCTTCACATATGGGTATTACTGACCTCCTGGAGGTGTTTTGTGCTTTGTGTGAGTGTTTTCCCCCAGCTGAGGTCAAAACCACCATTGGAAATGGAGCGGGACTGGTTGTTGGCTTGTGCTTGTGCTTGGTGATGAGGATGGAACTGAAATGGAGGAGCATACTTGCCCCGGGATGCCTGGTGGGGCTGTAGCAGCCTCCTGAGCTGCCGTGGGGGTCTCTCTTGAGTCTCTTTGACCTCAAGGGCTGCCTGGCCAAGGCTTGGCATCACCCAGCTTGAACACCTACAGAGGCTCCCTGAGAGGCCAGGTTCAAATAGCAAAGGACAGCTTTTGTGAGGGTCTTCTCTGCAAGGCTGTGGGCTTTCTAGGAGATCCCCTGCTTGGTGCTAATCCCTCCCTGTGCGTGACCTCGGCTCTGAAAGGGCCGTCTCTGTCCCTTTGAGCCCCACTACAATGCAGCACTGGCAGCTGCCGCCCCGAAACAAGAGCAGGGTGAGGGGAGCACCGGGAGGGACGGCCCCTCACGTCGCCTTTCCTTTCTGCTGGGTTTTTCTCTGCTGCCTTTTGAAGCTGAGCTGGGGCAGGAGGAGGGCAGGGGGATGCTCCAGCATCCTTCCTAGAGAGCGCCTCCGCCTCCCTCCGCTTTCCCAGGAAGTCTCTTGGGCTTAACCCACCTCCGACAAGTGGTGTGACTGGGTTTCAGGATGCAAATCATTCAGGGCATTTAAGGGAGGAATATGTGACTTGAAAACTCTTTCTTCCTCCCACCATCCACCCCACTTTTTGGTTTGCTTCTGCAAAAGAAGGACCACAGATCTGCCCAGCTGCTGGAAAAAAGGCACGTATGTGTTTGTGGAATTGGGTCATTTAGCACCCTAGTGAGTATTAAGAAATATTTATATATTTATATAGGTTCCCAAACTGGGTCTTCTCTGTGGTTCCATGCTTGTTGTCCTTGTTCCTGAAATAAATGGCATTTGCCTGAGCTGATCTGCTGGAGCTCCCATAAGAAGCAGTCTGTGGTGGTTTGGAGGACCTGGCGCTGGCACTCGGCTCATCACTGATTAAATTTACCCTTCCAGCAGAGAACTCATGACCTCCTTCAGTGTTACTGTGCCACTCGCTGTCTAGGTGACTGGGAAACTTCCATCAGGGTTTGATTTTTAATCCTTAAAAAAATTAAACAAAGTTTTGCTCCAGCAGCATCGTCCCTGGTCAAATTCATCCGTGGACCGGAGCATCTTCTCCTTGAATCCAAGCTTATTTCCATGCCCTGGGACAGACGTGATCCTACAACACACCATCAGCCATCCCCTGCTCTGGACTTTTTCTGGCTCGCTAAAGTAAGCGGTGCTGCTCCGAGGATTGATTTCAGTTGGAGAGCATTCAGACAGCTCTCCTCTCACCCTGCTGTGCCCCACGTTCTTCCCCCGAAAACTGGATTGCGGAGTCAATGGCGCGTGTGCTTCCCTTGGCAGGGAGCTTGCCCGTGTGCTGGAGAGGTGACTTCCAAGCCGATGTTCTTGCAGTGCAGTGGAGGTGGTTGCTCTTTTTCCTGGGTAGCAACGTTGATGCCTCAAGATAGGAGAGCTCTGTGCCGACACACGTAAAAAAAATCTCACCCAGCCCTTCCATTGCTTACAGTAGGTGTAAGTTTTGTTCAGATGGAAAAAGGAAGGCTGTTTCTGGTGTGTTACAAATTTGTGCAACTGGGGTTTTTTTCCCCACCAGTGAGCGTATTAAGTCTTTACTGGCTCTGTGAATAAACTGGTTTGATTTTTTTCTTGCTGAATTTCACCATCCAGCCCCCAAGCTCATCTGTCCTTGAGCAGTGTAAAATGTCTTGCGAGACAGCAGGCCCAGCTGTACACTTCAGGTTGTGATGAATGCCACAATAAAAGGAAGGAATACAAAGAGGAGGAGAGACGTTTTAGGCAAGTGCTGAGTTTTTGACATTGTTGGCAGATGGGGCTTTCCAGGAGTGAGCTGAGAGGGGGCGACTGCAGCCAGCTCCTGCCAGCACCCTTTGGGTACTGGGCAGCCCGAGCAAGATTTGGAGACACAAAACCCTCTTCATTGGGTTCATGGAGTAAAACAGGATTTCTGAGAAGGGGGAGGAGGATCTGGGGTAATTCAGGATTTGGCTGATGTATTTATAAATCCATGAAAACCAAGTCTTTGAGATTTGCTTATGCCGAGAATTACGGCTCTTGTGATTTAGCGATGAGTCAGGCTCCTCCTGGCAGCTGGTTTTCCTGTGGCATCACGCGAAGGGTCCTGTCCCCATCTCCTTTCATGGCTGGTGTTTCTCACAGGTGGATGGACAGGAAAAAGGCAATCATCAAAAGTTTAAAGCCTTTTAGACAAGTGGTTTGGGTTTTCCTCCCTCTTGCTGATAGGCATGGATTTCCACCAGACAAACATTCCCCTTCTCTTCAGCCTGTGCCTGAGAACAGGTTTATGCTGGAGAAAGGGCTTTTTAGAAATTGGCATGGGAGTTTGTGGCTAAAAGATTACTTTTAACAGGAATAGCTGTGCCGGGGATGCTGGCACCGTGCTCAGCGCATGGTTCATGCTGGAGGTGCTGGTGATGGGCTCGGATCCTTCAGGCTTCTTTGTTGGAGGGACGGTAGCTCCAGGTTAGAGGAAAGCAGTGCTGTTTCTGAGCTTTTCATCCATATAAGGGCTCAATTTCAAAGCTTTTATATTTGGAATTAAATAATGTTTGGATTCTTCTCATTAAAAAGTGTTTCTTTGCACTGGCTTTGGTGCAAACGTGAAACTGAGCAACAGTTCACCACTCATGAGCATGATAAGCCCAACTGCTGTCCAGTCAGTTGGACAGAGCATCATGCAAGTATTTTGGAGGGCTCACAGTCAGATCTGAAGCCCAGAGAGGTTGAGTTAGTGGAAGAGGCCAAGGAGCATACCAGCAGTCTTGGGTTCATAAAGTGAAAAATCAAAATATACTTGGGGAAGGCTTTGATGCTTCGCAGGGTGTGTCTCAAAAGTACAGCTGGTCTGAAAAATGCTGTGGGAGCACCCGGATTTTATTGCTGTGGAGGTCTGGATGTGACTGGCAGTGGGAGGGAAATCATCTAGAATTGTATCTGTTAAAAAAACCATGCAATGTATTTAGTGGGTTTAACGTGCACCCCGGTGCTGCACCCTGTGCTGGGTGTTACACACATGGAGAGGAGCACTGAGGGAGGGTGCACAGGGGTTCAGCAGTGGGATGGGACGAGCATAGGGTGCAAGGTGTGGGATGCCAAATTTCTGCCTTCTACATTCTGTAAGAAGTGGTCCAGGACACCTGGCTCTAGCACTTGGTGGGGGATGACAGTGTCTTCCAAACCTGTCCGCCGAGGCCAGGCACCTCCCAGCCCCCACCAGCCAAGGAGGTCACTTTGCAGTGATGGAAGAGGGTGAGAAAATTTCCATCGGTTGGGAGCATCCCAGGCTGCTCCGACACTCTGTGGGGTGGGGGGAGGCAAAGCTTGGTGTGGGCCAAGAGGCCGAAATCAGTCAGGGCTCTGCAGAGCCGGTCAGCGAGCGGTACCGCACTTGCACGAAAATACTCTGCCCTTGTGCAATGCCCTGGAACAAAGGTCCCCGCTGAGAAAGAGCTCGCTCGAAATCTTCCATCCTTCTTCTGGGAGGGGACGGGAGCTGAGCCAGAAAAACAACACGCTAATATTCATATTTGAGGATTTAGCTCCTTAGCTTCTGGGCGGGTGTGGAGGCGGGCGCGAAGGGGAGCGTGCAGCCTCCTTTGCATGCGTTTGTACCCTTGCTGGGTATTTTTAGGCTGCAAACCGCAATGCTGCAATCCTGGCGCTGGCTTTAAACCAGCTTGTTGGGGCATCGGTCACAGACAGGCTTTGGCAGCGTGTTGCTCCACGCAGGCTAATTTAGTTTGCCAAGGAGGCTGTTGAATATGCAAGCGGTAATTGCTGCTCTCCTTTCCTTAAAGCAAAGGCGGAAGCGACACCGGGGTCCAATTTTCTCCTAATGACTGATTTCATTTAAGCACTGCTCAGGGCGATGTAGGCTCGATCCTTATTTTAGGGCTGGAGAGAACAACAGAACTCATCTCTCTGCTCAGCTCTGAGCTGCAGCCGATGGCCTCTGTCCCACGTGGGGAACCCGGTCAGTCCTGGTGGCACACATGGGCTAAGCTCCTTCTCCTCCTCCTCCTCTCCATGGCCTTTCAGGATGACCCCATGGAACACACTTTTCCACCCTTGTTTCTGAGAAGGTGAAGTTGTTTGGGAGTGATTCAGCCCCATCAGTCCTGCCTTGGGATTTGGGGTTTGGCTACAAGTTCCCTCAATGACCCTTCCCATCCTATCTTCCCTGGCTCTGTACATACAGGGCCAATTAAACTTAATTTATTCTAGCCTGCTCAATAGTAAAGGCCAGAAGGCACTATTAGATCACCATCTGACTTAAATTTATTGATCTAATTAGTGCTCAAAGGTATAAGGGGGGGGGAGCAGGACACTTAACGTGTGATGCTTCATGGAACTGGTCCCTTCTGCTTTTCTTAACACAAGCCTCCAGATTGCCAGGGGCTGTCAGTATTTCTCCCTGAATATCTGATTTCTGTAAGATTTGCAGGGAAAGCAAAGGCTGCATAGCTGGACTTTGTTCTGACACTGCAATCTGCACTGTCTGCAGCTCCCCACAACCTGCCAGGGAGCCGTGTTTTGATTTTGATCCATCACGTCAATGAATATTCATCAGTCTTCTGAAGGTTTAATGCTATTTGCCTGGTAGCTAATGTACTCTCTCTGTAATCCTTTTTAGCCTTGGTTGCTAGCAACCTACAGCCCACTCAGCCTGCACTGTATAGAGTGGTTTGGGTTTCTTAATTGTTTATAGATGAAAATGAGGAACCTCATTGAGCTGGAAGCAGCTCAAAAATACCTCATCTTGGTCGCTACATGACTGTCTGCTTTAAAACCCAAAATAAAAATCTCGCCTTTTTGTCTGTCGTTCAAAATCCCCGTGAAACGTTGTCAGGAGCGCGTATCTCTGCAGAGCAGGTGTTCTTCTCTTAAGAGCTTTCCATCCGTTTTTGCAAGCCCAAGTCAGAGCTTGTACGTAGCAGCAGGTTGCAATGATGAGGTTGCAATGATGAGGTGTTGAAAAGGGGATGGAAAGTGCCCCATGGAAGAGAACGGGTCCGTTTGCTCCAGACCAGCTGCAGGAGCAGGATCAGGTCCTGCTCTGGGCATGGCATGGCCGTACTAATGGACTAGTAATAACCAAGCGACCGAACTTGGTACAGCTGAGGACATGCAGGGCAGGAGCAAGCTCCTGTGCTAGTCACCAGCATCTCTCTCTACGCCTTGCTCCTCGTGGCTCTTTAAAACCCAAACTAGCAATGTTTTCCTCCACATTGCAGGGGACAGAGATCTGTGCACCTTTGGGGTTTTTTTGTTTCCTTTTTAGGAAAGAAACACCCCAGCAGGTCGCAGACCCCTCCTGACACCGAAGGGCTGCCAGCAGGCTGCTAATGGATTTGCTGCGGTGCTGGCTGCTGGGGAGCTGCGATGAGAGAGATTTCATGGCAGCTGAAATTCCTCCGGTGCCTGCATTTTTCTGCATGCAAGCTGCTAAATGTGAAATGAGATTTAGGGCTCTCTGGGAAAGGGGCACCCTCCAGACTGGGTATGGAGCAGTTGCACAGCCTCAGATTATCCCCCGTGAAGACACAATAACTATTTCCCATCGTTCATGGTTCAGGAGATGATGACACCATGTGCTAAAAATACACAATCGAAGACAATTTCAAGGTTCAGATCCTCCATTAAAGTAATGTGGGTACAGCCTGAATTTTCTGCAAGGTCTCTATTTCAGGAGGGCAGTGGTGTAGGGTCTGACTCCAGGTCTGCCACTAACCTGCCTCTGGTGCTGGCTCTCTGTGGGGCAGAGTGGCTGGTTTTTTGGGTGTATAAATCCATAGTTGGAGGAGAGTGGCTGGCTGCAGGGACACCAAATGCTAACCTTTTTTATCAAGGCTTTTCACAGTTGTCTTAGTAAGTCCGAGTCATCCATATTTCAACCTTCGGCATTAACCTTTCCTGTTTGTCCTGTCTCATAGCATCTTGACGTCTTGTTTTGCAGAGATAAAATGTGTGGGGGTGTGGCTTTATAACACAAATGTTTAGGCTTTATAAAACTACTTTGCTGGTTAGTTTCTCTCATTAGGGTGTCTCTCTGCCGTCCTCATTCTTTGTAAGTGATCCTCCTCTTATCTCGTTGACTTGATGGCCCCAATTTTGGGGCAGCGTTTGCCTGATCCTTGCTGGTACCGGCTGGGCAGGGCACCTGTCTCTTGCCCTGAGCTTTGCTCCCAGCCTGAGTTTCAGGAATCAGCAGAAGCCAAGCGACCGCTGGTGTGAGTGGTGCCCGACGTAAGCACTGCGTAGGAAAGTCTGAGCTACCGGCACCGTGTGATTTTTATCAGCTGAAATCGCGTCTTGTAAATATTTACTGGAATTCCAAGTAGGGTTTATCTAATTAAAGCCAAGTAAAATTTTCCATGAAAAAAAAAAGCCGTCAAACCAGCATTTACCGGTGGATGTTTAGGGACATGTTTAAGAGCTGGGGGGAGAATATAGGATATTTTCTCAGCTCTATTGCTGTCTGTGGCGTGGGGCATCCTGGGCCATGTGAGGTCTTCAAACACCGAGTCACCCATGCTGGGGACCCCATACCTGGTGGCCCCAAGCACATCCAGCTATTCCTGGCAGCAGCCTCCCAAAATTGCCATACCCCTGGCTGGACTGAGATTTGCAGCAGTGGTGGAGGTCCAGGACCCCTCTCTCCATGGGAATGGTGGAGACATCCCCCTACAGTTGCTGGCTCCGGCACAAGGCAAAGCAAATGCATCTTTTTAGTTCACATGGTCGTCAAGGTTGCCAGGACCGTAAACATCAAATCTGAGCAGAAATATTTGGCACGTAAACTGTCTCTGCTCTTCCCCTCTGCACCGAGCGCGTGGGTGGCTTTGATTCCTCCTCCTCGGGGTAGGACGGGAGCACAGCACTGCGGGACGGCTGCTCGAACCTCCTCTCCTCTCTTCTCTTCCCCTCAGGATCTAGTGCCCAGGAGGGAGGGACACGGAGGAATTTGGCCATGGCTCCAAGGAAGAGGAGCAGCCGGGGGATCTCCTTCATCTTCTGCTGCTTTCGCAGCAGCGACCACCCCGAGATCACGTACCGGCTGCGCAATGACAGCAGCTTCGCCCTGCAGACCATGGAGCCCGCGCTGCCCATGCCACCGGTGGAGGAGCTGGATGTCATGTTCACCGAGCTGGTGGTAAGTAGGATACTTTTTATTTATCCCCTCCCCCCCTTTCTAGTCGCCCCAGGCTTGGTTTTGAGTTTTCCGACAAGCTTTGGTGTGAAAGGAGCATCAGGGGCTGCTGTTGGGAGTGTCGTGTCAGTTTGGGGTGGTTTCTCTTTCTTGCTAGAAAGCTTTTATTTCTCAGAGCAGGGTTTGGGAGCTGATCTGGCTTTGTGCACCTTTGGGGTATCTGAGCTGGTAAAACAGGTTTTCCTCTGTAGCTGCAAAGTGACTTTACTTTCCGGGCACTCTGCTTCGCAGAAATCCTTGATTTTGGGCTAAATTGAGATTTGCAGTAAGGATATTGTTTCTTTATCCATCTATACCAAGACTCTGAATGACGTGGGTTGAAAAAAATTGACAGCCAGAAAAGCTCTTAATTTCTTCTAAGTGAAAATGTTTTGGTGTGGTTTGTTGGAGGGACCGAGAGCGTTTCACGTGGAGTTGATTCAGCAGTGAAATGGTGTTTCTCTACAGTGTTTTGATGCACAGAGGGTGCTGGAAGTCACAGTGCTGGTCGGTCACACCTCATGCCATAGTACCTCCTGTTAGATGCCAGGCAGCATGGTTTTGGTGAGCCAGGCCACTTGGTAGAGCAGAGCTCCAGGCTGTATTTTGAGAGCCAGTTTTGCCCCGACGTCCTTCTCCATGGGAAGGATGAGAGGGCAGACTGGAACACCCAACACAGGACAATGGTGATGAGATGTCCCTGCAGCAGGACTCTTCTAGCAGCAGTCTTACAAAACACCACCCATCAGGTTTGGTTTGTTAAGGTGGAGTGACTGCCTCTGTCCCATGTTTTTCTCCACTGATAACTTGGCCAAATCAGTGCTGTGGCTTGGTGTCACCAGCCAGGTTGAAGGAAGTTCACTTGCTGGAGCCCCAGCAAGCCTGTGGCACCTTGTCTCAGCCCAGCATTTTCAAAGCATTTCACCCCAACCTGCAGTGCTGGGTCCAGCTCAGCACAGGAAAGACTTGGACTTCTTGGAGCACAAAAATGATCCAAGAGATGGAGCACCTCTCCTGTGAAATAAAACTGAGAAAGTTGGGGTTGTTCAGCCTGGAGAAGGCTCCACGGAGACCTTACTGCAGCCTTTCAGCACTTAAGGGGAGCATCTAAGAAAGATGGGGACAGACTTTTTAGCAGGACCTGTTGTGACAGGGCAAGGGATCATGGTTTCAAACTAAGAGAGTGGCTAGATATAAGGAAGAACTTTTTTACACTGACGGTGGTGAGACCCTGGCCCAGATTGCCCAGAGAGGTGGTCAGTGCTGCATTGCTGGAAACACTCTAGTTGTGGTTGGATAGTGCTCTGAGCAACCTGTTCTTGTTCAGATGTCCCTGCTCAGTGCAGGGAGGGTTGGACTAGTTGACTTCTAAAAGTCCCCTCCAACTTCTCAGTGGTGTCCAGTGACAGAATTAGGAGCAATGGCCATAAACTGGAAAACAGGGGGTTCAACCTCAACATGGGGAAATACTTCTCCACTGTGAGGGTAACAGAGCACTGGAACAGACTGCCCAGAGAGGTGGTGGAATCTCTGTCTCTGGAGACTTTCAAAAGCTGCCTGGACTTTTTCCTGTGTGATCTACTCTAGGTGATCCTGCTCTGGCAGGGGGGTTCACTAGATGATCTTTAGAGGTTCTTTCCAACCCCTACCATTCTGTGATTCTATGAAGTTCCCCCAGATGCTTTGTGCAGAGTCTATGCCACATGGAACCGCTGTGTGTGCAGTGAGGCAGGAGCCCAATGACACTTGGAGGGACCATGCCCTGATATGGCCCTTCTGCTCTCAATCCCTTGCTCTGTGCTGCTGAGAGTTTGGCTTTTTTCCCCCCAGCCAAGGGTGAGAATAAGGCTTGGAGGCAGCTGCTGCTCCAGGGCACACCAGCAGCAAAAGCTGTGCTGGCTCCTCGGGGACTGAAGTCATTTAGGTGGGGGGACAGCGGGTGCCCACGGTGCAAGCAGCTGCAAGCCCCTGGCTCCCAAAAAACTCATCAGACAGATCTCGACCCAAGCCAGCACTGGGTGGTAGGGAGGGGTAAGCAGAGAAGGCAGATTCCCATTTGGGGGAAGCGAAGATGCAAATCCCCCCCCTCCATTACAAGAGCTCCTTCTTGCTTTCAGTAACCTGTTGGTGTCGGGTTTTAAATTTCAGCATTAGTTAAATGGTTTGGAAAGTGTCCCACTGTTTCTGTATAAACCCACTGTGTAACATTTGGAAGAGAGACAGAGAAAGCACTCAGAGGTGCTGGGCTGATTTTTACGCCTGCAAGAGCCTGATGCCACCCGGCCTGTCACGCTTGACCATCCAGGGTGGGATGGCTTGTGCCCGCTCTGTGGGACCAGGGCTCCCTCCAAAGACTTCGGTTGTCTCAGTAGATTGCGTCGAGGGAAGTCAAAGGGGCTGGAGGGGATCTGGAGGCTTTGCCAGCTTGGGTTGGTCCTTGGCCAGCTCTTCTCTTGCAGCTTAATAGTGACTTTTCTGCCCCACTTGTTCCCATTAGGGACTCTGAGTGGCAGGGGTGGAAGGTTTCAGGCCTGGGATGAGTGGTATCTTTGGGAAAGTTACAGTGGTGGGTTTGGTCACTGGGATGGACAATCCTCCCACAAAGAGCAACAATTCAGCAGAGTCCCTGCTCTGCAGATCCCAGACTGCTGCGTACATAGAATCATGGAGTGATCTGGGTTGGAAGGGACCTTTAAAGGTCATCTAGGCCAGTCCCCCCTGCAGTAAGCAGGGACATCTTCAACTAGAGCATCAGGAGACAGAAATTCTTTCTTTTTGGAGACATCCCACTAAATATTCTCTGGGCTTCAGGTATTCTTAAGCATGGCTGTTCATCTGAGTCAGGAAATGTCTGTAACGTGAGAAATCGGTGACTGTCCCATGCCAGCAACAGCGGAGAAGGGTCTGAGCTGAAGAGGGACCTGGACCAGCTGTGACTCCAAGGTCAGCTAAAGGCTCAATCTGCTCTCCTGATGTGCCTTTTATGTCCTGCTTTATGTTAGAAGGACACTTTGGATTTTAACTAGAATAGTTCAATAGAATAGTTAAACAGTTAGGGTTTTATTCTGTGTCCGTGCAAGTGTTTCTCAGGAGGAGCAACATGGGAACAGGTGATAGTTGTTTTTTTTGCCTGGGCACAAACAGGAGCAATTAGCCTGTAAAAAAAAAGCCCTATTTCCATCCCGGGCTGCAGCGACAATGTGCCCTGCCCTGTCCCAGCCAGCAGTACGCAGCAGGCCATGACTTTTCCCTGGTGCAGGGCAGATGCAGATGTTGTTGCTGTGGTCGATGACTGATCACTGCTTCCTCCCAGAGGAACCTTTTCCCTTTCCCTTCCTTTCCCCCGGCCTGGGCTGAATGGGTTTTCGTCAGGGTATTGTTGGGATGTCGCTCAAGCGGGCACCGGCCCCGTCTGAAAGGCTTTTCTTTGTCCGCTGTCCTGCCGGGGCTCCGGCCAGGCTCAGCCACCCAGGGAGGAGCAGGTGCTGGCAGGGAGGCACAGACAAAAGCAGGGAATTTCAGGAAGATTTACTAATTTGCAGCTTCCTTGGCTGGGAGTGGGGTTTGCAGTTCTGTGCAGCTCTCCTCGCATCCGCACCAGTGCATCCTGCTGTCTCAGCTCAGCAGTGTTTGCTTCCTGGGGCTCGTGCAGCTCTGTGGTACCCACCAGGTAACATCCCTCGGATTTAGGGAGTTTCAGAAGCCATCACTCCTCCCGTAGGACACCTCAGGAGGATCACTGTGTCCTGGGGCTGCTCAGTCCCAACGAGGGGGAATATCTGGGGCTTGCACGAACTGCCTGTGAACCAAGAGAACAAAGCTGTGCCATCTGCCACAGCTTCTTTCAAGAGGCTCCTGCATATCCAGGCTAACAATACAGCATTTCTTCAAAGGCTGAAATCTTGCTTGCACGCTCAGAGAAAGCACTTGCAAAGCTCCACATAATGGTGCCATATGGTAGATCTTGCCATAACAATCCTCTCTATTTTCTGCCAGCAACTAGACTTTCCACCAGATGGGTAAATGACTGATGTCCTTTATATCTGCTTAACACTCCTTGTCACTCTGAGGTTTGTAATGAAACGCTCTGTGTGTGGTGATGTGCATCGGCCCCGTGGGACGTGCGCCGGGTAGGGGGATGGAAGTGTGGGGGGATTGAATGGCTTGGACCGGAGAGGGCAGCGGAAGCCCCAGCGTGACCCAAGACCCCTGACTGGCTCTCTTCCTGGAGAGGCAGGTCACAGCAGCATCCCCATCCCAGCAGTGTGAGCTCTGTCAGCTCCTCAGACTGCCTGGATGCTCAGAGGAGCTGCTGGGTCTGGTGTGGCTTTGCTTGTCCCTGAAGCAGGAGGTGCTGCCTGTCCCTGGTCTCACACCTAGCTCCCAGCCTTCATCCTTGTTAGTAGAGGGAAGAACTCAGAGGAGATACTGCCCCATACTCAGGAGATACTGCCCCATACTCAGGAGATACTGCCCCAGCCACCCCTTGAGGCTTGTCCTCCCAAATACACAGATTTTGAGGAAATTCCAGTTACTGGTACCAGTGGAACTTCTAAGACATCTTGCCTCCAACTTGTTGTTAGCAATGCAGAAGAAATTAGAGCAGCTGACATCTAGCCCCGCATCCCGTCTGTGATGTGCAGCAGCCCATTTTTAGCCTATGAAACCAGAGCAGGTGACCTTCATGGGGTCCTTCCACCCAGACTTCAGCAACCTGCAGGTCTTAGAGACCTGGGCAGGTAACACCAGGAGGCAGGTTGCGGGTGTCTGTGGAGGGTCCCCAGCCCCCCAGCTCAGGGCAGGTGCAGACCCTTGCCTGCTGATGTTGCACGGTGTTAGCAGCTGCCTTCACTGGGAGCTGCCGGAGAGGAGATAACTCACGGACAGTCTCCGAAGTGCTGGGCTTTATGCCTTCCCCTCCCGCGATGTGGAAGGCTGCTCCATCCCTCCCTGCTGCTCTATGAAGTAGTGGAAACTCGGGAGCCTGGGGAACAAAGGAAAAGGTCTCTGGCAGCTTTCAAGATTTATTGTGGCGTTTGTTATTGCTGTACTTGGGGCAGCTAATCCATTTCAGCAGAGCCGCTCTTTGGATGCTATCTGTTGGGAGATAGCATCCCCCGTCGCAGAGATTAATGCTCTGTTGCCTTTGAAATGCTTCGCAGTGGGAGATCGGCCTGTGGCTCACGATGTGGGGTGCTTGGGTAAGAAGCTCCATGCATAACTGTCCCGCAGAGCTGTGCCTTCCCACCCTCTCTGCTGCGTGAGCAGGGAGCAGGGACAACCCTAACGCGAGGAGAAAGGGGTGGTGTGGTCCATGTGAGCACTGTTACGTGTTAGTAACAGCACTGGGTTGGGAACTCATTGCTGGCGATATCCAGTTTTACTCAGGAACTTAAGTAATGTGCTTTTCCCCCAGTTTCTAATCCAATAAGCAGAAAGTATGAGGTTTTGGGCCTTGCAAAACAACACGGCTTTTAAGTAACAGCTGAGGGATCAGCTGCAAAGCCAAGCTTTGCATTTCATGCTTGCAGGTCAGCCGTCGGTTTTTCGCTGCCTGGTCTTTCCAGCATTAAGGGCTTCAGGATTTGGAGAACCACTGAATGGTGGCTGAGCCTTTTTCCCCTGTATTTACAAGGAAAAACAGGCAATTGGTACCTATTAAAAATACGATTGCAGTCGCCCTTGTGTCATAGGCAAAACACCCCTGTCTGTAGAGTCTATTCAAGGCCAGACATGCAGCACAGGGCTCCTGACCCCATCCCACCACTGTGTCCCAACACCAAGCCTCTTTGACCATATGAATCACTTCTAAAGAAGAAAACCAAGTGATTTGGTAACATCTGCTTTTAAATTCACTCTGCAGGAAACTGTGTGGACACTTTTACTGGGCTGTCCAGGTTCCGCTCATTAGATGTGAACAGCCTGGACCTGCCACATTCCCATCCCAGCCTGCCACTCACAGCTCTTGTTTTTGTCACCTTGTGGCATTACACCCTCACAGATAATCTCTTAAACATATGTTTTGATAGGTGAGCACCTGATACAGAAGTCACACACCTACTCGGCGAGAAAGTAAGGATTTTCTGCCTACATGTCTGACTACAGATCTGCCTACAGATCTGACTGAAGTAATCCACCGAAGAGTGCCGTATTGCAGCCGAAGTGTTCGTGTACTTGCAATATCTGTTACAGCTACGAACTAGGGTAGGGACTTGCCCCAACCCCATGCTGTTCCCGACCCATGATTTGACAAAGGAGCCATGTTATAGCACAGTGTGAACCCCAGCTGAAGGCAGAGAGCACATAAGAAACCCCTTTGTTTCCAGAAGTACAGCTGAAGTGGAAAAATTCTATGGTCTACCTGCTAAACGCTTTCCACTTTGCACTTCGTAAAACAGGAGGCCACATCCCTGGGAGGTGGCTGGACAGCTCATTTGGTAACGCATCGGTGACCTTAATTGGGGCAGGTCAGGTTTTTTGGCTTGCACCAGCTCCGAGTGTTTCTGGCACAGGGCATCACGGAGTGTGCCAGCCTCACTGGATAGGGCATCTGCTTCAGCAGTGGTCTTCTCCTTCTTGATTGCTCAGTGACTGAATGGTGTGGCTGGAATTACAGGCATGACTGAGCAGCAAATGGATTGAGCTTCATCACCAACCTCAGCAGGAAGTGTTCGTGGTGGGAATAGCCTGTGCCTGCCTCATGTCCATTGGCAGATGCAAATGAAAGCTGTTCCTACTGCTGTAGTATCTGTCACTGGCAAAGTCTGGGGCTTCCTCGTCATGCAAGCACACCAAGGTTGGCTTTGGGCAGCCGAGGCTCTCTGGAGACCTGTAGCCAGGATGCTTAGTTGTCCTAAGTGCCATCAGCTCCAGTGTTCAAATGTTATTTGTGGGGACCATCTTCCCTTCCCCAAGAACACCTCACATCTGTTAGCCCATCTGATGCTTGCTTGTGCTCCACATCCTGCTGGATGTCAAACCTCTGTCAGAAATTGACTCCTTGCAGGGTAATTCTCTAATTAAGTTCCTAAAAATTACTTTAGGATGCCAGGTGTAACTAAAGCCAGGGTTGTGGGGAAAGGAGGACCACTTATCCCATCCAAGGCACAGCTATGCAAGGGGTCCATTTCCATCTGACACTGACTCTCATCAGGCTGTATCTGGCTTCTGCTTCCCTTGGCGGCATCCCTTGGGTCCCAAGCACAGAGTGGTGTATCTTGGGAAGCTTTCAGGATCGAGTTGGCCTGGGGCTTTGCAGCCACTAATTCCGATCCAGCCCGTTTTTGAAGCCCTTCCAGGACATTATCTGGGGAAACCTTGAAGCGGTTTAACCCCAGACCAACCATGCACAGCTTTCCTGTGTGAGCATCCCTGTCAGGCAGGGGACGTTAAAAGCCACACTTGACCGGTTGGCTTAACTTCCAACTTCAGTGGCTCTCAGGGATGCCTGCAGTGGAGGTGGTATCTAAAAACTGATGGAAAAGGGACCTGCTTCTTTGGATCCATAGATACGTAGGAAATCCGCATCCAAAACCTCTGTCTTATTTATTTGCCAGCTTTGTGCTTTATTATGGTACAAGGTGTACCCACCAAAGGGCAGTCATGCCCAGCTGTGATTGACTTGAATTTCATCCGTTTTAGCTCTCATGATAGTAAATAATGGGCTGATGTGTCTTATTTTTCTTGTTCTCAGGGTTTATGTACGATTGTGTGGAAAAAGCGCACTGGTGAACAAGGCTTCTAGGTCTGAGAGTGCTCTTTGGGGTGAAATTGAGTAGATCAATAACTCAGGCTGGAAAAGTACCCTGTGTTAATTAAAATGGGAGAAAGGTTTTCCAGATGATGTCGTTGAAAAGGTCACAGAAGGCTGAGCTTAATAAATTAAAAAAAAAAAAAGTGTATGTGTGATTATAGATATATATTACAACAGAAAAGATTGATAAGTGGATACTTCTCTTTTAAAATACACTAGTATTGAAATATGAACACCTTTAAAACCTTTAGCCTGTTAAAATAATGAATTAAATTAAATAATTATGTGCTGTCTGCCTCAGTTGGGTGTTTGAACTGATGGGAACATGAGCCATCTGCAGCTAGAGTTTATTGAACAGCTAAATCAGCTGTTGATGGCCGTAATCTCTCCTGCAGAAGAAGAAAGGAATACATATTTTATTTACATCTGTCCAACGCGTTCAGGTCAATAACTAAAAGCTGCAGAGCAGGATGGATTCAGGTCTTTTCCAATTTGGCACTAAAAATTCAATGTGGGAGGAGGTTGACTAGGCATGAGCACTTTGAAGTGCTTCCACGTTATTGTTCGTTGCTGCTACTCATTCCCCTTGCTGTAGCCAATTTCCTTTATTCAAACAATTCATTAAATGATAAAGGCAAAATTAATGAGAACTTTCTATCTCTTATGCTTATTCATTAAGAAATATGAATAGTTCATTTTTGTGGATGTTCTGTAATTCCAGCTGCAGGTTGCTGTGGGCAGATTAAAACTACACAGCGACAGTGTTGGCTGAGGTTGGTTTATCTGAGAGGTTGTACGTTAGTTCTCAGCGTTGCTGTGGCTGAAAAGATGCATGCTGGGGAGGAGGTATTTTTATTCCTAACACTAAAAATAAAAGGCTTCATTCACTACCTTCCTATTTGAAAAACAAACCCTCAGATAAATCTGCGTAGGCTGAGAATTGCAATTGCCTAAATCAATGCTGCAGATGGAGGAGCTGCTCCTGCGGTGCGGGATGCGCGTGGAGGCGGTTGTTGTTTGCGCTGTCACAGCCACGGGTCGGGAAGTCTGTTTCTTTAGGAAAACAGCTTAAAAAAAAAAAAAAAAGAAAAGAAGGAGCAAAGCGAGATGGATTTGGAGGTGGAGGCTTGCAGATGGCCGTCAGGGCTGGCGGTGGCAGGAGGGCAGCTGCCCAGGTGGCCGTGCGGGCAGTGCCTCGCGCAGCGGAAGAAGATTAGATGAGGTACAGGAGGGAAAATGCTGATTGCTGTTTCCCTCGGCACTGCGGCGTTCTGGGATAAATCAAATTGATGAACTTGGAGAAGAATGCCTGGAAGAGAGTGAAAAAGCGATATGACCCCTGAGAAAGGAAGCTGATGCAGGCTTCGGCAGACCACTATTTATTTATTTTTTAACTCCCACGCTGTACCAGTTAATGCCAAGTGTTGCCCAAGTTCGTTCTTTCTTTCTTCCTTTCCTTTCCTTTCCTTTCCTTTCCTTTCCTTTCCTTTCCTTTCCTTTCCTTTCCTTTCCTTTCCTTTCC
>WUAM01000407.1:4924292-4948977 GCA_024336885.1 Actenoides hombroni | reverse complement strand
CTTTTTCTTTTCTTTCTTTTCCTTTTCTTTTCTTTTCTTTCCTTTCCTTTTCTTTCCTTTCCTTTCCTTTACTTTCCTTTCCTTTCCTTTCCTTTCCTTTCCTCCCCTTTCCTTTCCCCTTTCCTTTCCCCTTTCCTTTCCCCTTTCCTTTCCCCTTTCCTTTTTCCTTTCCTTTTTCCTTTCCTTTTTCCTTTCCTTTTTCCTTTCCTTTTTCCTTTCCTTCTTTCTTTCCTTCTTTCTTTCCTTCTTTCTTTCCTTCTTCCTTTCCTTCTTCCTTTCCTTCTTCCTTTCTTTCCCTTTTTTGAGCAATCTTGGGTCTCTCATGCTTTATTTGAGGATGCGGGAGATCTTGCCTTTAGGTGCTGTGGTCTCACAGAAGTTTCTAAACTCTGTACATCAGGAGTAAGTTCACTTGTTCTTTATTATGTTGTTCATGGACCTGACACCTTTTTGGCTGTGAGGGTCAAACATTTCTTCCAGTGGCAGTGCCCCGCTTCTCTGCTTGATCTGGCTTTGCCTTCAGAAGTTGGTCGGAGGCTATAGTGGCTGCAAACCAGAGAGGTGGTGGAGTCCCAGTTGGGAGATACTCAAAAGCCATCTGGACATGGTCCTGGGCAATGGCTCTAGGTGGCCCTACTTGATCAGGGGTTGAAATGGAGGACCTCTGGTGGCCTGGGCTCCTCATACCACCTGATTGCCAGCTCGTGGAAGTACCAACCATGGAAACGTCCTCCTGAGCGCTGCTGTATGTCCTCTGTGGGAAAGGTATAGATCACTTAATAAAAACTTGCGTGGCCCATGGGATTATGCTTACAGCCTGCTGCGTTGAGCCACGTGTTTCTAAGGTAGCTTTAGGAGAACGGTGTGGGATTGCCTTCAGTGGAGCTCATGCTGTGCTCGGAGAGGGGGAGGTTTACTTGGCTTGAGCAGAGAGCTGTCAGCAAAGCAAGCCGCCGCACGGAAGTATTTTGCCTCCTAGAAATAGCAAATACACGCTGAGAATCAAATCTCCCCCGTGAGGTGGTTTTTTGGTTTTTTTTAAATCATATTTGAATGAAGATTTAATGTGGAAACATGTTTCCTGATCTAAAGGTGAAATATTTAAGAGCAGCATATCTCTTTCCAGTAAAAACACTCTGGGCAGAGACTTCCTTTTGGTAGCAAAATGAGGTTGTTATTTTACACGCCTTTGACCCCATTCCAAAAAATTATTTAAAATAGCAAAGTTGGCAGATCCTGCCATGGGAGGCAGCCAGGTGGAAGGGGCAGAGCTGTGAAAGGTGAGGCTGAAACGAGAGGGTGAGGGCTGTGGGGGTGACGGACACCACCCACCCGTTATCTCCTCACCCTTCCACAGCTGCCAACATCGCACGCTGTAGCGGGAGCGCGTGGTTTGCCAATGGCCTATAAAATTAATTGCCAGTTAGAATCACCTAATTACTGAGCTCGTGATTATTAATTGAAGGCGCACATGGGTTTGAGGTTGTGCACGGCTTCTCTGCCGCGCTACGACTCCGCCGGGCAATTTCTGCAGGCTTTGTCAGAGCTGAATTTGCAGGGTGGTCTGTGAGCCCCTGGAAAACGGCTGATGTCCCTGTCATCTCTGGATCTTTTTGGAGTTTGAAGGGCTGTTTCTGAGCAGCCTGCCCGGGGCCAAGGAGTACCGAGATACTCATCAGTGAGCGTAAGCGAAGAGCTGGAGGTGGGTGCAGGAATCCCCATATGCACAAACCCAGCAAAGACCTGGCTCTTCACGGTTAAGTCGCTGTTACAACTCTGACTGACAGTCACTGCTTGATCATGGGGATTTTCGTATTCACTGAGTGCCAGTAACACTTGTTTAAACACCTCTGCCAAGCACCCTGCAAGATATCATTAGGTAGGTGTTGCTGAGAGACGCAGGGCT
Source organism: Actenoides hombroni (assembly GCA_024336885.1). Lineage (NCBI taxonomy): Eukaryota > Metazoa > Chordata > Aves > Coraciiformes > Alcedinidae > Actenoides > Actenoides hombroni. The sequence goes on along the minus strand of WUAM01000407.1, from coordinate 4,947,071 downwards.
GCGATGACTGACCATATTAGAGCTGGGACACAATGAAACATACTGTGTGGAGCTCAGAAGTGTTTCTGCACCTTTTTTGGATGTGTTTGCATGTTGTCATGTACCAGCGCCTAGTGTGTTCTGCTTTCTCCCTTCTTGCTCCCACGCAGGCTTCAGCTCAGTTTAGATTTATTTTTCCTTGGTTAATAAATCTTCACCTCTGCATTTTGTATTTTTAGGGTATGGGTATTTTGAAAGCTTCAGTAAATATTTTTCTATAAGAGCCTCAGTACAGATGCACATGGCTGGTGTTTTCATGCCTGCATCTCAGATTCACGTGGCTGCGAAGCAGGGCTGCAGTGGAAGCACTTTTCCTGTGCTCACTCAAACCCTCACCACAGAGGTACTCGTCAGGAGACCCTCGACCTCTCCCACACTCCCAGATGTACTTTTCCAAAGAGCTGAATTTCAGCCTCCTGCCTGTGTCAGGCGTCATCATGTTGGCCACCTTTAGACACGCAGAACTGGGGCTGAAGCAGAGGTTGGGCGTCTGACCAGCTTATAGCCTGAGGAGACACTGGCAAAGGACATAGAGTACAGTTTTGGTTGTGAGGCGAGGAAGGGTGAAGAGATTTGCCCAAGGCTAGGAAAGAGATTGGTTGCTGGTGAGGGAACTGGGGTTGTTTAGCCTGGAGAAAAGGAGGCTCTGGGGAGACCTTCTCACTTTCTACAACTACCTGACAGGAGGTTGGAGCCAGGTGGGAGATGGTCTCTTCTCCCAGACAAGAGGAAACTGCTTCGAGTCGCACCAAGGGAGGTTTAGGTTGGGCATTAGGAAAAATTTCTTCCCTGCAGTGGTTGTCAAGGTCTGGAACAGGCTGCCTGGGGAGATGGTGGAGTCCCCATCCCTGGAGGTGTTTAAAAGCCATGTAGATGAGGTGCTGAGGGATGTGGTTTAGTGGTGACCTGCAGTGTTGAGTTAGTGATTGGACTCAATGATCTTAAGGTTCTTTTCTAATCAAAACACTTCTATGGATCTACGATATGAATTCCTGACTTCCCAAATTGTAAGGACGTGGGGAAGTTTGAAAGCAGTGTTTGTTGGAGAAGTCCCTAAGCCAGGTTCTCCTCCCTGGGTGTAGGGGGAGGAGAGGTGTCTCAGATCAGGCTCAGGTGTCACGGCAGTATGTTTATTTCTGTTGTAAGAGTGTCTTGCAGTTATGTTTCCACATCTCCACCAACGTCAGCTCTTGTGCAGCACAGTGGTTTGAAGAGTCAGTTGATACAGGGGGAGTGGGAAGTCAAGGAGGAGGGAGGCAAGGAGTCAAGGAGGAGGCAAAGTTCCTCCATAAGTACATAATGGAAAAAGCTGCGTGACACCTTTCCTTTTGAGGATTAATTTCATCAAGAAGTGAAATCAATACCTGAAGTAGATGTATAAGCCTTTCTGAGATGCTCAGCATCGCCGGCAGCCCTCCATTGCTGCGTGTTGTGTGGAGGGCGCTTGGGTTTGGGTTACAAGATAGCTGAAGGCTCCTTTCCTTGGCTACTGGGTGCAACATGAGCTTTAATTAGCTGAATTTCTTCATGGCCTGCAGGCTTGCTGGTGCAGGGATCCATCCTTCCCCATAGGCATCTTGCTCAGCCTTCACGAAATGGGGCTATGACCTTTACTGGGGTACCAGATGCTACCAGCTTTAGTTGGTAAGTGTTATTATTCACTCAGGGAAACTTTAAAGGATTTCTGTGTGGTATCTTTTTCTTGGTTTTTTTCTATTTTTAGTTGCTGGAATTAAGTGTGTAATTTTTAATGGGGATCCTCTTACTTAAATCCACAGGCCGAGTGGGATGAGTTGGCTGGAGGCCACGGCAGGGCTCTCCTGTGAACTTCTACAGCTCTCCCACTGCTGCACCAACCTCCAGCACAAGGATTGTCATCAGTGCTGGTGATTTTAAAAGACATCCATGGCTGTAAGATCAATGTTGGCTTCATCAGTGAGCCTCCCAGCCCTGCCCGAATGTTTTATTTAGGTCTCTGATAAAAGCTTTGACCTACATCTAGCACCAGGAAGCGATGAAGCTTTGATAATACTCGGGCATCGCAGTGGAGGGCATGCTGCTAACTGAGCCTCCGAGTCGAAAATGGATGTGTCCTTTAAAATAACATCAGATAAACCAATAAAGGTTTCAGTCAGTAAACAGCTTTATCTCTGCCCGGCAATACATAGTCCAGTTTTGATGGAAAGGATGTGCCTCTTTATGAACTCTAGATATTAGGAAAAAAGCTTTCTATTTTTAGTTATAGGAAAACCAAACAAAAGCCAAAAAAACCCTCCAGTTTTTGATGATATGAGGGTGTCAGCGACGGAAATGGGCTGGACCACTCAGGGTGCTCAGTGAGGCAGTTATCTGTGGTGGTAAACAAGAAAGGTCCTGCTTGAATTGTTCTTTGCTGCACATGTCTCAGATGCAGCCTGACATCCTGAGCTCTCCATCCTCAAGGCAAGGCTATCTTGCAGGCAGCTGTAACAGCTTCATGGATGTCCTTTCTAGGGTGCTTTCTGCCTTTTAAAGCAATAAAGGTGATGTCCAGGAGGAATGAGACGGGGAGGTTTGCAGCCAGATCCTCCCAGCAGCTGAGTGTAGTCCAGGAGTTGGGGGGTCAGCAGCAGCAGGGTGACAATCATCATAGTCATGGGGCGAGGCTGCAGGATCACTGCTGTGCTGTGGTGTGGCCCCAGGGTGCTTGATGCTGCTTCTCTGGGGGGCTGTGTCTGTGCCATCACCCATTTGAGTACTCACGTCGCATGTTTTGTGGTTTTTTGTTTCCCTTTTCCAGGATGAACTTGACCTCACAGACAAGCACAGAGAGGCCATGTTTGCACTGCCGGCAGAGAAGAAGTGGCAGATCTACTGCAGCAAGAAGAAAGTAAGAGACTCATCTGTGCTGTGGTCAGGGGCTGAGCCCCTTCCCTCCCATGGAGGGTGGGGAGGAGATGGGGGAGGGACATGTCTCTCTTGAGATGCAGAGTGGAATTTGAGGTGTTGCAGAAACGCATCAGTTCTCCAGGGTGGCCCTGGGGAAGCAAAGTCTTTAGTCTCCAAACTGCAGAGCCCTTCCTCCTGAGCCCATTCAGGCTGGAGGAGGTGTCCCCACACGCTGAACGGGTGTCCCACACCCCATGCTTGTCCCTGCCAGCACAAATGGGGCCACGTGAAGCTCCTTGGCCACTGAGGCTGGTGTTGCAGAAGAGGGGGGATGCTCTGGTTACCATCTCTCATGGTTCTGCTCTGCTGCTGTCTGGGGACCTCATTACAGCCTTCCCAGAAGCCTCCCCTTCCGCTGGCTTTCCAATTTGCTGCCACGAAACAGGCTTGGGCATCGTTTTTGTCCTCCCACCAGCTCTTGCTGGAGGATGACACAAATGGAAGGCGCTGCTGGAGAAGAGCCATGGCCCCTCAGCGCAGCCTGTGGGAGCTTTGGCCCAGTGGTGTGGAGGTTGCTTTCACGGTGAAGCTGTGTCACCCCTGGGGCGATGAAGGGCTTTAGGTCCACGGGTGTAACTGAGATACCACTGATAGGAGAGGAGGGTTGATGTGAGTAGCTGAGCTGTCTGCCGAGCTCCCAGCGTGACGTGTTCTCTCTGCGATGCTGCCCTTACGGCCACATTTCTCAAGCTGAATATATATGTGCACATCTTCCCAATGCCAAGATAGGCTGATGTTTGCTTTTGCTCCTGGGGGCATGCAGCCTGAGCAGTGCAGGGTACCATGGGCTAGCAGCCTGCCAAGTGGCCAAAGTCACTCTTTTTTTACCAGTAAACTGTTGATTTTTGCCTCTGTATGTTGGCACAAGACTTACTCCCAGGAATCTGTGCTTGACTCAGTTTCCCTCCCAGCCTTGGCCAAAGCAGAGATCCTGCAGGACATACAGCCGTGGGAAGGAATGGGGCAAAAATCCTCAATCTCACAAGCAGATGGAAGGATGCTGAGACCTGTGAGAGAAATGCTCCCAGTTAGGGGCATCAACCTGTTGGAGCAGAGCTAGAGGACCCACAGCAATGATGGGAGGGCTGGAACCCCTCTGCTGTGAGACCAGGCTGAGAGAGTTGAGGGTGTTCAGCCTGGAGAAGAGAAGTCTCCAGGGAGAGCTTCTTGTGGCCTTTCAATACTTAAAGGGGTCTGTCAGAAAGATGGGGACAGACTTTTTAGCAGGGCCTGTTGCGACAGGACAAGGGGTGATGGTTTGAAACTAAAAGAGGGGAGATTTAGACTAGATAGAAGGAAGACATTTTTTACACTGAGGGCTATGAGACCCTGCCCCAGGTTGCCCAGAGAGGTGATCAATGCCCCATCCCTGGAGATTGGATGGAGCTCTGAGCAACCTGCTCTAGTTGCAGAAGTCCCTGCTCAGTGCAGGAGGGTTGGACTAGATGACCTTGAAAGGTCCCTTCCATCCCAAAACATTCCATGATTCTCTGATTGTGTGATTCAGTTCCTAGATTTGTCTCTGCGTCCCCTAACGTGGCTGCAGGAGTTGGCTCAGCAGTGCTGGCCCCTGACCCCACGTGAAGGACACTCTCTACTGTTAATACCCCTTTTCTCCTGCTGTAGCAATGGCACCAGATTTTCCAGCTGCGTTTTAGGCCAAGAGCAGGCTTACCTTGCTCATGTAGGATTAACTTTTAAGCCTCTCATAAATACCCCTGAAATCCCTGTATTATTGTTAGACAGAGGCCTGCCATGTCCGAGATTTAAACTGGAGGGAAGAAGAGATGTTAACAAATTGCAGGCACTGGTCTGAATCAACAAGAAAGTGGGCAGGAGATGCTCACTCGTCACTGCCTGTCAGATAAGCAGAGCCTTGAGCTGGGGCATCTGGATCGGGGGGGACAACGAAGGCTTAAATCGAGCAAAGCCGCGTGATTATTATTGTAGGTGGAGATTACATGCTATCTAATCTCCCAGGGAAGGGTTTAGATGGGGCTGATGGTGCCTCTTTCCCATTCCAGCACCTTCTTGCGCTCAACGTTTTTTTAAAAACAATGCTGAGAAACTCCCTGCTCCCTGAGGGTGTTGAAGGAAGGGGCCACAGAAGTGCACCGTGGCATCTTCAGAGGTCCTCAGAGCAGATACCCATCTGAGGTTGGATCCTGGCTGTTGTCCTGCTTTGATCCTTGTTCCTCTGGCTGCTCTCAGCTGTTCCTTCCCTATCCTTGATGCCATCTCAGTGAGCTGCAGAGCATGCATGCCGCTGCTTGTTCTGAGGGAGATGTGCTGGTGTAGACAAATGCTGTTTTGTTTTTTGATTAAAAATAAGCGAGACTTTATCAATGGAGGCTCCAGCAATTGAGGAAACCAGGAATCATGGGCTGAAGAGCATGTCTCTGTGCATGGCAGGCTCTAGACAGTCCTGCTCCCATGTGATGAGGGCCAGTAAGCAGCAGAAACATTGCTGGCTATCCCAGTGGCTCGTGATAAATCCTACTCATGTACTTATGTTTTAATTAGGAGGACAAATCACCTACAGGGTAGCCTGACATCAAGAAGAGGGGCTGGGCTTCTCTGGCTGAAAGCAATGGCTGGGTTTTGGCCAGGGCAGTGGAACTGGAAACAGGAGAGAGGTCCTACCTCCTTGCCATGGCTGCAGTCTGAGTGGCAGCGGCTTGGGGAAGTCCAGGATGTGCCCAAATGCTTTGGCCTGCCTGTGTTTAACAGCAAGTTGTTGGTTGAGATGCTGGTAACACCCAGTGTCACCTGGTGGGTCCCAGGAGGCTGGCAAAGGTGGACATCAGTCACAGGCAGCTGCAGCAGTTTTTGCTTTTTCCTCTGCTGCCACTTTAGGCTTCTGTCGGAAATGGAGCGTTAAAAGTCAGGTGACTTGGGTCAGACTTTTGAGCCCAAAAGCCCCAGTTTGGGACATTCCTAATTTTTAGCATTATCCCTGTTTTCCTGCTGGTTGCAGTGCTCCCCACCACAATCACAGAGACCAGTTGTGATGAGCTCTGCCTCGAAAGAGCAGCACAAGGCAGGACAGAAACACTGCCCAGCCTTCTCCGTGGGGTTTTTCCTTGAAAATCAGCTTTGCTGGGTTCTAAAATACTTCATGTTGTGGCCGTAGCCCACACAGCTGGGGCACTCCCCTGCCTCCATTGATGGCAAAGGTGTGTGCAGACCAGAAAGCATCTGAATATCCGTCCTTTCTGCGTGTTCCCTGCTGCCATCTCTGGCACCTCTGCTTTGCTGTTGGCATCACTGGTCATACCCAGCTCTGCAGAGCATATCCCAGTTGTTGCATGTTGTATGTATTCCCATAATAGGTAAGATTTGGTAAAAGTTGACCAAAAATGAGACATTGTTGTGCTGGGTTGTCCTGGCAAGGGACTTGACAGCACCTGGCCTCAGCAGTGCTTGTTGAGAGGAAATACGGGAAAACCATCATATTTCCTTCCCTGGAATATTTCCCCCTGGCCTGCAGCTCCATACCCTGGTTTCTCTGCCCCGTGAGCAGCTGTTTTTATCCCACTCCACAGTACCAGCTTGGCAGGGTGGAGATTTTGTCCTCCCTAATACTCCATCTGTGGAGACGCTGGATCTGATCACAGCCTTGACCCTGCTGGGCTCAGGGGCTTGTACTGGATGAACTCCTCATGGCCCCATCCCACCTGCATCACCCTGTGATGCTCGGGGAGAGGGCAGAGAGATAAAAAGCATCTCGTGATGGGGGCTGGTGAGTCTGTCGGCCGCGACCTGAGCAGGAACTGGAGCCTGCATTACATTCAGCAGCCATGCAGCACTTGGGTCAGGAGAAAGATTTAAAGGTGATTGGCGAGACCTTCTTTGAAGTCGTCAGCCCGTTCTACGACTGTAATAAAGCAGGGAAATGCAAAGGTGGAGATGCATTAACAGCGGGATGAAATCTGCTTTTAGAAGTGGTATTTCTGGATGATGACTCGTTTCATAACTCATCCCAAAATATTTCCCTCCCTGCTGGCCCCGCTCTCCAGGAGAGGATATTGCTCAGAAGCACAGGAGGAAGCAGGAGAGTTTCCAGCTTTACTGTTTCTTTGGCTGCAGGTTTGCTTCAGTGGAAGAGGGTGACTGAGGATGGCCTTTCTCAGGAGGCCACACTCCAAAGGGAGTTAATAATTAACGCTTGGCGCTCAGTCTGCAGCACCTCTTCACTGCAGGAGGTTTGGCTCCTGCCAGCCGCTGTACGTCATGTCAAGCTATTAAAGCAGCTCGCTGGGGAATTTTTATGAGCCTCAAAATACAGGTGGGTAAGGGGTGTGAAGGCAGAAGCTCAACATAAATAGCCAGGTGGAAGGGATCGGTCGTAAAAACCAGCTCACACCCATGCAGGATCTGGCTATTCCCCCCACCCTTTCGATTCAGTGAGCTCCCTGAGCAGATATAAAACCAGGTTAGGGGAGAAAAGACCTGCAAGGGATGCCAGGTGATGCTGCACTCTTTAAGCTTGCGTCGAGAACCCATCGGCATCGCTAGCACTGGGTGCACAGATCTCAGCAGCGTTCAGCTGTTCCCGGCAAGCAAAGCTCACATCAAAAACCTCCTCAAACATCAGATACAAAAGCAGGATCCCTTCACATGAGGAGAAAGCGCTGATGGTGTGCTTGCAAGGGAGAAAGGGAAAAAATGTGATAAATAGGGAAATGAGTGATGGCTCTCCAGTGATACTCTTTTCCTCAGCCAGACAGCCTCTTTCCTCTCTAACTGGGCCTTCCACCTGCTCCCTCCAGAGAGCTTCGCTTTCCAGCTCTCTCTTCCACTTGTAGCTCTCTTCAGTGGCTTGTTCACAGTGCATGTGTTTCCATCTGTTGCCTTCGCTTTACAAGTTTGCATCAATTATTTTAAAAATAAAACATCAAGCAAAAAAGCTGCAGTAGCAGAACTAAGAGCAGGAGCTGACAAAGGTGGTGTGCAAGGGAAGGAAGAAAAAGCAGGTTTTGCTGTGCTCCTGGGTCACCTGGGATGGATGAGGAGAGTTTCGTGGCCCCTGAGCATCCAGATACTACCTGCGGTTATTGCAGCAGCAATGAAATAGCATCTCAGGTGTCATTTTCTCGGGCTGACTGAGAGAATGAGACTGTTTGCATGGCTGGGGGTATTTCTGAATAGGACATGTTTATAGTTTTGGTCTTTAAAGGTAATTCCCTTTTTAGTTCCAATCACAACACACTTTTGTTTAAGCAAGGTTTTTCTCCCTCTCCAGCCAAAAAATGCATCTGTTAGCAATCTTTTTTGGATTTTAAAGTGAAGCTTTTCAAACAATGAACCAGCTGACTACAAAAGGCATCTGGTCATGCTATGTTTGCTTATGGAGAGCATAATTTTTAAACCCTGGGAAAAGCGTACAAGGGCATGTGTGTGTTTGTAGAGGAGAGGGTATAGGAAGTGTTAGCATATGGAAAACCAGAGTGGTCCGGGATGGGATAGTTTGGACCCCGAGATCCCAGCTCGGGGAGAACCTGATGAAATTACAGCCCTTTGCAGCATCGCTCCATGGGGATGCGGTTTTAGTTGCTTCTTTCAGGGTTTGTTGCAGGGATACCTGGGGGAGCTGAGCAGCTGAAGGAATGAGGAAGACACAGAGGGCTGCAGTGGGCCAAAACCTCCACCAGCACACACCTGGCAACGGCCCGGCTGTGTTGGCGGAGCTGGGCTGGATTTAACCCTCCTGTGCAGGCTGCAGGTCTGTCTGTTCTAAAACCCATCCGTGCTGCTCTTTGCTTCTTTTTTGACCTTGCAAAGAGCATCCAAGTGGATCATCCACAGCAGGAAGGGAGAGGGGTTGTCCAGAATGTGGTGGTCTGCCAGCTGCCACCAGCTTTCTCTTGCTCGGCTGTTCCAGAGCAGCCAGGAGGGGGAGGGAACAACGTGCAAAATAAAAATGCAGTCAGGAGGCTGCGTGAAAATGAAGGGAGTTGCTTCTGGCTTTGCAGCAGGTGCCAAGTGAAGAGGGTTGTTTGGGGGTTTTTTAACCCCTTACTGTGACTTTCCTAGGGTCACGTTCTCCTGGGGCAGACCAGCCTTGCAGATGGTGCCAAGAGGGAGGTGAACTACCAATGTCACAAGCATTGTCGCTAAAGGGATTTGTCCCTTGCTCTTCAGGATTTGCTTAGAACTGACTGCGTCAAGCAAGCCCTTTCCTTCTGACTTGGTTTCACCTTGAAGGACCTAACCTGGTGTGTCAGACATCAAGTGGTTGAGGAACCTGGCCAGCCACACTCTGGGGCTGAGTTATTACAGGGCAGCTCCAGGTCCATCACCACCACACTGGCTATGAGTGTGGGAAGGAGGCTGCTGGATCAGCCAGAGATATCACCCACAGGCTGGGCACCTGAAAGGCATTGCCAGAAGTTTGGTCTGGAAGCAAAGCAGCTCTGATGAAGCACAGAGAAGCTTCACAGGCATCTTCCTCCCCCTTGCCTTGGGGACGTGCTGTGAGCAGGAGAGTGCCTTGCTCCTGGCAGATGTGTTCCTGGAGATCAGAGGGGCTGGAGCTCATGGAGATGCATCTTTCAGGTGTAAATCATGGTGCCCAAATGTGCCCAGACCAGCCTGCAAACTGTTTTTGAGTCACTGCTGGCTGAGCCACCGCGTCCTCTATGCTGCTGCCCAGTGTCTCAAGGAGGGTCACTGGGATAAGCAAGGACAATCTGGTTGTGGGAGCTGCTGACACCTCGAGGGGGAGGTAGGTGGGCTCTGAGGGTGTCAGACTCATAACCAAGATGTGGCAGGGCTGTAGAGTGTGAAATGTCTCGGGGAGAAGCAAAGGGCTGACTGGAGCTGGCAGATTGGTGACCTTCACATGGAAAAGCTCCCACTAATGAGGCATCGTGACTGGGCTCTGCTCTCCCTGCGGCACCCAGTGCTGACAAAGGGGATGGAGCTTGTTGATTGGGTTCACACCACGTAACCCCCCTCCGCCACTGTCACCACAGCGTGGAACAGCCAAGCAGCAGCATCCCTACAGAGCCTGGAGGTGAAGGGGAGGCAGGGGCGAGGAGAGGGCACAGCAGTGCCCAGACCACAGCTGATGTGATTGTTATCACAAGTGGGTGCTGGGGAGAGCACGTGGGAATCGAAAGAGGGGACGGGACAAAGATTGCCTTGGCTGCACAGCTTTGGCATTTCCTCATTTTTGCAGCAGAGTGCCTGTCTCCGCCGGGCTGTTTCTTCAAGGACAGGGAAGGCTGCTGATGTTAATGTTAGAGATGAGAAGGGATACCTATCTGCACAGTTACAGCCATCAGCCTGCTTCTAGAGGACCAGCTCCTGGCGAGTGCAGCCCTCACTTCTATGCTTCTTGAGAGCAAAAGCAGCAAGGATCTAAACACAGCACAGAGAAGAAGAAATTGGGAGAAGTCTGTGTCTCTGGTGCCAGCCGGGCAGGATGTGAAGGAGCATCCTGGAGAGCTGACGCTGGCAATACTCAGCTCCACGTCTGGACATCCCTGGTCAAAGGCAGGCTGCAAAATTCACACCCCCAAAACCCACCCTGGATGCCAGGAAAACATTTTACAAATTCACCCTTTCAACCCATGGTGCCCAGAGAGGTTCCTCCCTCCTCCTGCCTCTGAGCAAAGCCTTGTGAGTCACTTCCCTCCGGGCCCGTCACTTTGTCGGGAGGTTTCTTTGCCACCACCAAATGCACCAAAGGACACTTATCAGTGTGCTGTAGACCATTAGCCACAGTAATTACCACCGAGCAACATCCTGCAGTGAGCTGAGGGAAGCCCGTGCCCTGATCTTTGCCTGCTTTATTGTGCAGTCCCCCTTTGCCTGGGAAGCTGCTTTCCGCCGAGCCTGCCTGGCTGCTCATCTGAATTAATGAGGTTCTGCTGCACTTAATTGAGAGTGCTCTCTAAATTGGGGGTTTCAGGGAGGAAATGCAAGAGCCCGAGGGAGCCGAGCAAAGGGAAATATTTATAATGCAGCATGTTAATTATAAATGAGCAGTTTAGCCAATTTTGTTGTTCAGCCTCCCCTCCGCCCCCCGGAGACCTTTATTGTTTTGCTCCACCGCTTCCTTTCAGCCCTAAGTGAGCAGCAGGTCCGGATCCCTGCCGGCCTCGCAGGTGTTCACACCACACGGGAAGGTCCAGGGATGTGGGATGTGACAGCCCTGCCTCCTTCCCACCCCATTCCTCAGCCCAGATCCCACTCCCTGCCCAAATCTCCTGGCTGGGTACATCTGGACACCTCTTTGTGCTGTGCTATGGTGGGGACCTTGCCACCCTTCCCAGTGCTGGGAGCACTGGTTGGAGAGGGATATTCCTTTTAAGTGGAGCTGATGGTACCCCAAGGTGATGGGGAGGACCTCCAGTGACATCTCCAGGAGGTGACAGGAGCTGATCCCTTTTTGGACCGTGTTCAAGGCACACGTGGGTGCCTTCACCATTCCCTGGGGCACCATTTGCTTGCCAGCCTCTGAAGTGGGGCAGGAAAGCTGGGAAAGTCAAAATCTTTGCCCGCAGGCTTTGCAGGGTTTGTGCAGCTCCTTCCAGCAGCAGAGCGGGGGATGGCTCGCAGGGGTGGGTTGGCAGATGGACACGGGGCTTGGCGCTCCCCAGCATCCCTCCCTTCTTCTTCAGCACCTCGGCCCCCTGTACGTGCTGGGTCCTGCTTCTGCTGCGTGCAGTCGACGTGCCGCGTATGGCTGTGTTGCGTGTGGCTGTGCCTACCAGGGAGGGGTCGCTTCTGCACGCAGAAGCAGGGGGGAGTGTCCTTTAGAAAGACCGTGTGGTGGGAGCTGAGAAACCAGAAAGACCTGGCTGCCTGTGCCCAACGAGATCGTCACGAGCAGGATGGTGGCCATAAGCAAATATTGCCTGAGCCTCACCCCAGCTGCTTAGCACCCCTGAGGGACCATCCGGCAGGATGGGTGGGTGGCACTGAACGGGGCTAGCACCAAGAAACTACCCTTTGGTTGCAGGAAAAGTCTGGGGAAAAGGAGGCTCAGAGGAGATCTTCTCACTCTACAACTCACTGAAAGGGGGTTGGAGCCAGGTGGTGATTGGGCTCTTCTCCGAAGCAACAAGCAATAGGACGAGAGGAAATGGCCTCAAGTTGTGCCAGGGGAGATTTATATTAAACATTAGGAAAAATTTCTTCCCTGCAAGGGTTGTCAAGGCCTGGAATGGGCTGCCCAGGAGTGGTGGTGGAGTCACCATCCCTGAAGGGTTTGAAAACATGTGTAGATGTGCTGAGGGACAGGGTTCAGTGGTGGAATTGTCAGTGCTCATCACTTATCACAATCATCAGTTAGACTTGATGATCTTAAAGGCCCTTTCCAACTACAGTGATTCTATAATTCTATGAAAAAAATAGTGCAAGTGATGCTCTGCAGATTGAACCTACAATTGGGTTCATCCTGACCTCACATCCTCACATCCCTGTGGCGGTTGACCATGGGCAATTCCCCTGTATGCTGCTCCCACCTAACTCCTGGGGGCTGGTGGTCCCACCTGGGTTAAACCGACAGCTCTAATCCACAGGCTACAGAAATGTTGAGTTTCCCTGGGGTGACAGATACTTTGCAAAATATGATGGTTTACTTTTCCCACCCTGCTCAGGTGAAGCAGAAGACCTTAGGCTCTGCAGGGTGCAGTGTTATAATTCGTGCCTTCCATTCTAGTCGTAAATATAAATGACACCCCTGTTTCTCAACCCTCCTTACACTTTCTCCATGCTCCTGAGCATCTTTCTGACAACCTGGATGTCTTTTGGCAGGCTGCGTGTGAGCAGACATGCCAACTGCTGGGATTCCTTCAAGCAGGGCAGGTGTTTCTCTGTACAAACCAGTGGTGGGAAGCTCTGACCAACCAGACAGCTGCAAATGTCTGTCCTCTTCCTAGCCCTTTGGGAAGGCATTGAGCTTCCCCCACCACGGCAGAAACCTCCTCCCAGACACGGCCAGAAATGTGGCAGGATGGGCAGCCAGACTGTGCCTGGGTTATCTGGCGAGAATTGCTTCCCTGAATCTGCTTGCTAGGGGACAATGAGAGGTCTCTACCCCTCTGTCCATTGCCTTTGCTGGAGATGAGTTTTTGGGAGAGGGGAAAGTAGAGAGAAGACAGCACATCCCATTTTTCCTGGCTGTGAGAAAACCAAAGGCATCCCTGTTTCTCCCCACCAGGCTGGGTTGCTCCACGGTCAACCAGCAGATGAGCATTTCTGTTTTTTTAAGCTCTATTTGGACAGGATTGGGACATTTCTATTTGTTGGTGGCAAAAACTAATTGTTGGAGTGTGACTATGAACGGTCCTTCATCCATGCAGAGACAGGCACTGGGACCTCCTTCAGGTTTATTAGGTTTGGCACTATTCTTGCTCTCTGCTTATTCCTGCTTGGGTGAAAAAAATAATGAAACGTGGAGGGCAAGTGAGTCAAGTGTTTCATTCAAAACCTCGGTTCTTGGCAGGTGAAGGAGGGAGAACAACCCAAAGCAGAGGTCAGGATGGGCTGAATGCAGTCTTCTTGCTCAGGATATATTTTATTTGCTTTAAACTTGACATGGTCTACAGAAAATTAAAAAAAAAAATAGAGGTGTGTGGATGTGCATCTGTCAGTGGGCAGCCTGCTCGAGGGCATGGGCAGCCAGCATGGAGAGCTGCTCAGGGCAATCTGGTTACAGCCAAACTGGATCACGGCTGCTTGGAGAGGACTGGAGGTGGCCATGAGTGTGGACAAGCAGCTTCTCTTGGCCCTCAGCATGTCGCAGAAGATGCCCAAGGGTTTTCCAGGTCCCTTGTTGCTCCCAAACTTCTTTTGTCCCCATCCTGGAGCCAGGCACAGTGAAGAGTCAGGTCTGCAGGGACAGGGAAACTGGGTCCTGTCCAAATTACCTATCACTGACTCCGTGTTTTCTCATCTTGGCAAACTTCAGCTTGGGATGTTTAGATGCACAAGCATTTCCCACATACACCTCTTGAACTGCAGTAAATATTTGGTCTCCTTGGGCTTGCTGAAATCAGCCGGAGGATCGGTAGTTGTCTGCATGCATGGACGTGAGAGCAGAGGAGTAGATCGTCCAGCTCCCACCATCACTGGTGGCTGTGGTGTAAGGTGACCTTTGCAACCATCTTTTAGAGCGAGGGAGGGGGAAAAGCTGTGCAGCAAGTCTGACTGTGAACTGAAGATGGTTAGTGAGGGAAGATGCCTGAGATTTGTGTAGTATCAGTTGACTCTACAGCCTAGACCTGTGTGCCATTTCTGCTATGAATCCTTTTTCTTCTTTTGGTTTAAGTTTTTAGGTAAATACGGGGAGGGAAAGGATTGATCTTGAAGTATTCCCTCACAATCTGTCCACTTGCTCCAAGCAGTCCCTGGGGACATGCAGCATAATTTGTCTGAGCTGAGCTCAGAGATCCTTTAGTCATGTCCTACAAGAATACGGTAGAACCTGAAAACCCCTTGTGAGTCCCACCAGATGCAGCCTAAGATGATAAAATGAGGGTGTGCATCATTCAGTGTCATAGATCATGGGCCCAGGGGTGACATACTTTAACAGAGGACATTGGTAGGTGTATGTTCCCTCCTAACAACTAATGAAGCTCCCAAAGGAGTTGTCTGTTGTGCCTGGAGTCTCTTAGGATGTTGGTAAGTCATGGTCCTGCTCCAAGAGTGGAACCTAGTTCGTGTCACATTTATTCACTCTTCATTACTTGTAAGAGCCTCTTTTTTTTTCCCCACAAAGCACATTCATCAAGACTGTGCAGACAAAATTTCAAGGGCACTGTTGAGTCAGTACAAGAGCAATCTGGATGTAAAATTTCAGTGTGGATTCTCTGAAGCTGGTAACCACAAGACTGTTGCAGTATCATTGGGGCAGAGTTTGGTCACAGGCAGATGGTGTAACAGAGATCAAATATAAAATATGCTACTTCAATAAATCAGGTAATGTTCCCATTGCTGGAGCTGTCAGTGGTGATCTCGGTATGTAGCAGGTCACGCTTATATTGATAAGATATGCAAGAGCTCAAAGGTACTTCAGAGGTGGTTGGTCATGAAATGTTCATGTTATTTCTACTGATCGGCTGTCTTTGTTTCACTTTTTTCCCCTGCTCCAGGACCAGGAAGAAAATAAAGGAGCAACCAGCTGGCCAGAGTTTTATATCGACCAGCTGAATTCAATGGCTGCTGTAAGTATTTCCCAGCACTCTGGGGCTTGTGAACTCCATATGGGGCAAGTGCTGGCAGTCTGTGGCACGGCCAGCGTAGTGGCCACCCAAGAGGGTGACGAGTGTTGTTTCCAGAGGCAATATCATCTCTTAGACCAACAGAAACAGCTGCAAAATGCGAGATGTTCTTTACAGCGCACAGGGCATTTCATCTCGCCCCGGGCTGGGATGCTGCGAGGTGGCTGGCAAACAGTAGCTTTCAGTATGAAGCCACCAGGCTGCACAGACCTCATTTCAGTACAAAGCCACCGGATTGTACCTGAGACAACCCTTCTGCTCTGGGTGGCCACAGCAAATCACAATCCTGCAGGTTCTCCATCCCACAAGGGTCAATGGAGCTGCTGTGGCTTCGGCTGCCCCCTCCCCGACCTGCCAATGCGCTTAGATGTAATTTTGTGACATACTTGCTTGTTGACATCTTGCTGGGTCAGACAGAAATAGTGCTCTTTCCATAGGAAATACAGTTTCTTTCCTGCAAGGCTGCCCAGCTCAGAGCCCCTCCAGCCTCGCTCCTGCTTCCAGAGGCTGAAGGTACTGAGCTTCCTGGCCACTGCACTGGGGATGGGAGCACCATGGAAAAGAAAAGCATCCTTTTTTATTTTCTTCCTCCTGTGTTTGCCCTGCTATCACAGGGCCAGGGTGACAGGGAAGGTAGGGCTGGATGGGGGAGTGGGGACAGAGGGGGTGAGCAGGGGGTTGTGAGCCAGGGGAGAGTGTACTGCTCCCCTCCAGGAAGGCAGGGCTGCCCTGGCCTGGCCACAGGCTGCCAGCCAGCTGGTCAAAACCCTGAGCCTGAGCAGAGCTTGGGATCACAGCCTGCCGGGTGCCTGGAGGCTTTGATCTCCCTCTCCCTGCGGAAGAGGAGCTGGGTTAAATGTGGGGATCAGTGCAAGTCTTTGTGTCATCTGGGACCCTTCCTCCCTCCTTTGCTCTGTCCTTGGCTGGTGCTGGAAGGGCTCACCCTCATACCTCCAAGGGCCCAGAGTCATCACATGGTGTAGGAGGCACCCAGGGGGTTGCCTTAGCTGTGGCCTTGACTTCATGAGTTGGGGTAAGCAAGTTGTACCCCATGCATGCCCAGGGCTCCAGGCAGCCTGGCTAACCAGGTAGAGCCACGGGAGCCAGGGTCCCAGCCACCAGGGATAACACAGCCATTGTCCCCAACCCAGATGCACACTGGTGGGTTGCACTGGGGGGGCCTGGGAGCATCAGGGTTGGCATGGGTTGATTCCATCCCTTCCAGGCTACAGGGTTTCCTCTGAGCCCCCCACATCCTCTGCAACAGGTCTCTCAACAGGTACACGGTTACCTGTTGGGATGCTTGGTGGGTACCAGGGGAGGCTGAAGGACCCCTCCTTCTCCCTTGCTCCAATTTAGCACCTACCCTCTGTGGACCTCCAGTTAGCATTGGCTTAGCCCCCTGCATCCTCACAGCGTCCTCCAGCCCTGGGATTGTCCTCTGGAAATGCATCAAAATTCATGTCACCTGTAGAATCTCTGAGCAGGGTTCAACCAGACACTTTCTTATGGGAAGCTGTAATGCACTTATTTACCTCTTTCTTTTATAAAGTGTGTGTCCTGGAGGGTTGTGGGCTGTAGTAGCCATGCCAGGATTTACATCCAGAGCCCATGAGTTGGATTGCTTCTCCTGAATTGCTGCCTTTTCCTCCTGCTGCTCTGAGTCTGAGGGTTGCAGGAGGACAGTTGCAAGCATCCCTCAACGTGGGCTTCTCTGAATGAGTTGCAGGTTAGCAATTTGGGGTGACACCACTCGTACCTGCAGGCAGTTAACTCTGAAACTTAATGATCACACAGGACAACGCTAAGTGTGTCCTCTCAAGATGGTGATCCAGCTGTCATAGTTGTCTCAGGGCAGTGAAGCTCAGCATCTTGCTAGGGCTTGCTGGGGACCAAGGACTGGTTTTGGGAAGAGAGCACTGTGTTCCTGCAGCCTTGCTCAGCGCTGGCTGGTGTCCCTTTCCAGCTTTGAAACAAAACCGAAGTGACTGGGTAGATGCGAGGCCACCAGCAACACTGCTCCAAAGCTGATGTGGGTTGGGGTGTCACTGGCTTGTGATGCCCCAAACTCTCACATCTTAATTTTACATGTGCTAGTGAGTTGTCTGGCTGCTTGCAGGCAGCGTCTTCAGCATTCACCCTGCTGTCCCCAGGCCAGGCTGTCTCCTTGCTGTGGGGGTTTCCAAACTGCCCCTGTCCCAAGTTCTGTGATTGCCATAAAGATCTGGACTTTTACACTTCCAGAGCTGGTTTAAGGTCCCAGCTCTGTCACAGACAAGCTTGGCACAGCAATGCAGTCAGCGCTCCCGCTCTTCAGGCACGACCTTTGCAGGGAAACTTCCCCTCTCACATCTTTTTTTCTTCTTTCACAGAGAAAATCGCTGATCGCCTTGGAAAAAGAAGACGAGGAGGAGAGAAATAAAACAATTGAGAGTTTGAAGACGGCCCTGCGGACAAAACCAATGAGGCAATTCCCTTCTATTTCCTGGCTTTATCACCGCGGTCACGGCTCTTGATTCACATCCTCTGATGGATGGTGGGGTTAAATAGAAATATAAACGGGGCCCGCTCAGGATGAGGGAGGCAAGGATCCTGAAATGCCACTTGCTTTTTTTTTTTCAATTCACCTCTTGTCATTTTGTCCCTTTTCCTCAGTCCTTTGGGTGACCACTAGTACCTCACATCTGTTCAGGCAAATCAGGCAACTCCTTTTTTTCAAATCTGCTTTTGTTCCCATTGGAACAAAATGTTGGAACATTGTTTTGAGTGCAACTTCTCTTGCACTTTTTAAAGGAATAAAGTCACATGAACCTTCAGGCTTTTGTGGGAAAAAAAAAAAATGTTGCTCAGAGGTTTTGATGGGGAGGATAAAGAAAGGGTGGGACACTTTCTGAATGTCTGTAGTTTTTCCTAAATTCAGTTTCTCTGGAGTCTGCATGCTTACATCTGCAAAACCTTTAAGATGCTTCAGGTCGACATTTTCTGATGGGAAAATGTTTTGTGACCCGGTCTGGTTATGAAAGAAACAGCTATTGCTTGTAATTGCATTCCCCTCTTCCGTTTCTTTTTTGCAATGGTGATGGTACTTGGTCAGAAATTCCCAGAGCTGAGGGTGAACACCCAATTTCCATGGAACCCGGACATCTTGAGTGCTGGTTCTGCACAGTCCCCTGGAAACAAGACATGAAACTTTCCGAAGTCCTTGAAAGTGGTTTGTGAGTCTGTCTCATTGGAAGTCAGAAGGACCTAGAAGACTTTGTAAACAGTTTTACCTGTTGGACCTGCTTCTGCTCCCACAGAAGTGAACATCAAATTTCCTCTTGACTTTGGCTGGAAGAAGAGCAGGCTTTGAAGCAGAGAAATTGGTTTTCCCTGAGCCTGCAATTACCCCTTTTGTTGCTGCGCATCAGCATGGCTTCTTCCGAATTAAAATCATCCCAGCACTGGGATCGTAGAATCACAGAATGGTAGGGGTTGGAAGGGACCTCTGGAGATCATTGAGTCCAACCCCCCTGCCAGTGCAGGACAAAACTAGAGCAGATCACACAGAAATGCATCCAGACAGGTCTTGAAAGTCTCCAGAGGAGACTCCACAACCTCTCTGGAGAGTCTTTTCCAGTACTCTACAACTCTTACAGTAAAGAAGTTCTTCCTCATGTTGAGGTAGAACTTCCTGTACTCGAGCTTCAATCCATTGCCCCATGTCCTATCACAGGGCACAAGTCAAGTGAAAATAAGAAGGTTCTGGGTTTATGACAACAGGCAAGTCAGCCCTGTTTGAGGGTAAACGGGTCCTTGAGCATTTGGTTTTAAAACTAAAAACCTTCTTTCTGACAGGTTTGTAACCCGGTTCATCGACCTGGATGGCTTGTCATGTATTCTGAATTTCCTCAAAAGCATGGACTATGAGACGGCGGAGTCTCGAATACATACCTCGCTCATTGGATGTATAAAAGCACTAATGAACAACTCCCTGGGCCGGGCTCACGTCCTGGCCCATTCAGAGAGTATTAACGTAATCGCTCAGAGTCTGAGCACGGAGAACATTAAGACGAAGGTGGCAGTGCTGGAAATCATGGGCGCTGTGTGCCTGGTTCCCGGGGGCCACAAAAAGGTACTGGAGGCAATGCTGCACTACCAGAAATACGCCAGTGAACGGACCCGTTTTCAGGTAGGTGGGTCGCAACTCACCCCTTGACTCCCAAAATTCTCTATTCATCTCCTTTCCTCCTGCTGGAGATCCAAATACGGCACGCAGATTACATATTATGGCCATTTGCAACTTAGATCCTCTGGGAATTGCCCCAGAACCATGTCTGATGAGATCTGCAGCTGAGCAAAGAGTTATTTAAGGCGACACCCTCAAAAATAACCCTTCTTGCTTGTGCAGGGTCACTGAGATCCCAGCGCTGCAAGCTGCAGCACATCTGGATGGGCTGATGTTAGCCAAAGTGGGTTGCTACAGGGGGGCTGTAGGAGCATCACAAGGAGTTGTTCCTGCGTGGATCCCTTGGCCATTCTGTGCAGCCTTGGGCATTTAACTGACATTGTGTGCTTGGCAGACGCTGATCAATGACTTGGACAAGAGCACAGGGCGGTATCGAGATGAAGTGAGCCTCAAGACAGCCATCATGTCCTTCATCAACGCGGTCCTGAGCCAGGGGGCAGGCGTGGTAAGCGCTGGGGCACTTGGAGGGGGAGACGTTTTAGTGGGTTTGGGGTGGATTTCTTTCAGTAAGCTTTCTGAGGATGTGCACCTTGACATGTTGACCTCACAACTGTCCCTTGCAGGAAAGCCTGGATTTCAGACTCCATCTGAGATATGAATTTCTCATGCTTGGGATCCAGCCAGTCATTGATAAACTAAGAGAGCATGAAAATTCAACCCTCGACCGGTGAGTAGTGACCCCCCAGCCCACTGGTTATTTTTGCCCCTGCCTTGTGCTCTTGCTTTCTGGTTTCTGGACTTGGCCTTTGTGGAAAGCATGTGGGCCTAGACTTGGCTCTCTCAAGGAAATTCTTTGCTGTCGCCAGAGAGGGAGAGGAAAACCTCAGCATGGCTTTGCTGTGCTCCAGTGTAGGGTTGAACTGGGAAGGATGTGCCACTGGGGGACTGGGGGATGGTGCCAGCCCTCCTCCTCCTCCCCTTTTCATCCCAGAAGGCTCCTTGGAGAGATTGTAATGACTAGGAGCTTGAGACTGAAGCTCCAGTTGATGTTTCAAGTCCCACGTGTCTCTGGGCTGCTGCCAGACTGCCTGCCTGCAATTTATTAATTGTCACATTTGTATTTGTTTTTAAGAGTCTTGTTTTATTCCTCTTTTTTCCTCAGGCACTTAGACTTTTTTGAAATGCTTAGAAATGAAGATGAACTGGAATTTGCCAAAAGATTTGAGCTGGTGAGTATGAATGTTGCCAATGCAGACACCAGCACTCGATGTCATGGTTCCTTTTAAGAGTGTCTTTGTGGCCTGGGATGAGGTGTGGGCTCTTGGATGAAACTTGGAAGTTGGAAATGTGTCCCCTGTCGCCCTGCTCTGTTGCATTCTCCATCCTACAAGCCTGTTTCATCCTGACAGCAGCCAGAACATCTGGCTGTTCTCCTCTGCTCCTGTCTGCGGGACAGCGGGGCTTGTCTGTCTATCAGACATGGGATGAGGATGGCTCCTGGGGTTTGGAGCTGAGACTTGGGAAACAGGCAGTGCCATTGCCGATCCGATGGCCTGACCTCGCTTCACTCCTGTCCGCAGGTCCACATCGACACCAAAAGTGCGACTCAGATGTTCGAGCTGACCAGGAAGAGGCTGACACACACCGAGGCGTACCCGCACTTTATGTCTATCCTGCACCACTGTCTCCAAATGCCTTGTGAGTCCTGGGGACGAGGAAACCCACAGCTGTCGGGGGCTTGGCAGCCCACATCTCCTCTCTGGGAGTGGCATCAACCTCCCTGCTGCCCCCCTCACCCTCTCCACTCCTTCCCCTCCAGATAAAAGAAGCGGCAACACTGTCCAGTACTGGCTGCTGCTCGACAGGATTGTGCAGCAGATCGTCATCCAGAGTGACAAAGGGCAGGACCCCGACGCCACTCCCCTGGAAAACTTCAATATTAAAAATGTTGTCCGAATGTAAGTGCCCACCTGCCTTTCCCAGGGCTGGCTGCTGAGCAGCACCAACAGGGGCCACCATGGCTTTGCTGCCTCCTGCTCCACCAGGCAAGAGGGCCAGGACTGGAGGTTACCCCTGCCAGGCTGGCATCACTTTGACCTCTTAAGCATGATGTGCAGGTGAATTAAGCTCAGCCTCTGTGTTCCCAGCGAGCTATGTCCCCAAACTGCTGCCGTCACCATTCCTTACTCATCATTTATTGTCACCTGGTGATGTTTCTGCTCCTCAGTTGAACAAACCAGCATCCCTGGAGCTGTTGAGACAGCTCTGCATCCCAGCCTGCAAAACCACGCCAGGGGCAGGCAGACAAGTTGGACACACCAATTTGGAAACCTCTAAATCCCACTGCCCAGACTTGCTCCTTCATGTTTCTTGCTGGTGATGGTTGCTTGTTTTCAGCAGTAGGATTGTCTCACGTGCTACGTGTCTTTTCCTTTTAGGTTAGTCAATGAAAATGAAGTGAAACAGTGGAAAGAGCAAGCAGAAAAAATGCGAAAAGGTGAGTAACAGAGAGATACACGGCATTTACTTTAACCTTAGCACACAGTAAGCTAACCAGATGATGTATATACGTGGATTTAGCTGGATGGACTCTGTAGGCTTTACTGAGTGGCTGAGATAATACCAACTATGGGGCTTACAAGGGCAACAGGCAAAGCAGATACTCATTTCTTCATGGGGAGGCCCTGGCCAGCGTGTTAAGGCACAACACGTGCCCCCTTTCCTTTACTTATCTGTAGGGCAGCGAGGGGGTTAGTGGGTTAGTCCCCCGCATGCCACCGTTTGCCAAAGGGGGGCATTTGTCACCCAAAAGTGGTCTCATGGGTCTGTTTCAGAGCACACCGAGCTCCAGCAGAAGCTGGAGAAGAAGGAGCGGGAGTGCGATGCCAAGGCCCAGGAGAAGGAAGAAATGATGCAGACACTGAACAAGATGAAGGAGAAGCTGGAGAAGGAGTCCAGCGAGCACAAGCAGGTCAAGCAGCAGGTGGCAGATCTCACGGCGCAGCTCCACGAGATGAGCAGGGTGAGACCCCCAATCTCCTCCCCATGGTGGCCCAGTCCCAAACGCCCTGCAAACACCATGGGGTGATTTCTGGAGTCTGATCTGCACAGGGGGCTGAGAAAGGTGCATGTTGTCGAGGCCACCAAGATATCCATTCCTGTTGATGGGGTGATTTTGCCACTCCAGCTGCACAGGACCTCAGTCAGAAGTGCTGAAACCTTTCAATCCTTCCTTAAAATTTTGGCCTTCCTTAAAAATTTGGTTAAATTTTGGCCACAATAATTAAAAATTGATGTGGGGGTGTTCCTTGGGTGGTATCTCCCAGCTCCATATGACCAGTCCCCCTTCCTCTTCTCTCCTAGAGGGCGATCTGTGCTGCCGGCCCTGGAGGACCACCCTTACCACCA
>WUAM01000407.1:4906580-4923387 GCA_024336885.1 Actenoides hombroni | reverse complement strand
AGATGGATCGCAAAAAAAACCAAACCAAAACAAAAACCCAAGAAGAGACAGGGAATGTATGAAAATAGCCCCCAGATGTGGCCGCAGTTGGGTAATATTTTTGGATTGCTCTTAACAGCAACTGCTTCGTGTCTCCGTATTGGGTGGAAACTTTCTATCCCTCTCTGGCCAAGAAGGACTAAGTTTTGCCCACATCTACCATGGGTGGATCTCCTCTTTTATTTTTGTAGTGAGCCCAGAGCAAAATGTGAGCTTTGAACAAAAAAGCAAATCCCAAACCAAAATAACGACACTGCAGGCAAAAGTCTCTGCTTTTTAATCTCCTGCGCAAGCAACATGGCCCCAGTTTGGAAGGCATCAAAGCGCACAAAGAAAATTAGACACTTGTTTTACCCCAGGCAGGCCCACGATGGGCAAAAGCAATGAGGTTTTCAAGAAGGCAGGAGAAAAAGCAAAGAGAGAGGCTAAAAGACTCATGTTCACCTGCTGAACATCTGGCTGTGTCGCTGGGAGGAGAGGACAAGTTGTCCCACCCTTGCCAGGCTCAGGTGGAGGGATGGTGCTGGGAAGGAGTGGACCTGACACATAAGCTCCTTAAGCAACGTGAGAGTTTAATCTCTTCCAGGGGCTAATTGAAGGAAAGACCAGGGTGGATTAGAGCAGGGCAAATATCAAAAATAACCCAGCAGAAGTACGTGCTGCCTCAGTGTGTTTTGGGAATAGGTGACCACAGTGCTGGCTCTTTCCCCCAGGGTTTTTGGAGCTTGACTCATGCCTACTAAAGGGCATGTCTGCAGATGAGATGGAAGGGAAGCGAGAATAAAAACCTGGTGTGTCAGCGGGATGGTTTGCCCTCTGGCTTGCCTGCCTGGGTCCGTGAATCACCTGGTGTGCTGCGGATTATTGCCAGGCAGGAATTTAAAAATAATTTGACTTGGCCGAGGTCCTGCTGGGTGAAGCGTCTGGTTCTGTTCAGGGCCAGCAAGACGGGAGGGGATGCTGCAAGGAGCTCTGTGATACAGACTTTCACCCAGATGAGATGAAGACCAAAAGGGAGCTGAATGTGGGAGCCAGAGACTGTGGTGTAAGTAGCAGAAGATGCTGTGAGAGTGTCTGGAAGGGAGACTGGGACAGAGGAGGTGAAAGCTCACCTGTGAGGTGCTGCTGGGGCTGGAGCCACCCTCGAGAACATGACGCACAAGTTCCTTGTGGCTCATCCAGGCCTCATGGTAGCACCAGTTTATGCAGCTTAAGTGCTGGGACACATCCCCCTGGACCTGTGGGCTTGTGATTCCTCACCTAAATGCCCAGGGTGCCCCCTCTTGCAGTCCCAGCGTGGGGAGGGGGTGCCTGGCTGTGTGCCCCAGTGTTACCAGCAGCACGGCTCTGCAGGCAGCTGCTGTGTGCACACCAGCACACGGGGTTAGAGACGCTCCTTGAAATAACACACCCACCACGAGGCACTTCCACACGGTGTGGGGCTGGGGGAGCTCCATACCAACGGCCTATCCCTGCAGAGAAAGAGGATGAGCTAATGCCTTAATAATTTGCAGTGGGTTTGAGCTCTAGCAGAAGTTGGTTTCTGCTCTGAGCAAGCAGTGGAGGAGCAGGGATTTCTCCTCCCCTCTCTCTGTCTTGAGCTCTTGGCTGAAAATCACTTCCTTGGTGATTTTATTTCTCACTTGTCCTCAGACACGATGTGGGACATCGGGGCTGCCTGCCTGTCTGTGCCCTGAGCAAACCAGGGCTCCAAAATCTCACGGCCAGATGGTTGTGGCCAATGTCCCAAGAGGGTTCAGGGGCAGGGTGCAGAGGTGTGCGTGGTGCAAAGAGCGCTTAGACTCACCACAAGTAGCTGTTGCAGGGCTGCTGTTGATGGGACTCGGTTATTTTTATTGCCATAGTGCCTGGGAATCCTTAAGTAGTGCACAGACCCGAGGCTTAATGATGTACTTAAGCATCTCTTTAAATGGTTTTCCCACATCACAGGCCGGGATGTAAAAGCAGGCTATAAAGTGAGCTCTGCAGCTCTCAGGAAAGGCTCTTTCCATGCAGGGAGGACAGAAACCCTCTGGGCTTCTTGGGGTTCAGCCTGGGAGCGTCCCTGCCCCTTGCTGTCCAGTGAGCCTGTATCCTTCCTGTCCTCCCTGCTGAGGCTCTGCAGATTTCCCCATCCCTGGCGGAGGGCTCAGCCCCGCAGCTGTCTGTGACACCAGCATTTACCAATCTTGCTACATCTAAGAGAAAAATCTGCAGGAGCTCTGCATTTCAGGCTGTGATGTGAAGAACCAGCAGGACTGGGGGTAGTTGCTTAAGGACGTGCGTGTGATGATAAAGAAAAGCAAGTCTAGGACCATCGAGGCTTAGATGGGCTATGCAAGAGTCTGCGCCTCTGTCAGAGATGTTTGGAGAACCTGCAAGGGAAAGAAGCTGGGAGTGATGCTGATAAGTGGCAGTGACACGGCTGGAGCAGTCCTGGCAGGTACTGCGGCGGTGAGTGATGTAAAAGAGACAGGGCTAAGTGGAAAATATGTGTTGTTGAACCAAGGGCTTAGCAGTCAGCTGGGAAAGAATTCATCTCCCAAAAAGGGATGAAAGACGCAACCTCCAGCTCCTCTGTTCAAGCCAATGTGACCTGCACAGGGGATGGGGAACATTTGCAAGGACAATGACAGCAGATTTAAAGTTGCTCCTTCTTATGCCCCCATCCTGCAGCAAAGGCTGGATCACTGTTCACGCAAGGGAACGGGGCAGGTATGAGGTGCAGCACTTTGCTGGGGTGCCCACACTGCACCCCATGGGTGCCCATCCCTCTGCCGAAGAAAGGGTTGGTTGCTCCTTTTGGCTGATGTTTCTTTGCCTCCTGGCATGTCTTGCTCTGCTTCTTGGCTGCAGCATTTCTGCAGGCTTGAGGGAAGCCTGATGCTTTGGTTTGTAGCCGTGGGGCTTGTGATCAGCACAGCTCAGCCCCCAGAGAATGCCAGTTTCCCAGACTTGGGTGTTTGGTGGCATGTAACAGCCCTTTCCCATCTTCCCACCCAGAGCCACATGTGGGTCCTGGGCTGATCCAGCCTCAACAACCAGTCAGGGGAAAACCTGTGTAAACAAGTTTTCCTTTAAAAAGGCAGCAGTGATGGGGTTGGGGGTGACCAACCAGGCACATGGGTCATTGATCACCTCCATGCAGAGAGGCTGGAGGGCCCTTGTAAACCAACTGTGTTTGGACCCATCTACCCCCTCCACTCACTGTCGGGCTTTTTTTTTTTTTTTTTTAAGTAATAAAATCAACCATTTATGCATCTTTGAAACTTCCTTCCCCATCACAGAGCTGCAGCTGGTCTCTTGAGCCAAGCACGAAAGAAAAATAATATGCAGCCCAAAGAATGAGGAAAGAAAACCCTCGTGTGTGTGCACACAAGTGCAGTGCTGGCTTTGCCACATGTGCTTCCAGTCTGATGGGGGAAGCCTGGCAGGACACCAGGTCTTCAGAGGAACGCGGTGCCAGTGGGGCATCAGGGTGGCATTTGGCCAGGCTGCCAAGCCCTGGAGAAAGGGGGTTTATGCCTGTCAGAAGAGAAGTCAAGGGGAAACACGTTGCCGTGGCAAATGGTAAAGTTTTGCTGTGGCCAGATTTGCTCTGGGATGCGCTTCTCGTTATTTCCACTTGAAAGGCCTGTTTTTCCTGGCAGTTGCGTTGGCATTTCAGTCCTCAGATTTGCAAAAACTAGCAATTTTCCTCCCCGGCCCAGCGGGCTGAGCAGTGTTGTGCCTTTGGGCCAGCGCTCGCCAACTCTCACCCAGAACGGTGGCAGAGCTTGGCCAGTGTCCTCCCAAACTCACCCCTTGTCCCCTCCTTACCTCCTTGCACACCAGCACCTTGACCTAATCCATTCAAGGAGCCACCTCTTCCCCTCCCATCACCCCTGCGCATCCTTCAATCCTCACCACATCTGCATGTGCATCCCCCCCAGTCCCCGTCTCAGCGCTGGCAGATCCCAAGTGCCTCCCCGTGCTGCCAAGCCCCCGCTGCGGGCACCCTCCCCTTCTCTGTGCTTGGATTCCTTTGGGTTTCGCTGAGATCACTGAACTGCATGTGTTTTTACTGCCTTTTTCCATGCTTCTGCTATGGCCGTAGGACTTCTTTGTGAACGGTAACTCCAGACAGGTAAGCGAGCATCGGCAGGAGCCCGGCGCCGGCGAGCGCGGGGCTGGGGAAACGGGGGATGCACGGGGTGCTGCGAGGGGCTAATGTGAGGCAGAGTGGGGGTTAAATCAGAGATGTACCAAGATCACCAGGAGGAGCAGCTTGAAAGTTGGTGCCAGGGAGGCTGGTAAATAAGAAGCTGCCCTCTCTGATGTCTGGTCAGACATAGAAAACAATGTCTGGGTCCAGGGGCTGAATTTTCAGATGTGGCTTAACACAGAGAAGCTCCAACCACTGGGCTTTCTTACTTGTCAAAACATGGAAATAAATAAACTCCTACCTACAGGTTGAAGCTCTCTGTTTTGTCACAATGAGAGCAGGCAAGGCACATGAGAGAGGCACCTGGAGGCAGGTGACTTGGGGCTCACCATCCTTCACCTACCGCTGCCTTTGCTTTACACTGTCTGTCCCAGCAGCTTCCTGCTTCTCATAGCTGTTTTATTTTCATTCAAAATAGAAAAAGAGTTAAAAATGGGAACTCCTGTGCTCGCTCTCAACCCGTGCAGTGGCGGTGTGTCAGCTCGCCTACTCTCATAGATGTTTAGTGGGACCTTGCAGCGCCAGGTTGTGTTCCTTCCAGAAGGATTGAATAGCCAGCTTTTAATCGACTAACCTTGCTAAAACATGTGATATGGTAAATGAAAACCAGGGGCAACATGAACCCCTTTGGCAACCCTGCAAAATTGCTGTTATGTAGCTCTACCCATTCGCCCGCAACCACCATTTGATGTATTGTTAGTCATCTGGAGGTAACGTGTTTAAGCTGCTTAGGAGATGTAGGTGCTTGTGCCACAGCGGTTCCTGCTTTCAAATCCTTTATTTGGGGAGAATTTCACTGAAAGAGCAGCCAATGCTGCAGGTTGGGTTTGCACATCTGGTATCTTCTGTTGGTTAGCTTGCTCGGGAGGACTGATGCATGAAGGGCGACTGCAGATGTTTGGAGCAGGGGTGAAGAACAAGAGTGATGCTGAGTGTGTGCAGCGGCCCGTGGTGAAATATTTCATGTGAGGATTTAATGAAGTATCACAAATATGTATGCTAAGAAAGCCTGGCTTTATTTATTTAGCAGTGCCTGTGTGTTTGCAGATTTTTAAGACTTCCCTGTCTGAGAAAATATTTACATTTCTAACCAGTGGCTTCAAAGCCAGCTCTGGTTTATGAAATGACTTACTGTGTTTCAGTTAGAGGCGATGGGTTTTAGCCGTAACCCGTGGTGACACTCCTGATTAATGGGGGCCCGCTGTGTGTCACGCTGCTATGTGCTGAGAGTACTAAATGTCTTTGCTTCTCCATGGCTTTTCTCCAGGCTCTTTTTTTTTTTTTTTCTTTTTTTCTTTTTTTTTTGTAGAAGGAAGATGCTATCGATGACACCTTGAGTTCCCGGCATAAAGTCAAGGAGCTTTCGGTCATAGATGGCCGAAGAGCTCAGAATTGCAATATCCTCCTCTCCAGGTATGGTTAACACCTTCTCACCCTCCGGGGAGCGGGGGGATGCTTGATGCTCTGCCCTGGGTTGGGGCCTGCTCCTCATCCCTGGGGTGGTTTTAATGACAGGAGCCAACGCGGGAGGAGAGCCAGTGACACCTGAACCCAGATATAGCTTTACACCATTCCTGGCGGGGTGGCATGAGATGGAGATGTACTTAATCAAGTACATGCCAATTCAGTGTCCCTGGAAAGCCACAGAGGGGCTGGGGTATGCAGTGAACCTTTACAGGGAATGGGAGGGGGCTTGATTTCACCTCTCGTATCAGAAATAGTGTGACCAGCAGGACTAGGGAAGTGATTGTCACCCTGTACTCAGCATTGGAAAGGACACACTTCAAATACTGGGTTCAGTTTTGGGCCTCTCACTCCAAGAAGGACATTATGGGGCTGGAGTGTGTGCAAAGAATGGCAACGAAGCTGGTGAAGGGTCTAGAGCACAAGTCTGCTGAGGAGCGGCTGAGGGACCTGGCCCAGGCTGCCCAGGGCAGTGGTCGACTCCCCATTCCTGAAGGTGTTTAAAGCTGTGTAGATGTGGTGCTGGGGGACATGGATCAGTGGTGACCTGGCAGTGCTGGGTTAACGGTTGGACTTGATGATCTTAAAGTTCTCTTCCAACCAGAACTATTGTATGATTCTTATCTTCCTCGGCCCTGGGCTTTGTTTGCTCTTTGGTGGTTGTTTAAGAGGGTCTCTGTTAGGCTGAGAAAGTGCTGGGTATCAGCAGGGTGTGGGGGGAGTAGCAGCATAATTCAACCAGGGTCTGGCTGCCCACGAGGTTGTCCTGTCCCATGTCTGCATTTTGGCAAGGGGACGTTGCAGCTGACCAGCCCTGATGGGATGACAGCCTTCTGTGTGCCCTTTGCCAGGCAGGCTCAGCACTGCTACCAGCAATTTAATCCCGTCCCCAACTTGCTGCCAAGAGGATAAAAAGGACCTTTTTTGGCAAGATAAACTATGCAAATAAGACTGACTCCTGAGAAAGGAGAAGCCAGGCTGTGGTGGTCTGAAAAGATCAACCATCAGCGTAGCTACTTGGAAAAAAAAAAACCAACAAAAAAATGAGCAGCAGCAGCAAATCCCACTTGTTTCTGACTCACCCAGAGAAAAAATAATTCCAAACATCAGTAAACTATAGCTTCATTCAGAAATAGTTGCTCTGCTGCCTAGAAACACAGAAGCTTTTGTGCCACCCAGGACCAGCCGGGATGGAGCAGCATCCCCGGCAAGTTGAGCTTGCAGCCTCAGCCCCCAAAATCTCACTTTTCCTGGACTGCCGGTCAGCAAAGCCAGTGCGTCATCTGGGCAGCCTGGCTGCTTTCCTTCCCTGGAAAGCACACGGAGGCTGATGCCTGCAAAAAAACCCAACCCTCTGGGTGGGTAACTTGCGGTTCCTGGTGCTTCTTCAAGCTCTCCCGGAGGTGGTTTGCAGGCAGCAGGAGCGATGAGTGCGGGGAGACATGAGCTGCAGCGTTCAGTGGTAAAATTGCTGTGCTTACTGCTGTTTCTGCTCTTGGGTTGCTTCTGGGGATTTTTGTACTTTTTTGGTGCAGTCCAAATAAAAAGGGCAACGATGAAAGTGGAGTTTAAAGCAGCAGGTCAATGAGTATGTCTACGGCAGCCAGCTATTAGCAAGTAAAGCGATGGGCTTTGGGGCACTGGCTGGGCTGCTCCCTGGTGTACTTTGGCTGAGCGTAGTCGGAGTAGGTTTAGGTGTAATTCAGCCAGAGATTTCAGTGTGTAATTGAAAGCTGAGCACACAGATAGCCCCTTCAGTGATGGGAAGGGGAGCTACCCAACTACCTAACTTTAAAGGCATCTTGCTTGTCTTACTGAGTAAAGGTCTTAATACCATCTCACCAGCAAACCTTTCTCTTCCAAGAAAACCATAGCTGGAAATGAGTTTCAAGTAATGAATCCCACAAAAAGGGCAATACAGATGCCAGTGCTGGTCTTCCCACCTCTTTGAGTCATTTCCTAGAGAAGAAACGGGATCAGGCATGCCCTGTAGGATGGTCCCCAGGCCTCTCATACAGCCTTTCCCAGGCACATTCCATAGCATCAGGGTCCTGCCAAGATGAGCTGCTCTGGGGGAGCAGTGGCTTGTGCCAGATGCTGTTTCAGAAGTGCTTTGAATTTCATCCCATGGTGCTCCCAGGGACTCACGGGCAGAAGGGCCAGCCAGGCAGGGCATTTCTCTAGCACTGCAGCAGCAGCCAAATCTGCCCCTTCCTCCATTTCTGCAAGGGACCACAGTTGAGTTTCTCTCCAAAACCCGTTTGGGTGATTTACTGTTGATGCCCAGCATCCTGACATGGGAATGATCTAGTGAAGTCCGAGCATCCAGTTGGTGGGCTCAGGTTCAGCCCCTGCATCTCCAGCAGAATCCGTGTGACTTTGGGCAGACCCTTTCATCTCTGCCTGACCCAGCTGCCCGTCTCTAAGCTGGGCAGAGCAGCAGGTCCCTTGTCCCAGTGTAGCAAAGGGACTGGTCTCACAGGGTGGCTGGGAGCAGCCAGGCTGCTGCTCCTGCCTTGCTTGTGCAGCCACCACGGGGACGAGCAGACTTTCACATGTGAAAGGACCTGTGGGCTTGGCCCTTGATTTAGCCCAGACATTTGTAAGCTCACCAGGCATTGTCTGGCTTGCAGCGTGGAAAGATTACGGCCAGCGAGATACTTTATCTCTCTCTGTAGATTTATTTTTTTGCCTGTTTCCCTTGCTTTGGGAGAAATTACTGCGCAGTGAGATCACTGGATTTTCCTTTGGCTTGTAACGCAGCACAAGAATATTTTTAACACTTGTTTTTTTCCTTGCTTTTTTTCTTTTCTTTTTGTGAGAACACTTTGCCGATGTCGGTGCATTACTGAGTCTTCCTCCCTGAACCCACCGTGCCCTTGCTTTTGCTCCCCGCGCACGCGTGTGTAGTCTTAGGGCTGCGTTCTGCAAGCTGCAGAGCCAGCCCTTGCTCCATCGCTTTCTGCCTGTGCCGGCGGTGAACGGCTCGCTGGATTCCGCTCTCGCGGCGCGGAGCATTTTTCTCGAATGAATGTGGCTTTTCAGGAGGACGCGTCCCTTTCCCGGCGGATTTCGGCGTGGGTTTTTTTTTTTCCCCTTCACACTTATTACGGCCTCGGCGGGACTCTACAAAAGCCACGCAAAATAGCCCTGCGCTCGTCAGGCTGGCGAGCTGTCACTTCGCATCGGCGGGCTGCTGGCTTTAAATCCCTGTGACAGCGAGTCCCGTGACCCCGTTCCTCTCAGACAGCTCGCGTTCGACAGCTGCTGCCAACAATGATAATTATTGTGGTTATAGATAAGCTTCTAGCTTTCACTGGCCCCTTTCCCATCAAGTTGTCTGAGAAGCTGTTTTCTTCTGGCGCCCCGCGCTTGCTCTCTGCCGATGCCGGGGCAGGCTCTTGTTCTTGGCACTGGGTTTTGATGATTCCTGAGAAAAGTTTTTTCAGCCTCTTTTTTTTTTTCCTTTTTTTTGTTTAAATATAGTCTATTATTGACTTTGCTGTCCATGAGCAGGGCTTGCAGAAATCACCCTCATCTTTCATCACCCTCCTGGAGACGGTCACAGTGGAAAGTGTGTGCTTTAGGAGTTCACTCTGGCTGTGGATGAGGTGTAGCTGTCTACCTTCCTCCTCCCAGAGATCCCCCAAAAGTCCAAACCCATCCAGCATCTGCTTTTCACCTGGGTTGGGACTGATGTGACATTTGGTGGTGGTCTGAGCTCTCATGTTGCTGTCTTCTTCTAAAAGGAGTCCTCCTGCGGCTTCATATGCCACGGGTCATGTCCATCCTGGCCACTGCCCTTGTATGGGACAGGTAGAGTGTCCCCAGGACATGGCTGCTTATCACTGCAAGCATCAGGGGGGACATTTTCCATGGATTCTGGGTTTGTTCCTTGTGGGACAACTGTAGCAATTATCCTGGCTGCTGCTCAGTGTAACCTTTGTGCTTCCTCCCCTGAGTGAAGTGAGATTTTCACAGGATCACAGAATGGTAGGGGTTGGAAGAGACTGCCAAAGATCATCGAGTCCAACCCCCTTGCCAGAGCAGGACAAAACTAGAGCATTTTAACTCATTTAATAAAACCTTTCTTGGGGGGCTTCCTTGAGCAGGAGGTGAGAGAGGACTGAGTGCCAGATAAGTGAGAAACATGAGCTCATGAGGAACAAATATTTACTTACAAGGTCTGTAAGATCCACCAGCGTGGATAAAGTTAATCCTTCACTTCAGGTCTTGAGCAATAGATTTCAAGGTAAACCAAGCTCTTGCTACCAGCGCCCTTCCTACTTCAGATTCATCTTCCAAAAGCCAGCTCTACAGTCTCAGGCCACTCCCTGAAGAAATGCCAGGATGGAAAATACCCTCCTCATTTAATTACTGGGAGTGATCAAGTCAGCTCTCGATCTTCTTTTTGATCTGCCGATCAGGTTGACGCAAGATTTCACATCTTGCCATAGGATGTGTTTCTGGTTTCAGCTTATTCCTTTGAGCCACGTCCAGTGTTTCAACATCCCTTGGCAGCGCTGATCACCAAGACTGGGGCAATGGCTTTCTCAGAAGCCCACAAAGGGGTCTTTTCAACCGTGTGACTTTTTCCTGCGTGCAAAAACAGGGGATTTATCCTTTTTTTTGAGCTGTATCTATTGCAATGTCTTTAACCATCACTGCAAGCTGGTCAAGGGAGAGGATATTGGCAGGCCACGTTGCAGGAGTTTCTGGACTTTCCCTCTTTTGCATTTAGATTATTTTATCAACCGCAATGCAGAAACGTGAAGAAAAATATGTGTGGCTTTGCAATCAAAGTCATTGCAGGGAGCGGTCACGGGGAGTGCTGCAGACGTGTTAAACTGTAATTAGCAGCTGCTCTAGCCCAGGAGGAGCTGAGGGCTTCTTTCTATCCACCTATTGCCTCAGTTCAGTGCTGGCTGCTGCCGGGAGACCAGCCCTTTGTGATACAATGGACTGTGGGTTTAGAAATCTCCAATTTGAGGCTTCACCTTCAACTCCTGCTACATGAAGTGAAGGAGTAAAAAGGTGGATGAGGGAGCTGGTTTACAACCTGTTGCACTTTGAAGCACATTGAATCCTCACCCCTCAAAAAAAAAACCCTTATGAGTTTCCTGGGATGCTCAGCATCTGTTTCCCCAAATTCTGGGTTTCTTTCTCTTTCTTCCCATCAAAGGCAGCTGGGAGAGGTGGAGGAGGCAGAGAGAGGGAATTGAGTGGTGGAGTTTGACTCCCTTTTCACAGCGGGGCCAGGGCTGCTCTGTGCTGTTCCTTGGCAGAGCACAGTCCTACCACGTTTCTCACACGTCCTTCAACATAATGCTCTGTATAGTGCTGTTTGTGGTGCTGCTGCTGCTGGACAGGAGTTAAGCTGTTCATGTTGCACGGGTGTGTAAGGAAATGTTCCTGAACCTTGTCTGATTGCTGGGCTGGGAATAACTCTCCTTCCCTCTCCACCTCCCAGGCTGAAACTCTCAAATGAGGAGATCAAACGAGCGATTTTGACGATGGATGAGCAGGAGGACCTCCCGAAAGACATGCTGGAGCAGGTGGGCAACGTGTCTCCTGCTCCTCCACAGTTGCTTCGTGTTGAGACCACCCTGTGCAAGGCACTCAGGACCAAACCAGGGATTTGAGAACTGTGTTTGGGCCCCAAATTATTTACCAGCAGCATGTTGAAAAACCACCAGAGTGGGCTGGAGCAGCAGGAAAGCAGCTCAGTCATAGCATCAGCCTCCATGTGCCACGCCTGTACTGGGTTCTGCCCCAGGACCTGGAGGCTGAGCCAGTTGTCCAGTTTGTGGCTGCAGCTTGAAGTTTGTTCTTGGCAGGGGTTTATTTTAAAAAGCTTGTTCAGTATTTGTGCAGCCCTCAAAAAGGGAATCCCATTTTTCACCCCCTGTGAATCCCTTTGGAAGCATTTTATTCACCTGTCCTAAACGCCGAGCTGGTAATTGCACTTTCAACAGAGACATGGGAGGATTTGTTGCACAAAACTTCCATCTGCAAATAGGTAGGGTTGCAGCAAATGAGTGTCCCTGACATCTCCCCTGGAAGAGCTGGTGTCAAAACCTCCTCAGAGCAGATGTAGTACATCTGTTGTAAAACCAGAGTGGTGGGAGGGCAGAAGCAAGAGACACTACTGTGATGGAGTAATGGGAGGAAGGTCACAGGGACAGCGATAACACCTATTTCACAGGTGCCTTGGGATGCTGAAATGGTAGTAGGTTCAAGCAAATAAATCACTGTTTGTTTTGCTCCTGAAAAACTGTGCATGGACCTCCTGTCCACCGGTGTGCTTTCCCTTCTTCAGCTCCTGAAGTTTGTTCCTGAAAAGGGTGACATTGACCTGCTGGAAGAGCACAAGCATGAGCTGGATCGTATGGCCAAGGCTGACCGGTTCCTCTTCGAAATGAGCAGGTTAGTGACCCAGGGTACATGTGTTTTGGCCAGTGGCTGCATGGGCTGCTCACAAGGTGACTCTTTCATGGAGCCTGACTGGAAAATAAGCCCTGCTTTAATGTTTTTCACATCACGAAACGAGTGGGCCAAATGAACAGGAGAGCGAACAAGGTGTTCGCACCCATAAGGATCATTCATGATGCTGTGCTCCTAAAATCAGGGGTTGTGCATCCCAGCCAAGAAGCAGGTGGACAGAGCAGGCAGGGAGGGATGAGGAGATGGATCCTCTGGAGAGAGGTATTGGTTTCCCAGGTCATGTCCAGACACATTTTTCCCTCTCATTCGGGGAAGAAAAGCTCAGTCTGGCACACCTCTGCACAATCCTGCATCATCTGCATCGTGGCCCAGACGGGAAGTGCTGTTTGAATGATAACACGATGCTCCTTTCCCCTTTACATGAACATATCCTAGTGAATATTCAACACTGATACATGTAAATTTTTCCCTGCTGTGTAGATGAGTCCCACTCCTCACCTCAGGAATGACTCGTCCCTGGGGCTCCTGAGAATATATGAGTCAGAAAGGAAATGTCATTTCTTCCTGCTCCTGGTAGCAATCATTTAAGGCTTAGAAGTCTTCAGGGATGAATAACCTTATCTTTTGCATGCACATCCTCTAGAGGTGCTGGTTTAAAATCATGAAGCTCCTTATTTAAATCCAACTGAGTATTGCTGAACTTCAAGCAAGTCACTTGTTTGCAAAGTCAGTGAGTTTTACAATCTGAGGTCTCACTGGGAGATCAAAAATAGAAACACTCCTGTCCTCCCTGAGAAACGCGTCGCTGAACACCGGGGCCATGCACCATGCAGTTCCTGAGCATCAAAGGCAGGCAGGAGAGAGCTGTGAAGTTCAGACCTGAGCCCTCGAGGCTGGAAGATTCTCAGAATTACCTTTCCTATCACAGGTCACCTTTCTTCTTCACAGTCTCTTGCTCAAGTGTTGCTCGGGTGCCTCCATCCTTTGGAAAGCACGACGTGCCAATGGAAATATTTTCCTTTATTTCCGGCACAGCTTTTTACTTTGCCCTGTGGTCTGTAACTGAGTGTGATGTCTTTGTCACTTCTGATTAGTACAACGGCAGTGTAGCCCATGGCCTTGTCTGTAAGCACATCTCCCATGGGTCCTTGGTCCAAATGACTCAAATCAGACTGCCATTTGTGTTTGAGCGAGATCTTGTTCAGCCTAAATACAACTGACAGGAGCAGAGCTGTACCTAAATTGACCAGGAAAGGGCTGGACTGGAATGTGTTGGTGGCTTTCCAGGTCATCATTTTGAAGATCGTAGAATCGTAGACTCATACAGTGTTTTGAGTTGGAAGGGACCTTTAAAGGCCATTTAGTCCAAACACCCCCACACTGAGTAGGGACTTCTGCAACTAGAGCAGGTTGCTCAGAGCCCTGGCCAACCTCACCTGCAATGGTGCCAGGGATGGGACATCGACCACCTCTTGGGGCAACCTGGGCCAGCGTCTCACCACCCTCAGTGTAAAAAATGTCTTCCTTCTATCTAGTCTAAATCTCCCTTCTTTTAGCTTAAAACCATCACCCCTTGTGCTGTCACAAAAGGCCCTGCTAAAAAGTCTGTCCCCATCTTTCTGACAGGACCCCTTTAAGTACTGGAAGGCTGCGTTAAGTTCCTCCTGGAGTCTTCTCTTCTCCAGGCTGTGAACAACCCCAACTCTCAGCCTTTCTTCATAACAGGGGACCCCTTGGATCATTTTTGAGGCCCTCCTCGGGCCCTGCTCCAGCATGTTCTGAAGGTCCAGTTTGTTGGTAGTTGGTGTGCCTGTGTCCAGCTGCAGCTCACCACAAAGCTACTGGGAGCCCAGAGCTCGTCAGCATCTTTGCTAAGGAGTGGTCGTAAATGAACTGTTTGTTCATAGCAATAGGGTGTAAAAACGCACTTGTTGAAGCTGCTGAGTTAAGGATCGGCTTAAGCATGTGCTTAAGAGCCCAACCTGGGCCCATCCCAGGACAGCTGTAGCTTCAGTTGTCTTTTCTTTCCCATCCCTGCATAGTTTCAGGGAGAAATGCAGTCATTATTTTTTAATCACCGTGGCTCAAGCTTTGTAAGCACAGCTGTCAGCAGCAGAGCAACTGAGCTCTGCCTGGAGCAAGCAAAGCTCAACCTGAACCTCTTGTGTTTTCCAGGATAAACCATTATCAGCAAAGGCTGCAGTCCCTCTACTTCAAGAAGAAGTTTGCAGAAAGGGTTGCAGAAGTCAAACCCAAGGTGGAAGGCAAGTGACCAGACCTGCTAAGGGACACTGTGCCGGCACAGGGAGGACTCGTAGGAAGAGCATCCCTCCCTGCCAGGGCGAGCCTGGTCTGCGTGGAGGGTGCAGTGGCACAGGGGAAGGGAGGGAGTTCGTGGTCACTCTTTGGCCGTGAGATGGGTTGCTGCAAGAAAAGGGGAGCGGTGTGCTGTTGTGGCAGGGGGTAATGTCCCACACCTCTCTGCTTTCAGCCATCCGTGCCGGCTCCAAGGCGGTGCTGCAGAGCAGCAGCCTCCAGCAGCTGCTGGAGGTGGTCCTGGCCTTCGGGAACTACATGAACAAGGGCCAGAGGGGCAATGCCTTCGGGTTTAAGATCTCCAGCCTCAACAAGATCGCGGACACCAAGTCCAGCATTGACAAGTGAGCAGCCCCTGCCCTCGTCCTCGGTAGCATGCACAGGCCCCGGGGATGCCGAGGGGACAGAGGGGCCGTTAGCATTGTCTCTGGGACATGGGTATGTGGGACAGGTTCCTTCCCTCCTGCTGCCTCATCTGGTGCACCCGATGATGCAAGCATCCATTTTTTTGAGCAGGACAGATTTTGAGGGAAGCCAAGCAGCAGATCAGCACAGGGATTTGTGGGGGCTTTCTCTCCTGGGCTGGCTAAGTGGAAGCCAAGGCTGATTAGGTGAATCACCCTCCAAATGCTTTTTTTCCTCCTTGGGAAGCCAAGAACCATTATGCTGTGATGCAGTGGACAGAGGAAGGGTCCCAGGGGCTCCTCTCTATGGGAACCCCAACCTGGAGCGCTCTCAAGTTGCTGCAGCCATCGCCTGGTTTGCTATCCCCTGCCAAGCTCCGTGCTCAGAGTGAGAGGAGCTGCATCAGGTCTCAAACCTGCCTGGTCTCATCCATTTCTAGAGACAACGGAGGACGGGAGCAGTGATACTCAAGTCACCTCCCCGGGGTTCCTCCTGTGAAGAGTCCTTGCTTGCAGGGACCAGGCTGCTCTGCACTGTGGCTGTGCATGGGACAGACCCATCCCATGCCCCCAGACACACACGGAGCAGAAATCACAAAATCATTCATTACCAGGGTCGGGATTTAACAAGGGTTTTCAATTGAGCTCTTGGCTCCCCACGGTGCCACCACACTGACCTTGCCACTCTTCTCTCCTAGGAACATCACCCTTCTGCACTATCTCATCACTATCGTTGAAAAGAAATATCCCAAAGTCCTCCGCCTGCACGAGGAGCTGCGAGACATCCCGCAGGCAGCCAAAGTCAAGTAAGCAGGGATTTGGGTGGTGCTTGGGGAGTGCCGGGATTGCTTCTCCCCTCGTGTCAGCCTGCCTTTCCCTGCCACCTTCCCCTGCTCGCACTCCCGGCCAGATCCTGGCCACCAGACTGGGCCCCCATGCTGTGGCCATGCTGGACTGAGAGCACCTCGGAGACAGGAGCAAACATCACCTGGTGGCTTTAAATCTCAGCCCTTGCAGCAAAAGGGCCGTGAGCCTCCAAACCTCCAACCTCGAGGGAGGGGAGCTGCTTGGAGCAGCCATTTCCTGTTGTTATCTCACCACAGAAGCATTTAATTAATTTCTAATGGTAGGTTAAGTAATCCGGGAGGAAGCGGTTGCGGTGTGGCTGCAGATAAAGGGCAGCTGTTTATCTGCCTGCGGTGGGGAGGCTTTGCCTACAGCATGGGCAGGACCAGGCAACGGTGCAAGGGGCTTACCTGCCTCCGGGTCCCACCTGGCCCTTGTTTCACCACCAACATGGAGCTTCTGGTGTTTGCAACGAGCTTTCAAACCCTTCCCACCTCCCGGTGACCTGTTCAGAGCAGGCTGCCGCTGTCTCTTTGCTGGTAGAGGCCCCCGATCAACAAAGCCCTTAAACACATGCTGAACTTTTAAGTGCAGAAGGAATCGGCTGTTGTGCTGCAAAGCCCTCAAGTATGTGCTGAAGTCCCTCTGAAATCAATGAGGCTCTGTTTTGGTTCTAAAGTTCAGTGGGAGCTTACAGGCTTTGCTGCTTCAGGGACCTGAGCAGCAAAGCTCACAGGTTTCTGCAGTCGGCACACGTTCACGTTAGCCGGCGACATGAAAAGAGCCTGAAATTGCACCTTTTTAGAGAGGGGATGGCAAGTACACGTGAACTTTACGGCGACTCAAGGGTCTTCTGAGTTTCAAAGTGCTCTTGTAGCAATATTCCCCGTCTGTAATGTGCAGAGCAAGCATCCTTAGGCTTAAAATGTAAAATAAGGGTCAGCCGTGGGGATTAGACAGAGCGACGGGACAGATCTCGGTGTGCAAGGAGGAGCGTGTGGTGGCTGCGCTCGGAGGCATCGGCTGAGAACGTGGGTTATTAGTTTTCCAGACAATGGGAACTTTTAACTACTACAAGATTCTGGTAAGG
>WUAM01000407.1:4819361-4885397 GCA_024336885.1 Actenoides hombroni | reverse complement strand
TCTCCCCTCACAGCTCTCTCCCCTCACAGCTCTCTCCCCTCACAGCTCTCTCCCCGCACAGCCCCGCAGTCCGTCACGACGGAGCAGGGCCCAGCTACCCCTGCTCACTCCGGCAGAGGCCACGACCACTCCCCACACTCTCCGGGCTGGAGTCTCACAAGCTGAGGGGTTGAAGGACCCCCACACAGGCAGCAGGACACTGTTCCCCTGCTCACAGCTACGCTGGAGCTGTCTGCTCCTATCTGAAGAATTTCGTAGGTTAGTGAATAGATAATGAAGCCAATTAATGGCTGAAGAGCTGTCAAATTTCTGAGCTGGGCTTGGTGAGTTGCTGCCTCAGCTCTTTCCCAGGAGCCAGGCTGCA
Source organism: Actenoides hombroni (assembly GCA_024336885.1). NCBI lineage: Eukaryota > Metazoa > Chordata > Aves > Coraciiformes > Alcedinidae > Actenoides > Actenoides hombroni. The sequence continues at coordinate 4,885,033 of WUAM01000407.1, read as the reverse complement.
GGGCTGGTAACAAGGGAGATGCTCAGAAGCTAAGAACACACGGAGGAATTCGGTCCTGCAAGCACTGAGCACGTGTGCGTCTCTGCTTGTTCTCCCAGACCAGAGGCCGTACAGGATTTATCTTAGAATCACAGAATCATCTAGGTTGGAAAAGACCTTCATGATCATCAAGTCCAACCATTAACCCTACTCTACACATCCACTGCTAAATCACATCCCTCAGCACCACATCTACACGACTTTTAGACACGGTCAGGGATGGTGACTCCACCACTGCCCTGGGCAGCCTGTTCCAGGCCTTGACAGCCCTTCCAGGGAAGAAATTTTTCCTAGTGTCCAACCTAAACCTCCCCTGAAGCAACTTGAGGCCATCTCCTCCTGTCCTATAACTCATTGCTTGGGAGCAAAAGCCCCAGATTGCCAGCCTAAAAAACCTCTACTGGCAGCGCGGTTGTTCTCAGAATGATGGAATATTTGTTCCTTCCCATTCCAAAGTTACACTTTTCAAGCTGACAGAAGAAATTCCTCTCAGGCTTTTCTATGCCAACCTTATTCAAGCACTCCAATATGACTTGTTCCCTTCTGCTGCATGACCAACTGGGAGATGATCATTCTCATTTTCATGCCTCATTCTAACAAGTCACACTCCCACAAGTGTCTTCAATAAACGAACACCATTTTGTCCAGTGACACAGTGGAAATTAGAGGCCGCGAGTGGTCTGAAACAAGCTCTGCCTCTGCCATTGCAAATGCCTGCCTACAGCCCAGGGCTTCGGTTGGTTTTCCCAACGGTGACCCTTCCTCAAGGGACTCCAGCAAAGGAAGCACTGATTGCAACTCTGCTGCACAAGACAAAATGATCAGTAAATAACTAGCAATCAAAGGTCATAATGGCTCAGACCTTCAAACACAGCCGCTCCTGTTGAAAGTTAACCACGGGGTATTTGCAGGCAGTGGTCCAAGATAAGGACAGGAAGAAGGTTTAGGGGAGCATCCCAGGGTGAATGCACAGTGGGGACGATACGGTAGGAAGTTCTGGGCAATTACCTGCATCCAGCACAGTGAGGAAGGAAGGCTCTGGAAGGGGTGAAGTGAGTGCAGTGAGGAATGAGGTGTCTGGACAGGCCTGAGCAGGGCAGACTGGGGAAGCTGGGGCATGAGACAGAGTAGCACACCCAGCTGAACGGGAGGCATCGAGGAAGAGCAGATGGGTCAAACCTTGGCACTCAGCAGAGTCCTGGAAATGAGCTCTGGGAGTGAAAACAAGAGGTGAAAGGCAGTGTATTCAGCTGGCATTTAATAGGAACTAGTATATTGCAGATGTAGAGAAGGCACATACATTTGAAGATAACTCTCCAAGATCAGCTCCCATTTTCTGTGAATAATTATTAGAAAAAAACAGAAGAAGAGAAAGATTGTGGTTTCTCAGAGCAGCCCCTACATGCTAATCACCCAATATGTTAAACACAACAGGGGAACACAGCAGATGCTATCCCACCACCAAAGGCTGCTCCTGTTGCTCTGGGGTATTGCAATGAGCCGTGTGGAGAAGCAGAACAGAAATGCATGGACAGGAGAAGTGCAGCACAATCAGTGAGACTTTGCCAGTGCCTGGTGGCTCAGATCACTTGAGGAAGAAGCCATATTTCAGTGGGTCCTCCTCTTCAAGAGTGAAGGTGGCTGTACCCGTGTAAAAGGCCTCTCCCGAGACTTCCACGATGACAGCATTGTAGTCCCCAAACTTGGCTTCCTGCAGAGGGATTAGGATCAGGACAGAGGTGACAGGAGGTTCTCTGCTCCCCCAGTCCCGTGCTACCTGATACAGAGTCACCCCTCACCGAACGCTCGGCCCTGCCCTGGTACACCCCAAAATGCGCAGCAGCCCTTTCACCGGCTCACATCACCTGCACGGGCTCCACACCTGCACAACTGCTGTCCCTGCTCCGTGCTCACGAGGCCCTGCTGTGCTGCCACAGGGTGGGTTTGCCTCGAAGGAGGCCAACAAGCTGGTAGCTGCTTGTACTCAAAGACCAAGACCTCCCTGGGGCTCCTGGTCCAGACCTTCACAGCCACATGCTGCCAGATGTCACAGGGACAGGGCTGGGCCTGGAAACTCACATGTGCATATCCAGCTTCCACATCTCCGAACAACAGGCTCAGCCTTTGAGCAGTGAAGAGGGGACTAAACCAGAAATACACCCTTAGCTGCCACTGAGAATGGACCAGACTGATTTATCTACACTAGCACCAAGAGATATTTCCTTTCCTGAAGGCTGAGAGCAGATTTGAAGGGAAGTCATGCAACAGAACATGCTCTTACTGCTACTTGTTTCTCTAAGAAAAAATGCTGAAGTGTGAGGATTGTGGGAAGCCAAGAGCCCCAAGCACCTCCTTCCTTCCACACGCCCTTCCCCAGGCACAGAAAGGCTTTTCTGCTTCTCCACTGAGCCAAGGCAACAGCACTTTTCCAGCAGTTCTCAAGACAGAAGGAAAGCTCAGCATAAGCCACTTGCCTTGACTGCCTTCCCAGTGAACAAGGAGCCCGTGGTGCTGCTCCGAAAGGTTCTGGTCTGATTCAGCTGGATGAGTCCCTTGTGGTACTGCAAGGCGATGCGAGCTGTCACACCTGAACCTGTTGGACTTCGGTCAACCTACATTCAAAAGAGAAGATGAACCAGCTCTAGTGTCTTAGGTTGTAACAGAAAACAGTACTGCTCTTTGCCACTTTTGTACTGCCCTCGGAGGAAAGCTCTCTAGCCCAGGGTTTTGTACAAACTGGATACATCTAAAAACAAGAAGATAAAATAAGCAGCTGTGTGGTCCTTTTAGATTGTGATCAGCTTTGGCAAACTTCCAGAATCATAGAATGGTTTGGGTTGGAAGGGACCCTTAAAGGTCACCTGTTCCAACCCCTTTGCAGTGAGCAGGGACATCAACTTGTAGGGATGAATAATCAAAGAAATATTGAGGCTATTTAGGGAGCACTTGAAAGCTTCCCAGCACCACAGCCAAAGGACTGAGAGAGGCAGGGGCCACTTCCCCCATTCTCACCCATCCAGAGAGGATCAGTTCTCCTTACGCTCACTCAGAGAGCTGCTGACCAGCCTGGTTTGTAAAACTTCCAAAGACACAGTGCTGGCCAGCTTCTGAGGGGATCTGTCCCAGTGCTGCCACTGCTGGGGAGCCCAACCAAAACTTCCCCTGCTATTGTATGTCACACTTTCTCCACTGCAGGCAAGGACAGAATTTTACTCCCCTTCTTTTCTGTCTTGCTTTGTTCATCTCCAGCAGCTGTTCCCTGGATTAGGATTTTAAGGACATGTACTAGTTTGGGATCCTGCCTCAGCCCTTGAACTCCTTGGAAATTCCTACCTATGGAACATGGGCCGGGACCTTTTTACAATGCCACCATCTAAGATGTGCGGAAGTATTCCTGACATTAGGAACTAAACCAGCATGTGTTAAGTGGCACTCGGCTCTCCAGAGACATCCCTCTAGCAGAAGCAATCATCACTGCCCAAACCAAGAAGAAGCAGAACCATCCCTCATCTCTGCAGTGGATGTAAGAAGGGAAAAAGCTGGTGCCTCGTGTGCCTGAGAAGAGCCCGTTTCTGTACCTGCTCATCTGCAAACACACAGATGTTGGTGGTGGGCTCCTCACTAAAGGCGTCTTTCCCATCTGTCAGTATGGTGCCGTAGAGGAAAGCCAGGTCTTCACTTTCAGGGTGATGAAGCTTGAACTGGGAACAGCAGAGAGAGACTGATGGACACGCAGCAGCTGGGCAGTCAGCAGTATGCACAGGACAGCTTCCTCAAGACCAGAGGAAAGGGACGAGGCCACGCTGCTGTGTTTCCACCTCTGCTTCTCCTGCAACAGAAACAAACGCAGCATCAGGGAAGCAAGCTCCTTCTCACGTCCCTGTGAGGCTGGAGGAGGACTCTGAAAGTCAACACAGGGCTGGAGGGATGGGACCCTCTCCCATCCTGAGCATCTTGGGGGAATAAAGTGCCTCGGTCTGGTGCAGTCACCCCAAAGGGAACACACCGGGGTGCCGCAGTGCTCCGCCATACCTGCTTCTTCACCGCTTCCGTCACCGCACTCGCCGCCTTGACAAGGTCTCTGGTCTTTGAAGAACACACATCAAGGCCCAGCTGCTCAGCGTTCAGGAAGGCATAAAAAGTGCCACCGTAGCTGATGTCAACCACCACCTTGCCATGCTCAGGGACATCGATGGCCAAGTCTGGACAGAGAAAGGGACAGCGGTGAGGAGGGGAAACCGTGCTGAGCTATGGGCTGCACGTGGAGTGAAGGAACCCAGCTGAATACAAGGTGGAGGACAGGGAGGATGACTTCAGTGCTCCGATGCCAAAGAGCAGCATGTGACACCTTACACCATCCCTGACGTCCTCCAGGGANNNNCGGAACTGGGAGAGATTTGTCAGGTGCCCTTCAGCCAGGCCACCACCCCCACCCCCTGCATGGCCACCACCAACCCCCCCCACCCCCGCGCAGGGGTCCGGTCCCCACCGGTGGCAGCAGCGAAGGCCGGCACGCTGTGGAAGCGGACGGGGTTGCCGCTGCGGCGGCCGTCCCAGGGCACAAAGGCGGTGACGGGCCCGCAGGGGCAGCGCAAGCGGACGGCGGTTTCGGGGCAGCTGGGGGAGGCCACCAGCCCGTAGTCGAGGGCGAAGCGGCCGAGGGCCAGGACGGCGTGGCCACACATGGCGCTGTAGCCGGCGCCGTGCAGGAAGAGAACGGCCAGGTCGACGCCGTCGGCGGCCGGTCCGCCGCGCACCACCAAGGCCCCGTACATGTCGGCGTGGCCCCGCGGCTCGTGCACCAGCGCCCGCCGCACGCGGTCCTGGGCGGCCGCCACCTCCCGCCGCAGCGACAGCAGCGACAGCCCCCTCGCCGCCGCCTCCTCCGCCGCCTCCAGCCGCGGGATGACGCGCAGCGGCTCGCCGCCGGTGTGCATCTCCACCGTCCGCAGCACCAGGCCCGAGGGCGAGTGCGGCGGCAGCTGCCGCCCCGCACGGGCAACGCCGCTGTCACCGCCGCTGCCACCGCCGCCGCCACCCGCAGCCGCCATCGCCCCCGGGCCACGCCCCCCGGGGGGCGCGGAGAAGCCCCGCCCCTGCGCGTGGCCTCTCTCGCGGGCGGGACTCCCCTCCCCTTACACGTGACCGCACCCCCTGCCCCCGGGGGGGTGGAGCTTGTCCCCGAGTCGGAAGCGGAAGTGACGCGTCGGAAGTAGCCGCGCGCGGGGTTGCTGGGTTACAAGGATGTTCCGTTCCGGTAGGACGAGCTGGGCCGGTACCGGTACCGAGCTATGGGAGCGGGGGTTTGTCAGCGGCTGGAGCGGTCCGGGGTGGCGCTCGGTGGCTCTTGGCCGCGAAGGAGCCGCGGTGGGTGAGGTGGGTCGGTCCGGGCCGGAGCGGAGCGCCGGGGTAACGCGGGCTGCTCTCTCCCCGCAGCTGTGGACATCCAGCCCGCCTGCATCGGGCTGTACTGCGGCAGGACCGTCCTGTCGGTCAACGGCTCCGTGGAGATCTACGGGGAGTGCGGGGTAAGTGCGGCGCGGGCAGGGCTTGGCTTGGCCTGGGAGGTGGGGATGGCTGCGTTCCCTCCCGCACTGGGCCCGGCGTTGGCAGCGCTGACCAAACCGTTCCAGGGGCTGATGTGGATCCCGCTGTAAGAAGCACCGCAGCCCAGCCCCGAGGTGCCGCGGGGATCAGGTGGAGATGAAAGGAGGTTTAGAGAGGTAGGGCCCTTCTCCCAAGGAACAAGCAGTAGAATGAGAGGAAACTGGGAGGTTTAGATTGAACACAAAGAAAAATTTATTCCCTGCAAGGGTTGTCAAGAGCTGGCCCAGGCTGCCCAGAGCAGTGATGGTGTCATCATCCCTGAAGGGGTTTCAAAGCTGTGGAGATATGATGCTGAGGGACATAAATTAGTGGTGCCCTGGTAGTGCTGGGTTAATGGTTGGACTTGATGATCTTGAAGGTCTCCTCCAACCTAAATAGATTCTATGAGGGCTGCAAAGGTTGGGCAGAGCTCTCTCCTCAAAACCAGGAGCTGCTCAATGAAATGATCCCCAAAGGATGTGCTGAAGTCTCAGTGCTAAACAGGAGCTGAGCAGAGGGTCTGTGAAAGCTGGAACAGCACAGGATGGGAGGGTTAGATCCAGGGAGAGCAGAATGAACTGGGAGCAAGAAACTCTGGGGAGGCAGTGGTTGTGAATGGCCTGGTCAGTGAGGTTAGAAATGAAAAGGCGGTGACATCACCGTATGAGAGGAAAAGGGAATCTTGGATGAAGCCTTTTAAGCATGTTTCACCTTTGTTTATAATAAGAAGCAAGACCCAAAGAGAGCAATCCCAGTGTAAGCTGAGAAATTGCTGAGGTTAATGTTTCAGCTCTGCCTGATACGCTTCTTGCCCCAAGTACAACTTCAAGCTGTTTTTCCAGGAACCATAAAGATTCATCATTGGTACTATGATGCTTTGTAAATAGTCTCTGCTTTCCACAGGTCTGCCCGAGAGGTCAAAGAACAGATGACAACAAAATCTGCCGGGAGTGTATGGGATCTCCGGATCGCTATGACTGGCTGTACCTTGGCTTCATGGCCATGCTGCCTCTGGTTCTGCACTGGTTTTTTATTGAGTGGTATTCAGGAAAAAAGAGGTTTGTATACACCTTCTTCAGAGAAGTTATTTAAAAGTGGGAATCTATCTGTGAGTGATCAATTGGAGCAGCTGAATTGAACTGTCCAGCAGTTCATGCTGTTGGTTGAACTAACACAGTATCACATAAGCTTTGGACAGCTGGAGAGGGTGTTTATTTACAAATGTGAGAGTCCTGCAGGTCCTTCCTGCCAGTCCCTGCCTGCAGGGCATGGTCTGTATCTCTAATGTGATGGTGCACAGTCCATCTGTCTGTCTGGGCTGGACTGGGTTTCTCAGTAGCAGGCAAGAGTGTGTTACCCCCTGTGTCCTGGGCCAGATCTTTCACCTGCAGAGGCCCTGCTGTGCACATGCAATGAGAGGATAGGGTTGGGTTTTCTCTTTAGGACTATGTAAATTGGGTTTTGATAGCATAGCTGATGTCCCATTTATGTCACCATCGTGCATCAGGGATGTTCTTCATTGCAGGGATTTAAAACCACAGCTCACATGGCCATTAGGTGCTAGACTAAAACTTTGAAGTAGTAATGACTCTGGCATGTGCTAAACACTGAAATCACGGGGGACTGAGGGATTTTAATGTAAGAATACATACCATCCTTAGCAAGGACTTGCGGCTTGGAAAAATTTGCTTATATTGTGCACAACAATGTTATCCTTTCTGAGATGTGTGGTGCCTTGTCCTCACTGCTGCTTTCTGTCTCTCTCCTTGCCCAGTTCCAGCGCACTGTTGCAGCACATCACTGCCCTGCTGGAGTGCAGCGTTGCAGCGGCTGTTACGCTGCTCGTCAGCGACCCCTTCGGCTCGCTGCGCATCCGCTCCTGCAAGGTGAAGAAGCTTTCGGACTGGTACACGATGCTTTACAACCCCAGTCCCGACTACATCACCACAGTGCACTGCACTCACGAAGCCGTCTACCCCCTGTGAGTGTTAAAGGCTTTTGTGCTCGTGTCTGTTCCCTCCTTGCCTCTTCTCAAAGCTGCAGAAAGTGTTCAGATGCAACTCGGACCAATGAGACTCTCATCTCCTGAAGCCTTTCAGGCATTGAGCTGTTTTAGATGTGAAAAACTTGGCAACACCTCATGACGTTCTGGGTCACCAGAGAAGGTGACATAATCCAGGCTATTTAGCATTTAGTCCAGGCTATGAAGCATAAACTTTGGTTTTTTAATTCTTTTTTCATTCCCCCTTTGCCACACCTTGACCATTTTCCCCTAGGAAAAGTGAGCCCATTATTCTTTGTTTACATCCTTTGATTGCAAATTCTTTAGACTTGATTGACTCTAACCCTAAATTCCCTAGTTGTGAGTTGTCTGCAGGAGAAAACCAGCACATTTTTATGGAATTTATCTCTCTTTTTGGCTTCTTTATTGTTCTTTTTTTCTCCCCCAGGTACACCATTGTGTTTATATATTACGCCTTCTGTCTTGTATTAATGATGCTACTACGGCCTCTTCTGGTTAAGAAAATTGCCTGTGGTTTAGGAAAATCTGATCGATTTAAAAGCATTTATGCAGCACTGTACTTCTTCCCTATCCTCACCGTGCTTCAGGCTGTTGGAGGGGGCCTGCTCTGTGAGTCCTCTTTTAATAACACTAACAATGATAAACACACGCTAGCAAACAGCGTACAGGAGGGAGGGAGAGGATGTGACACTCCTTTTGCTTTGAGAACAAGGACATTGGTTAAGGTGATTTGTGAGGAGTCTCACCTGAAAAGATCACTTATTAGCAGCCCACTCCTAACCGGGCTCCTGACCAACACTACTTTGCTTCTGCTGGTGCTGCTGGAGACTGTCCCTGTCCCAGAAAGGGGGTGGAGTGGGTGTGGGGACACTATCTCAGAGGGAGTTGGTTTCCCTTTCTGCTCAGGCAGTTTGTCTGATTTCAGAGGTGGATTAAAGTATAACTTTGGGGAGATCAGCTTCCAACTTACTTGTCACATGAAGGGGACAGGTGCCACAAAATCCCCACTCAGCCTATTTTTCTCATTATCTGCCTTTTTCAGTTAGTAATTTCAGTGTACAGTAACCTCACCTAAAAATAGCAGCAGTTTGAAAACCTAAGATGTGAGCATTGAATGGTTGTGGTTGGCTGCCCCTCACTGCTGTGCCTGCTTGATGGGATGGTCAAGGGCAGGCTCTAGGAGCTTAGTTTAGTTTACACCCATGGTTCCACGTGGAAAAGCTGTCCCTGCTGAAATGGAGTAAGAACGTCATGTGTTCTTACTCCTGCTAATACTCACTGTTTGTATCTAGATTACGCCTTCCCGTACATCATACTGGTGTTGTCCCTGGTCACACTGGCTGTGTACATGTCTGCTTCTGAAGTGGAGGTAGGTAAATGTCCTCCCTGTGTTAAAACTCATAATATAAAAGACTTGAGGGAGCAGAGACCACTGTGTCACCTGCCTTTTCTTGGCAGTGTATTTTGCATTTAAGCCTTTTCCTCCATGACTTCTCCTCTGAGCTGGGGGAAGCTCCTGTGAGACTTTCTTCTTGTGGTAAACTGTTAAGTTTGGGAAGGGCTCAGAGCCAGGAGGCTTCGTCCAGTCCCTTTGTGCTACTGGTAACTGCTCTTAAACCTCGGGTACGGGGGAGCAGGCCGAATGCTAACAGGATACTGTGTTTGTTTTGCAAGTCTTTCAAGGATCTTCTGGTCAGGAAGAAAAGGCTTGTTGTCCTCTTCAGCCACTGGTTACTTCATGCCTATGGCATCATCTCCATTTCCAAACTGGATAAGCTTGAGCAGGACCTGCCGTTGCTCGCCTTGGTACCCGCGCCTGCCCTCTTCTACCTCCTGACAGCGAAGTACACCGAGCCCTCCCGCATCCTCTCAGAGGGTGGAAACGGACATTAAAAGGAGCCTGTGCCAACAATGCTGTCCCTAATTATCTGAACTAAGCAATTGTAGTGCTTGTTACACTTTGGAAACTTCTGTTTTAAAAGAAGTTATTTATGTACGAGACTTAGAGGTGAAACGCCCCTGAGTGAGACTGTGTAATGTTAAAAAGCTGGACTTTGTATACTTCTGGTATCGACTGAAGCTTGTGACATGTTCTAGTACAGTGTTTTGCTTGTAGATGTTTACTTCCCAATACAATATTTTAGCAGTTGTTTGAATAAAACAACAGAGCCTGGTTTCCACTAGGCTTTCACTAAAACAAATAGAACTTGAATATACCACAGAGCTGGGTTTTCTCATTGCATGCTCTAGCTACAAGAAAGAGGGAGATTATTTTTTTTTTGCCAAGGACTCTACTGATGGGACAAAGGTTTCAAACTGACAGAGGGTAGGTTTAAATTAGATATTAGGAAGAAATTCTTCACTGGGAGAGTGGTGAGTCACTGGAAGAGGTTGCCCTGAAAAGTTGTGGATGCCCCATTCCTGTAAGTGTTGAAGGTCAGATTGGATGGGGCTTTGAGCAACCTGGTCTAGTGGAAGGTGTCCCATCCCAGGGCAGGTGGGTTGGAACTAGGTGATCTTTAAGGTCATTTCCAACTCAAACTATTCTGTGATTCTATCCCCCGTCAGTGGAAAGACACTTTCATTTTTCCTTCCATCAAAAAAAAACCAAACAAACTTGTTGAGCATGGTTCCTCATGATGTTTTTTGAGAGGATATGTGTTGTAAAGTTGTCTGTAAAGTAGAATTTGTGCTCTGTGTGCTTCCTGTATGGAGACCTCTTCCTGCAGGTGATTAAATAGTGGTATCCTTCCCATTAAATCCAACTTCCTGTAACTTCACTATAATCTAAGACCAGATTAAAAGATTTTCTTTTCCTTGTTTTGTCAGCAAAGCACTTGCTGTGGGTGAGCCTATGAAGCATCTGTTAACTACATCGGGGTGAACCCTTCTTTGTAACTTTCAGCACAGACCCCTCAGCTTCCTGCTGCCAGGAGGCCTCGTGTCCCTTTCATCTGTCTGGCAGTGGTGCTAACAGCTCCTGTCTCCTGCTGCGTGGCTGCAGCTGTACCTGTGCTGCAGTGACAGGAGGGGGAAGAGACAAGTTTGGCAGCTGAGAAAGGACCAGCTCTTTATGCAGCAGCACCACTGCACTGACTGCTGGAGCCACTGAAATACCAAACAGGCACACATTCAATAAAAAAACCTGGAGCATCTCCCTAAAGGGATACCACTACCTCTGCTCTATATTAATCAAAAAATCTTCATGTGAGCACCTTGATAAGAATTGCTAAAATTTGTGAGGCAGTTCAGAAGAGAGCTTTTGGCCTTGCTGAAGCCAGATCTCCAGGGACAGGCTTCAGTCCTCTGTGTTGTACAGGAAGGCACCCAAAGCATGTCCTGTACATTAGTTACCAGTGTCATGCTCTAAGATGGTCTAACAGAACATGCAGAGCAGTGCTGAAGGTCTAAACACAGAGGGAAGAGTAATAGGAAGATCTCAACTTAAACTCTTCCAACTGTATGGACTATTGGCTGTAGCAAATAACAGTGTTTCTTTCTTTTCAGTGTATCTTTCAGTCAAGTGTGACAGTAAGGCCTTTTTATTCTATTACCTACCACCATTGCTAAGGTCTCTGTACTGCCAGCAGCTCAGGGGCTTTCAGGGGTGTCACCTCAGCCAGGCTGCCTCGAGGTGTCACTCTCCTCTTTCTCCACAGCAGGTTTGATTCCTTGCATCTGACAGGCCTTTCCCCATAGCTTTTTTTTGTGTGACACAGCCAAACTGACAAGTTCACTTCTTCTAAAAGCAGCATGCAAGCAAATTAAGTCCTGCACACAGAAGTAAGGTTTCATTTGGGGGTTAAGGAAGTGATTGATCTCCTCCTGGCAATCAAATGCTGCCTATACTGCTACATACGATATACATAATCCGGAGGACGGTTCAAAACCTACTGTTTAAAAAACTCCTTGTGTTACAATACCATTTCTATAACTGACAGAGTCAGAGGCATGTTTTTATTTAAAACATTCTAAGCACAATTTTGTGTCTGCATTTGCACAGCTGTCACCTCAGTACAGGCACAGTAGCCCTGTGAGCACAGCCCCAAACACTGACCTTCCTGCTGGGCTCCAGAGCTTTAGCCTTCATCAAAACCTGGAAAGCAAAATACAAATTAATAAGCTCTTTTAATCACCTTCTCTCACTAGCATTAAACCAAATAAATAAATAAATAGATAAATAAATAAAGGCAGCCAAATTGTTAGGTAGATGGAGCAAGATAACTACCTGCAGTTTGGAATGACCAAACAATGTTTTTCTGTGGGCTCCTTATGAAGAAACCTGCACTGCACACCTAACAGAAAATAACACTGGTGCTGGCCTTCAGATGAAGCAGATTCTCTTCTGCTGTAAGTTCACCACCATTCTCCTTCTCTGCCCGATTTCCTTCCAGGGTCATTCCCTTCCTCTGAAAGTTCATTATTCCTCTTTCTAGTTTCCTGTCACATCACTGACACCCAGTGATTTCAGAGCAGCCTGTCTTAGCCTTTCCGCTTGAATATGTATGAAACCCCACATTTTGTAATAAGATAATGCTCATGCAGGGACCAAACCTGTGAATTATCACCTCTGAGAATCAACAAGTAAAGCAGGTGTCTATGGTTATATGTTAAAAGGAGGCCCTGAAGCAAGTGATTTGTATGTGCTTAGCCCCCTGGGGTAATATCACCCCTCCTCCAGACAAGAGTATAGAATATTGTTCATTCAATGGAAACAACAGGACAAATTGCCCACATGTAAAATTCTAAAGAACATAAACATTAATTAACCCTATAGTTCTATAGTGATAACCTTGTAACCACAAGCTGCAGGAGTTGGGGTTCTGTCAGTTTTATTTAACCTTTATAGAAAAGCAAACAAATAGTTCTGGAAAGATCAGTGATACTCAGGCTATTTCACAGCCCCCTCACTGTTATTATCAGAAGCCTTTAGAAAGTGGGAATTAAAGATGAAAATACCCAGGCTGTGTTATAAAGCATGCCTAGTTCTCCTGATAAGTTCCCCACTACGTATCCCTCTGCAGCAGTGATCACGTATAGAACATGGCTGTACTACTTGTGTTTTAACACAAACTGCTAAAAAGTGACATATTCTGGGATTTAAAAAGAACAAACAAACAAAGAAAAAAGTAGAAAAGAAAAAGTTTAGTGTATCTTACAATGATCATCCATTCTAGATTTTTTGTCAATCAGAGAAGTCAGTTCTTCCAGTTTATCTTGTAGCCTGCTATTAATGTCACCAATCTTCTCCTCTCGTTGTTGAATTTTTGTTTTAAGAGCTGTCAGTGCGTTCAGTATTTCCTGCTGATTCTCCAGAAATTCCTGTAATGACACAGAGTAAATTTATTATTTTTTTAAAGGAAAAATAAAACATAAACCCTCACAAAATGTTAAATAATTTTTTTTGGTGTTTATTTTATTTTCCCACAGCTTGAGTAGCCACTGGACCTGTAGTTCTGCTGAAAGTATTCATTAACCACTCAATCCTTGCACAAAAAACCCCAAACCAAACCAAACCAAGTTTGCCTTTCTAAAAGAATAATAGGTGAAAAAGTTTCTAATATGATAGTTTGTTTTAATTCCTGTTCAAAATGAAGGCTATCCCCAGCTGTCAAAGGATTACAAGGCTGCTGAGCTGAATGTAGAACAGCAACAGTGTCACTGGATACAGGGAGACTGCACAGGTTTTAGGGTCAAATGCAAGACCAGCAAAAGGAACAACACAGGAAAAATATATCTTTATAGCCAGGATTTTTATACAGTGCTGGAAAACATGGGTTTAATGCTCTGTCCCTGCTTGACTTAAAAAATTGCTTTATTTGAGATAAGACATTTTATTTTCTACATGGTAATTGAAATATATTTATGCAAACCAGTACAATAGAAAATAGAAATTCACCTTTTGAATACAGCTCTCCTCCGAACATCCCTTCAGAAGATCTACAACAGAGCACAACAGTTAAAATGTGTTAGTTTGCTGTGTGGAAAAGAGACACAAGAACTGAAAGATATTCCTTAAAAAAATAGCACTTTATTTTGGTTTGAAATCATTATTAACAAGTTACCATGAAGCACTGCTAGGTCATTCCGGATTTTGACTGTTGCTGACTTGTGGTTTCCTGCTTCAGAATTCATAGCAAAAATATCTTCTTTTATCTGTGTAAGGCACTGTGAAAAAAATAATTACAACTGAATACTTGCCACAGTTTTCTAAATAATTTCCGAAGAGTTTCACTGTTTCTAGAGAGATCAGGAAGAACAAGCTGAGTTTCAGCTTCTGGAAATAAAAAGGTTAATGTCTTCCTGTGGACAATGCTTTCTTCCAAAAACAACACCCATTGCATCTTGTTGAACAAATGTTAACAGTTGCCAAAATCAGCCTAAGCCAGCTATGTCTATGCTACCAAATAAAATGGATGAGGACACTGAGAACGGCCCAAGCAGCACAGGATGTGTGCGAACTGGGGGACTCTTCCTCACTCGCTCCACCAGAATCAGATGGACTCATTCGCGTTGGATTAGCACTACCAGCACCCAGCTTGTATTGTCCCAGGTTTGGCTGGCCAAAAGGTGTTAGGTGGCCCAGGTCAGGCACAATAAACAGCATTCCCTGGTGCAACAGAGGTGTCAGAAAAATCAGAGCTTCCCAGTTTCTGTTAGTGAATTGAACCTAAGGAGAGGGCTATTTGTAGCGTAATCAAGAGTCTTCCTGAGGGAAGCTTTTGTTTCCCAAAGGCTGTAAGGAGATAGAGCTGCAGAGTAGCTGGTACCTTACACCTGCAACACAGGCACACACAGGCTCAGGCAGCTGCCCTTGCAGCAGAGATTGTTCTTGGAGGCAGCAAACAGTGCATGGGGCTCAGATCATCTCAGAGACTCAGTTCACAGGGCTGCAAAAACGTGGCTTCAGGTCTGGGTGGCAGCCTGGTAACAGTTTGCAGTGAGACCATTTTTATTTCATGTGTTACATGAGAAAGGAGACTCTCTGATAGCCCAGGGCCTGAAAGATACACAGGGTATTTTCAAAAGCCTACATTCCAGATTGAACAGACCTATTCTACATTCATGTGCATCTCAGCCCCCTTCATGTGGCAGGAACACCTTTTCCTACAATGCCTGACTGAAGGCAGCAGTTACACAGTATTAATTATGCCTTAGGGAGACATGCCTTGCCCTTGGATATTCCTCTTTGTTTCCTTCCAAATTAAGCACAGCCCCACACATTCATCTAAAAAGCCAGGTCTGCCCTGTGCTGTTTGTTTCATCATTTTCCACGGCTGGCTCTCTGTGAAGTGAAAAATTATTTGTCAAGCTTCAATATACTCACTAATTTGAATCTGCAGTTCTCTGCATTCAGAATGTCAAGTTTCCTGTTGATCTCATAGATGTCTCGTTCTAGCAGCTTCATCCTCTCTGTATGATTTTTCAGCTGGTCAGTCGCAGCACCACGCTTGATCCGCAACTCGTTCCTCAGGTCCTGCTGTTAATAATAAACTCTTCACTGCTAACTGACCTTTACATAGGATTTTGGTAATTAAATAAAGGCAAAAGTGTTTTTGTTATAGAATCATAGAATCATTTCAGTTGGAAAAGACCTTTAAGATCATTGAATCCAACCATTAACACAGCACTGCCAGGTCACCACTAAACCCTGTCCCTCAGCACCACATTTACAGGGCTTTTAAATACCTCCAGGGATGGGGACTCCACCACTGCCCTGGGCAGACTGGGGGAGGCAGGGCTGAGCTGAGGTCTGAGGCATCCGTCAGATGCAAGCACAGCAACAGAGAGGAAGGTCTGTCCCTGGCCTGTCTCCCCCCAGTTCCAATCTCCATGGAAGCCTGGTCTTTACTGGGAGGAAATAAAGCCAGCAGTGGAAACTTTGCAGAAGGTAGGACGGATGGTTTAAGTTATTACCACATTCTCCTTGAGCTTCCCAGTAGTTTTGATAGACTGCTGAATGGCTCTTCTGACTTGTACTTCTTCATCTTTCTTTTCTACAAAGCAAGGAAAGAGTTTTTAGAGAGTGTAATGACTGAACATTGAGGTTAAGCTGTTATATAAATAATACAAATGCTTCTTATGTTACAGCTATGTCCACAGGTTCCAGTTGTTTCAAAGAGCTCAGCTTATCCTTGTTCCACAGACCTCCCAAGCCACAGGCAGGCAAAGGGCTATGGCATGCTGCTTTTGAAAACAAGAGAAAGCCCCCCTATGTAGAGCTACTTAATACTTACTTAAAAATGATTTATTCAGTTCTTCGTATCTCATACACTTCTGTTCTGTTTCTCTCTGTGTTTCTTGCAAGGTTAGCCTGCTTGTGTTTAACTCTTGTTCTTTTTTAAGCAGATTTTCAGTTGCAGTTTTGATGTCATTCTTTAATGAAGATAAATATTAATCAACAACCTATGCAACATTTAGTGCATTAATAATTCATCATATTCTGAGGAAAAAAACCCAAACAAACAAAAAAACCTAAAACCACACCAAAGAAACAAACCAAGCAACCAAACAACCAAAGTGATCTCAAAAGGTCATCTTAGTCCATCTTTTTACTGTACAGCAGAATCAATTAGACCTAAGTACCCGTGGCAGATGTTTGATTTGTCCTTAAAAACCCCAGTGGCAGCAATACCATGTCTCAGACAACTGATTGCAGGGTTTTAACTATCTGTGCTGTGTCGCAGTTTAAAATCCAGCCAGCAACTAAACCCCACGCAGCCGCTCGCTCACCGCTCCCCTCTCCCAGTGGGATGGGCAGGAGAATGGAAAAAGAGTAAAACTCAGGGGTTGAGATAAGAACAGTTTAATAATTAAAATCAAATATAATAACAATAGTAATGCAAAGGAATATAACAAAGAGAGGGAGAAATGAAACCCCATAACAGACAAGTGATGCACAATGCAGTTGCTCACCACCCTCTGACTGATGCCCAAGAAGTGACTGTCCCCACCCTGGCCAGCTCTCCCAGTTCATATACTGGGCATGACGTTCTGTGGTATGGAATATCCCTTTGGCTAGTTCAGGTCAGCTGTGCTGGCTGTGCTCCCTCCCAGCGTCTTGTGCCTCTGCTCACTGGCAGAACATGGGAAACTGAGAAATCCTTAACTTGGGATAAATACTGCTTAGCAACAACTAAACCATCCATGTGTTATCAACAGTTTTCTCACACCAAATCTGAATCACAGATACCAGCTACTGGGGGTAAATTAACTATCCCAGACAAAACCACAACATGCTGTCAATGCTTTCTTGGGGCCTAACTTTTTCTTAAGTTAAATCTATTCTGTTCCCCATTATCTATCTCAACAAGTGGACAAGGAGAAAAGCTAATCACCTTGCTATCAATTTTTATTTATTTGGTAGCTACTACCATTTCTTCCATTAGATTTACCTATTTTACATGGAAAATCTGCACATCTATTTTTATGTTTCCTTTTTATCTGATCATCTTTAATGAGCTCTTTTTGGATCACAAAATAATCTACATCTCCCTTCAATGAGGTGATCAATACCAGACACTACTTCAGCTGTGTCCTACCAAAAGCAGGTAGAGCAGAATCTCACATCAGAAGCCTTGCCAGGCTATCTACCTCTTTTTACGCACTGTTTTGACAGTTGCCTTTTTCATTAATACAAATCTTTGTGGCCTTATGTTCAGTTTGTCAGCCTTAGTCATATTTATTGCTGCCTAAACACCTCCTTTATGGTGGATTTCTACAGGGAACCGTTTCTACCTAAACACAAAAATATGGATCTTTTAATTTAGATTTTTTAATTACAAGCTTTTTCCTCAAAATTACTTCTCCAACTTCCTCAAATAATTCCAAATTCTAGTTCCACCCTGCAGAGTGTACTCCCACTCTTAACACGTTTGTCACCTGCTGATACAATAAGCATTCACTCTGTCCTATCACTTGAGTCATGAAGAAAACTACAGATTAATTCCAGTCTGAGAGCAGACTTCCTGCAAAGTAACAGGGACCATTATTCTGTTTTGTCAGTAATGCGTGGGTAACTATTATCTAGGATCATTTTCCATCTGTTTTTGTACCCCAAAGGATTCTTCAGCCTGGAAAAGAGACAACTGAAGAGACACAGAATAAAGGTGTGTAAAATCACACACCTTTGTTGGAGAAGGTGAGAAGACAACATTTATTCCCTGTTTCTCATAACACAAGAACTGCAAGATGCCAATAAACTTTTGAGACAGAAGGCTTAAAATAAAAATTTCTTGTCCTTATTAAATAAATTATATGTTATAGATTGTCATGGAGGATAAATACATATGTGAGCTAAAAGAATCAATCACTGATAAAATATTGCACTGAAGACCCAGCATAGCATAAAATTCCACCAAAAGCTATTAAATGCAGATATCATCTCCATCCAAAGAAGTTTCTGACACTTCATTTGTCACAGAAATTATACAGAAGAAGGGTGATTCTATATTTGTCTGTTCTCACATTACTTCTTCGAGCAGGACTATTGATCACTGCAGAAGACAGGATCCTGGTAGGACCAGCATCTTACCTGGTATAGCTATTTTGGGAACTGAAGTTGATTTGAGCTTCACTCACCTATTCTTGATGTGCACTTAAATGTAATCACGAATAGCTCTGATATGGCTTTGGCCACTTAACTACCAAAGATGAATTTCATACCTGAGTCTACTAATGATACTCTGGAGGCACCCGAGTTCTCTAGGTAAGCTTGCCAACTAGTTGCTTCCCTATCCCTGCCTGGGATGTTAGTTTGGGGGTTTTTTTTATGTTACTATACTAAACATTTGATTCTTCTGACCCATCAGCGAAGTAAAAGAAGTATTTCTTTGTCTTAACACAAATATGGAGTGATTTCATGTCCTTTCCTATCAGCAGGTCATTCTGTGGCTTGACCTGTCTCAGGTTGTTGCTCCATGCCCAACCATTAGCATATTTTTTCAATCATCCTGATATGTGTTTAATACAAATGTAACTACAATGGTCCTGTTCTCAGCTGTCATCCCCCTATAACAGGGCTGCACAGACTTACTAGCCTGTGAATCTTTGCACTCTCTTACATCAACATGGGGAAGAAGAACTATTATCTCTTAAAGACTAAGCAGATCATCACCTAAATACATTACAAATCTGTACATTTTAATCTTTCTGTGGTTCATTCCTTAGCTTTAAAATAATCTGACCTTTGGTTTTACAAAAAAAATCTAATTCTATGTGCATCTCTTAGCATAGTGGAATCTCATCTTGGTTAGGGTCAAAGGAACAGAAGTCACTAGTTAAATTACTTTTCAGTGGAAAAATAGATCTCTTTTTTGCTGTGATAGCTAAAAACACAGAAAGGGAGAACAGGAACAACCTATGTAGACTGAGAGATTTGAAGAACAGTTTTAAGAGAGAGAGATAAGATGATACGAAGGAAATAAGAAATAGGAAAGAAATTAAACTGGGCCCAGGATGTGAAGTAACACCAGGACTCTGAACTTGCTTCTTTACAGGACATTGATGTCAAATGCCTCACTACACGTTTTTGTTCTAAGACTCTGAAGTCGGGTAAGTCATGTCTACTCCTGTGATGAAAGGCTAGAAATATCAGAAAACCTCAAAGTATAGACATTTCTATATGCTCATGAGCTCTCTGTATTACTTTTTTAAGTACTGTAGCAAAAGAATGGGTAAAAAGAATGAAAAAAAATTAATATGGAGGAAAATAGACAAAGCGGATCCCTTGGCAGAAACAGGTATGTGAGGAAGGCAGAGAAATAAAGGTGATCTGAGTCTCATTTCTATGAACTGCTTTGATGTCATGCATCACCATGATGCTCCCCACAGAGCAGAATGTACCTGATCTGACATGACTCTTACAAAGGAATTTATTCCCCTTACACAGACCACCTCTGTGAGATGGCATTCAGACAGAATCGTTTTGCAGATGAAAATAGGGGAGAGCGAGGGCAAGAAAATGCTGAAAGCTCTAAAAGCAAAGTGGGCAAGAAAAAAAACCACAAATTCAATTGTTTCATATAAATGGTAGGAAATGAAAGCAAATCAGGAAAACAGTTGAAATAAGAGAAAATATCAGAGCGTGTCACTGAATTAAAATAAACAGTTACAATTCATTTTCAACCTGGCTCAGTCCAGGCCATAAAGGGAAGAGAAACCCTCTGATAACAGTTTCATCAGCACTATATTAGATGAGAGAAAAGCTATTTTAGAATAAATCGTATTAAAGAAAAGACAGAGCGAGTGTTGAGGTATATTCAGCATCTCTTTTGTATACTCTGCACATCTCAGCTGCCACAAAGAGAACCGTAGACTCATAGAATGGTTTGGGTTGGAAGAGACCTTTAAAGGTCACCTAGTCCGACCCCCCTGCAGTGAGCAGGGACATCTGCAACTAGAGCAAGTTGTTCAGAGCCCCGTCCAACTCGAATCCAGCACAACTGTTTACTTAGCAGTAGCAGTCTCAGCCAATCTGATTTTTAGGGAACCTTGAGAAGCTATGTGGCCACAACTGTTGTGTGTGATATAGGAGCATAACCTCTCCACCAGCAAAATGAGAAAGATCCTCAAGGCCTTCTGTAAACCTGCTTTGCTAAGGTCAGATGTACAAAAAGAATACTTCCTACACTCCTGGCATCTGATTTTTCTGTCTAAAACAAGACTGGTGACCAAGAGTCAGCCAGTTTCCCTGGGGCAGACCATATGCTCGATACCAAAGCCTGGAGAAGCGCTTGAAATCTTTGAAAGCTCTGCATAGTTCATATTCAGCATTTCAGTGTCCTGCTTTCTTTGGGAAAGAAAGCTCATCGATGTTTTGAAGAACACGGACACTAAGCAGCCTTGGGTTATGTCTTGCACACCCTCACTCACTCCAGTAGATTTACAACAGTAATTCAGAGAATTTGACCAGTGTCTAAAATCAAGCTGTCATATTTCCATGAATGTTGGCCTATTTACCCAAAAAAAGATGAAACAAATTCTACATTAACACACTGGGAGGCTCACTACGCTACATAGCTAAACTGGACACATCTCAGGATTGAGTCTGGTCCTATATATATTTTTATTTTTAAATGGGAGGTATCCCTTCTGAGAAACACATTCACTGTGTTCTTTTGACATAGATGCCCATATGTACATGAATATATATATATATATGTGCCTATACATATATAGATGTGTACAGATTCCAGTCTCTCAATCTGAGGGTCTTAAGTTCTTTTGACCATAAAAAACACCAAACACCAACCTGAAAAGCAGAGAATTTTCTTGAAACCATTACTCACAGATGGGTCACATTTGAGCATAGCTCCAATGAGCACATCTGCAATGAGGTGCAACAAACTCTATCAATTCATCCATCAGGAATCTTCCCCACATTAGTAAAAGAACAATACAACTTACCTCCAGGCATATTATTTTGTTAGTAAAATCCTCCTTATAATTCACGTAGTAATTTTTCCTCTTACTTGCTTCTTCACTCAGGGTTTTGACTTGCTTTTCAGATTGAAAAATCTCTTTCTCAAGATCTTCAATCTCATAATGGAAAGCAAAATGAAGGTCAGTGATTTCTGAAATATGTAATGTCTACTTGGACCACTTGGAAACAAACAATTAGAGCAAAATGAGAGCAAACTGCATTTAAAACATAAGCATTTATCTACTAAGATAAATAATTGTTTTTAAAATGTTATTAATACAAGTTATGGTCAGATCACAGAATACAAGAATGGTTGAGGTTTGAAGGAACCTCTGGAGGTCATCTTGTCCGATCCCCTTGCTCAAGCAAAGCCACTTAGAGGAAGTTGCCTGGGACTGTGTCCAAATGGCTTTTGAATGTCTCCGAGAGTAGAGATATTTAGATACTGAAGATCTTTGGACCTGATATCATGTTTGACAGCTTACAAAGAATTGGCCCTTGGAGGTTACTTAGGTATCTGATTATTGATAGCATGAACATGTAGTGTGATACTGGACGTAATGGGTTATAATACCTGCTGTCTAACATACCTCCACAAGTAGTTCAGCATGTCTTTTTTTGAGAGCCTCTGCTCTTTCATTAACTTTTCTGTCTCTCTTCTCCTCCTCTGACAAAAAGAGTTCTCTCTGCACTGCTAAGTACAGTAGCTTCCACTGAAGCATTACTCTAGTGACAGACAAATAAGCAGAAATAAATTGAAACTGGGAGAAAACCAGAGAAGAGCAACAACATTGTCAGAGGCACTGCAAGCCTAATTTAAGTTACTGTAAGACTCAAACATATATATCCTATAACTTCAGGCCTACAATGATAGTGGTTCAGACAGAAGTCTGGGGTCCTGCAAAATCTAGGAGAGATGCATGAAAAGACATAAAAACCTTTTAAAGTGCCTCTCTCTTTGTACCAAACCCAGGGGAGGAATCTTAAGGTGACTAGTCTCATTTAAGTGCCTCTGTTATGTGCCTAAAATTAATTAGCGTGAAGTCTGGATGAAGTAATTCGGTTAATTTAGCCTAGGAAATTGGAAGCTTGGAAGGGACAAGAGTTTTGTTCATAAAACCCCAGGGTTTGTAAATTATTGAAAGGGTAAAAGACAACACTGATATGAAACATAAAAGGCAGTAGCTGTCTGTGAAAATGCAGACTGGAAATCAGAAAAAACTGTTCTTAGTCATCAAAAGAGTAAGATTTTAGAATGGCATC
Source organism: Actenoides hombroni (assembly GCA_024336885.1). Classification (NCBI taxonomy): domain Eukaryota; kingdom Metazoa; phylum Chordata; class Aves; order Coraciiformes; family Alcedinidae; genus Actenoides; species Actenoides hombroni. Next base: position 4,862,699 of record WUAM01000407.1, on the reverse strand, counting down.
TTAATGAGCGTAAGAGGGGGAAAGCAACATTATTTTGGCTTTTTGGATTGAGCACGATTATTTTCTGATGATGTAATATTCAGGGTAGAACCAGACTGGACTAGATGAACAAGCAATCTCTAGATCTCTTTGCACTTTACATGGCAGAATAATCAAATGAGAAGTCAGGGCTGCAGAGCTCTGAAATAGCTGAGCAGAAAATGGGTTTATCTTGAAGAGTATCCAATCAGCTGCAGGGGCTAGGCACTTTCCTGAATCCACCTTGGGTTTTTTTGCCAGTAATAAAGAGGAGGTAAAAATTCCATCAGGGATTTCACATACAAGAAGACACTCATGAAAGCAAAAAACCCAATGAAATCTATCAGTACGTAGGTCTTAAATCTCTCACAAGAAGGTACCTCTATATTGATGTGGAATGATAACACCCCAAGAACCAGACACATAGACAAACAGTATGAACAGAACCCCAAGAGCTTTAGTTAAAATCTGGCAGTAGCTGAAAACCTCAAAACTAGCAGGAAAGCTTTATATCACCCTCACTTTAACTCCAGTTACAACCATTCACTTACAACCATTCACTTAGATTTATCCAACTGAAGGCTTTTTCTACAGGTACTTCACACCACGTGTGCATGTACGAAGAGTGATGCAAACTACTTCATGGCAGAAGGTAAAATAACTCAAGGCTATCTCAATCTTACTGTCTCTGTCAAAGGATTTGTCTATGTGAAGGCTGGGACCTCAGATCCCACCAGTCTGAGAACCTGATTTTGAAAGGCTCTCAGCACACAGAGTTCCCATACTTCCTAGCTGGAGCTGTGGGTGCTTGATACTACAGGGAACTGAGACTTGTTTTTCTCATTGAAACCAATAGCAAAGCTCTCATTGACCTCAAAGGTGCAGGATGAGCTACCAAAGAATGTTGATAGAAATTAATTAAAATAAATAAATAAAAGATACCTCCCCCCCCAGTTACAGTTTACTTAAGTGTCTATATCCTGGGAAAATCCCAAATAGCTTATAAAATAAAGTATAACATTTACTGCCATAATGATTTAAAGTCACTTAAGCAGTGAGTTCAGTGGTTCTCACCACTTGGCAGTGAAAAATAACCCTCAGATGAAACCATGGACATATTTGAGGAGATGCCCTTCTATTTACTGAATGTTTCCATAGTAAGGCTTTGGCCTTATATCTCTGATACAATAGCAGCAACAAGATGCAGTATTTCATTAATTTGCTGCTTTGTTTTAAAGACACAATGTACGTTTATCCTACCTCATCTTGTTCTCTCTTTTCAAATTTTCCTCAAGAGATGACAGTTCTTCTGCATTGCTCTCCTTCATTTTTCTTGGAGGGTGGAGAAAAATAAACTTTCAGCAATAATGCTGAAGCTTTGGAGCGTGCTTACTTTATGTCAAAATTTTAGTACAGCTTTTCAAATTTTCCTTCCCATCAACCAACACTTAAACTAGTTGGAGAGAGACAATATGGTACCTGTGGGGCACATCTCAAAAATCTACATGTATGACAGTGTTCAACCATAACTGTGTGTTAACACCATGTTGTTTCTCCTGTTGGAAACATCAGGTTAAATTTAAGAGGCTTTTGTCTGGAACCAGAAATTCTGAAAATTCACAGAACAAGATAATTATGTACAAACATAAAATAAAAGCCGAGGAAAGTACAGGGCCAGGGACTGCCAGAAGAGGAATTTTCAGTCAGTTTTTCTAAGAGGTCAGAGCTATGATGTATTTTGCACAGTTCCATTTGTTCTCATTTAAAAGTCTGAAATTAAGAGTCGATTTACTCTGGGAGAAAACTCTTACAACCCTTTCTTTCACTATCACTAGTATAAATATTCAATTAGCATCAACATGCTATGTGAAGATTATTTCACCTCATTATCTTATTAACTTAGTTTATACTGTAGACTCCATCACACAAGTTCTCCCCTCTAGCAGTGCATGGTTACCTCTTTTTAGCAGTGGGAAGCTACTTCACGGTCTTATTTTTTGCATCCTACATTTACATGGCAATGATGTCTCATTTGTGAAGAAAAATGCAGGCGCTAATGCTATCAAGATAGAAATGTACTTCCTTTCCTACAACACAGAATAAACGTATGTATGTTCACTTACCCAGCATGAAAAGGGAGGTGAGCAATTATTTTCTTATTTTTCAGTTGTAATTCAGTTCAGGGCACTTCCATATTAACAAAACATTCCTCATGAGGATTTAGATATCAGGAAGACCCTAAGAGCACAGCCCCTTCAGTGCCACACCGTGAAAATATTGCATAAAACCGACACAATCGGTGTCACTCAAAACAGAGTGCATGCAAATATTTGGCTCTGCTAGATTTGAGGAATGTAAGAGTAATGAGCTGAACCCTTTTTACTTTCTCTTGCAAAGGATGACACTCTAGCAGAGGCAAAAAGAAAAAACTCTCCCTTTTGTCAAGATAACCCTTCTTACATGACAGAATTCAATTATTAGTCTGCAATGTAAGGCCTCGATCTCCTGAGTCTCTAGAAAATAGGTGAACTGCGTCCAAAGCAAGATACATGGGATCAGCACACATGTGCCTGCTCTCACCTAGGGCAGGAAAATCCTAAATGTCTTCCATCAACTACAGACTAACAGAGCTGTAGTGCTTTGGTCAGGCTCCTTCCAGCCATATCCCAGTGCAGAAGGCACCGAACATCTTTGCTCTGTTTAGACTACACAAGCCAAAGATTTCTGTTTCACAGCACTTCTGTGTACAGGGCAAAACTGTAGTTACTTAGATTTATCTGGGTAAAAGCAGATTTTCTCACATACCACCATAAAAGGGTAGTGGCTTGTTCCAAGACCTGGTACCACAGTGTGGAGTTCACAGCCACAACTGTTTGTGACATTTTACATTCCTCACTGCTGCAGTATCTTTCATGATCTGTATGTTCATCACTTGGTGATAAGCAACTGCTGATTAAACTAGGGTAAATGGCAGCAAAACTCTTTGCTGTATGAAGTTTCATAGCAGCCTACTAGTTAATTATATAAACCCGTTTAACCTCCCTATTGAATGTTACATTTTGGAATCTCGTAAATCGGTTGAACTCTGGAGCAAACAGTACTGAGACCATTTACTCTTGCCAATATTGCAACATTACATACAGTAGGCTGTCTTCAAGATTTTCAATTTCTTTTTCTAGGTTTTTCTTCTTCATCGTAAGATTTGACAGAAATTCAAGCTTTTCATCCAATGAAAGAGATAATTCCTCCAATCTACCAGAAGAAAAAAGAAATCAATTAGATACTTTGTCAGAAGCATGATCTCACTATGTAGCACGAAAAGCCTTAGTCATAAAATCTCAAACTTTAAAAGTTTGTATTCAAAAGCGGAGAGGTAAAACCTACTTTGCCACCATCTCATCTCTTTTTATAGCCCACTGTTGTTCCTCTTCCAGTACTTGTTCATACTTCTGGCACATGGCTTTGTTTTCTAATTTAAGTTTTTTATTCAGGCATTTAGCATTGCTTAGATCTTCATTAGTCTAGAAATAAGGACCATAGATATTAGCTTATTATTAATATTTCTGTCTCTGTTTCACCTTATAAAGACATTCTGTACTGCTATAGCGCCTTTAAACGAAAATTTCTCAGAGAACTTTACAAGTCAAGATTTGTGGCATATAGATAATTAGCATATATGGATAGCACACCAAGATCATGCTTCTGGATCTTCATTTCCATGGCCTCATTCAAATCAACCACTCTGAAACAGCCTACAGGCTGTGTGCTGCTCCCAGACACATGGCAGCTTGTTCCAGCTGGAGTTAATGGCTTCCACCACGTGGACTACAAAGAGTAAAAAAGTAGAAATGAGGAATTCCTTGATGGTGAAGGAACACTGGGATGGTGGGCATGCAATATCAAATAGAGGGAAGCAGGAGTCATGGGTCCTGGTGGAAGGAGGGAAGTACAGGAAGATGGAAGAACAAAAGGAAACAGGAAGATGATGACTGGGATCCTGGTTTTTCATGGTAGGAATATAGTAGAAGAGCAGGTGGGGTGGCCATGGAATGGGGAGTATGTGGCTCCCACTTACTGCTGCCTAATGTGAGTATGGCAGAGTTTTTAATGGACCAACATCTTGTTTGATTGTACACCTCTGGAGGAGAGGTTATGAACATAACTAGGAAACCACCACTGCTAGATGTGTGTAGTCTACATAACAATAATCATCTCAGGCAGTTGGTGTTCCTCACAAGTTCAGCAGATGGAATGCCACCACTAGTTAGATTTTCCCCACATACAATAAAGGTTAATAGTAATATAAAAAAAGCATGGAGCAAGTCAGCAAGAATGACTATCAAAACTGCACACTCAGCTTTCCAGAACAGGAGACCAACTTCATCCTAGTTAAGAAATGTTCCCACAATCCTCCTACACACATTTGTCTGCCTCATTCCCTTATTGAACATGTACTCCTTCTCAAATCAACATCCTAATCTCATAACTCTCTAGTCCTTTGCACCCCAGCCCAAAATACCACACCCTCAAGCTCACTCCACTTCTCAGTGCTCCTTAAGATTTTGTACATCTATCGTGGCCTCAGCTAAAGAACAGATCTTGCCTTTACCTCCAGCATGACCTCCAAAGCCTGAGTAGAAGGTACAAGCCAAATGTCCTGCAAAAGTTTGTGCCCGTTTTCCCTGCTTGCACTCACCAAGAACAGAGGTACAGGCAAATCAGAGCATGTCACACATGTCACACTTTGTGCGGTCCTGTTCTCATTGAGTGTTTCAACAAGACAAAGCCTAGCAAAAACTCTGAGCCACAGTCAAAATCTCTCTTACCTTTTCAAGTTCCTTATTGAAATCCTCCTTTTCTTGGGCTACTATTGATTGTAAAAGCAGTAACTCAGAATCAAGCTGAATCCTATTAAACATTAAACAAAGTAAAAGTAGACATATTTAGGAGGGTATTGACATTAAAAAAAAATTTTAAAAATTAATAAAATTTTGTGCATTCTTATTCTCAGGCCCCTCATGTGAGCGTAAGATACGTCTGCCTACATTTGAGCTCTATTCCATTGCGGTATCCTTATTCATTACTTCCCTGTAATACATCTGATAAGAATAAAATCTGCAAAGAAGGTAAGGACATAGAGAACTAGCAGGCTTTCTACTACAAGATCTTAAAATACAAGTGAAGGAAAACTTGGGGGGAGAGGCAGTATTTTCTACAATCAAACGCAGAGAAGCAGAACACAAAGAGAAAGCAGACAGGCTTTCAGGTAGATAAATCCTACCAGCAACAGGCTTAGATGTTAAAATTAGAAAACTTGAACAGAGATTTATACTTCGAATCATAGAATCACTTAGGTTGGAAGAGACCTTTAAGTTCATCAAAACCAACCATTAACCCAGCACTGCCAGGGCACCACTAAAACATGTCCCTCAGCAGAACATCTACGTGTCTTTTAAATCCCTCCAGGGATGGTGATTCTATCACTTCCCTGGGCATCCTGTTCCAGGGCTTGACAACCCTTCTGGGAAAGGTATTTATCCTAATGTTCAACATAAACCTCCTCTGGCGTATCTTGAGGCTATTTCCTCTTGTCCTATCACTTGTTACTTGATGAACATTGTGCATTTGTACATTTTATAGGATGCAGTCAGAACGAGGGATACTTGTTTCCTTCTTCTATCTTCTATACAAAGCAGGAGTTGTTCAAGAAGCATGAACCTATGTAAAGAAGTGTTTGAAGAAAGAAATCTGATACAGAGTAGGAGAGGATATAAAAAAGAGGAATAGGAAGCCCCAGCATCCTAGTAGTCCTACAGCAAACAAATACAGAACCACAAATCCATATTGACCAGTCTTTGAGACCATGTGCCAAACACTGTGAAGGGAAAGAAAAAACATTGACCAGGTCCTTTCTTTAACTCAACTATCTAGCTAATCTGTAACATCAAATAGTAGAATAAGTTACAAAGGACAAACACTCTAAAATAATTAAAGACTTTCATAACACTTGAGCAATTATAAAAATGCAGCACAAAGAAACAACAGAAAGACGATGCTGTTGTTACACTGAGGCTATGAAATTCACCATAGCCCACAGCTCTGTGGTCATCATCCGGTCATAACTGTTTGGACCCTCGAAACGTGAGTATGGCCAACTTCCCTAGCATAACTATTTCTGCTGAAGTTAATATTCAGGAGAGCAAAGATAAGCAATTTATAACTGCCTACAGGATCAAGGGCCGTGGCCAGATGCTGGTTGCAGCTCATTTTTTTACAGTAAGTACGTTGTTAATTAATGGCAACAATCATTTCATGAAGACATTAATGAATTAGTTCTGCCATCAAGAAGAAGAGTAGAGTTCAGAGCAATAATTTTACCCAAGTTTCCAAGAACTCATACTTTCTTCTTTGGAGGGATTCTTATCTCAGCTTGTACAGGGAAATGAGTTCAAACAAGTTTGAATCACCGGGAAGAGTCTCCATTTTTTTCCCTATCAGTTTGGTCCTATAAGCCTTCAGAAGGTCTGTGGCAGAGTCAGAAGGGAAGCAGCTATGGAGATAGCCTGGGTAATGCTAAATTGATCTCCACGTTGTACTCTATGGATGTAACATAGACACGCCCATAGAACGATATTTGGATTATTTTGCTTATTCACATGATTTGTGATGCTTTGCATCTCAGGTAACATACAGAAGAAGAAACCCCCGTGCTGTAGAAAATGCAAGTGCCCTAGCTGATGGGACAACAATAGCTTCCTACCTTCCTACCATGCACATGGTTAGAATAGCAGTATAGTCCAAACTCTAGTCCAAAGTGCACTCTTTGTGAATATTTGTTCCCTGACAGCTAATTTAGATTAACTCCAGCTCTCCTCCAAGTATTTACTGTATGCCCACTGAAGCCAATAGCAAGATTCCCATTACATAACTCACACTCTTTATAGAATTTGGCTGTTTCTTCTTAACTACTGGGGAAAAGTTCCCTCAGAAACATTGATGCAGGTTTAGTAATTAGATCATATCAAATGGTCTAATAATTCTTACTTCTTTTCTGAGAGTGCCAGCATGTCTGCCTTTTTTAATTCCAAGTTTTTTTCCAGCCGCTTGCCTTTTTCTTTCAATTTTGCTGTGAGAACTTCCTCGTTAAGTATAACCTGTAAAAATACAACAGACTATGTGGAAACATGAAACTTCCAAAACAGCACATAATTAATCCCTTTACTGCCACTAGTCTTTTTTTTTTTTCTTTAAGCTTTCATAACATCTGCATGAAACCCTACTATTTTCTAGCCACTCTGAGATTTCACAGTCAAAATTAATACAGCCTGCAAAGAAAGATTACCAAGGAAGCAGTGGTCAAGGCTGTAGTTATTGTATTTAATTACTGAAAGAGTTAAAAAAAAAATCAAAAAATCAAAAAAACCCCAACAATGTAGCTTGGTAATGAAAAGAAACTTAAAAAATTAACCTATAAAGTCTGTCATTTAAGGGAATCTCACTGCAGAGTTAACTCAGGTACAATTCTGGAGTGTTTACTAACATGATATTCAGACAGAAAGGACTTTTACTGGGAAAGCAGCAGTGCTTTTCACAGAAGCTGGCAAGACTAGGGCAGCAAATGATGGTTTACCTCTCAGTTTGGCTCAACTCATTACACAAGTGTTAGTTTTGCAGTACAGTTGCTTTCGGTAGTGCTGAGGTAACTCAGCACATGTGAAGCTGAACACAAATATTTCTAAATCTGCAAGAAATCCTAAAAGGAAAGATGAAGACATTGATCTTTCCTTACTTTTCTCTGAGAAATTATTCCCACAAAAAGGAAAAAGTAGTTCTAGAGCAGGGAGGGTTGAATTGAAAGCCAAAATTAAATAGGTGTCAGCCAGAGAAAGCCTGGTTGTCTTTTAGTCCTATTAGCTTTGACTTTCCAGATCCTGAGCTTCCTTAAAATGTTCATGTCCATTAGTGTGGAGTGAGTTACACTGCTGCGTGCATTCCCAGGCAGTTGAGCATAACACTGTCTTCTCACTTACTTTAGTTTCTTCAACACTTTTCCAGTACAAACTCTTCCATAATATCTGAGCAGAGTCTTCTTTTCTAAATTTCTTCCCATTTCTTCCCCTTATATCATAATTTGCATCCACTAAATGTCTGTTCATTATCATTTCTCTTTTTCAGCTCAACCTCCAACCAGCTCTTCCAGCGGCATGTGCAGGACTGGGACCAGTCATCCTCTTACTGACTTTTTTAATATTCCCTATAACAGTGTCCTGGTGACCAGCACAGAGTAGCCAACTGTTTCATTAAGCTGGTAAAAACAGCCTATATGGGCCCTCTCTTTTTGAAAGTGACTTTATAACTGAGTAACAGTTAATGACATCAGTTAATAAGGCATCATATGAGCTTATTTTTCTTCTTAAAAGGTAGGGACTGCATTTCTCTATAAATTCCCCTCACTTTGACCAGTTATGAAATTGAGTTTTCATCTTTGCACTAATGAACCAAGAGAATTTTCTATATAACTTACTGTTGAATTCAGACTAATTAAATGCTGTAGGTCTGAACATTTTATTTTCAAGTTTTCAAATTCATGCTTTTTCTTGAAAGTTTTTGTCTCCAGAGTATCAAGGATTTTCTTCATTTCATTCTCCTACATTAAAAATAATACAATTAATTGAGCAAGGTACTGTGCATTGTTTAAAAATTTATATTAAAACATCTGAAGCCTTCCAAAATGAAATGAGCACAAAAGTTACCCTGGAAGAAAATAATTTTTCTGCAAAAACCCCAATGCTTACCAAATGACAAAATTCTACAAGAAAAAGAAACTATAATTAATTAATATAATATGAAAGTCATGATCTGATCTGTCAAAATTTCATGTGATTTTATTCCGGTGTAGGAACTTCTAATCTGATCATCTGTTTTTATGTTATCGTTCAAAAAGGATATCAAATTGTCGCAACTGAAAGTAGGGCAGAATATAAAACCAGTAAAACCTTATCTCAGAGCTTACTGGAAAATGCAGGTACCTTTATTTTATCCCGTTTGCCTAGAGGGGTTGAATTCCCTGCACAGGATTAATTGTCCCACATCCAGCAAGAAGTACCAGGGCATACATGACATTCTGAGATGTGCTGCTAGAAAACAAATGTCATACACTGTGCAATTTTGATGTGTGCATGCTTGTGTCTGCATATGTATACACACCACACACACATAAGCACGTGCATAATGAAGTCAAAACACCATGTGTGTGCCCAATGTCAGGAGAGTCTCTTTTCTCTTTGTGCTGCTGTGGATACTTATGTTAGCTCTGTATGAGAAGGCAAAATACAACATCTGGAATAATTTCTAAGGTCATTTTGGTTTTGGCGTTATATAGATATCTGTAAAACCATTAACTACATTTCAAAGCCTTTACCTTCTCATCACATTCTTCTTTCTCTTTCTTGAGTTGACTCATTTTTTCAGCTATTTTTTCTTTCAATTCTGCTAGTGCTGCCTTTGCCCTGACTATTTCTCCTTCTGTATCTCTTATTTTATCATGAGTTTCAATTAAGAGAGCATTTGTGTTAATTTTTGTTTCTCTCCTTTCATTCAGCAAGTCTTCTCTTCCTTTATACTGTGTCTGCAAATACTCTTGTTCCTCACTAGGAAAAAAAAAAAAAAAAAGATGAAAATGGTATTTCCTTCCATTCATGAAGATGAGACTCAGTTCAGATGTTCTTTGAAATGAATACTTGTTTATCTGTATGTTAGCAACTCAGTCTACTGTAGTGCTATGCATACTATAAAGCATGACATGCAGTGGTACCAGTGATGAAGACCATCAAATGCCTCACGTTCCAATGAAGCAGCTTTCAGTTATTTGTTATTACAACATTTTCAGAGTTTTACTGATGTGATTATTTTCCCCAAGTTTCATTAAAAATGGGAGGGCTGCTTGCAAGCACTGAAAGAATGAAGAATGCAGGCTTCCCCTCAGAAAATGTGTTGTGATTTAGTTCTGAACAGCTCTAGCAGCATGGCAGAAGGTGACAATAACATGAAATCTGGCAGGGAGAAAACAACTATCTCCCAAGTCTCTGTGTCCTCTTGGGGTAACTCTTGAAGAGGAGGATGGATCTCTAGCACTGTTACTGATTCAGAGTTCCTTCCACAGGTCTTTTTTTCAAACTGAAAACTATGATATTTATCTGTAGTAGCTCCTTAACATTAATTGATGAAAGAGAAAACTCTCCCTGCCAGTGTAAGAAGCAAAGCTGCAGGCAGCCTTCCCTCTGTGAGGTTATCAGAGGGCAGGCAGTACAGGCCAGCTCTGCTCTTCGTGAAACAAGATCTTAAAGATCAGGCTTGCTGCTGCAGCAAAGAGTTTCCTAGGAACGTTTGTGGCTAGCTGCAGGGATGAGGGCCAAGCACTGCTCACCATGTTTTGATAACATTTTGGTTCTCCTTAATCATTTCTCCAGTATGTTTTTTATCGTGTTCAGATGAATACATACCACAGTGCAGCATTCTGTCTTTCACAAAGGGCTTGCTTCTCCTCCAGTAATTCAATTTCCTCAGCAATGTTTTTCAATGCAGACTGCAGCTGGTGTATCTCAGCAGCACTAGATTCACGTGCAGCAGTAACAAGAGCTAAAATATAAATACAAAACATGCAGAAGCCTCTTAGTTATAAAAAGGTATATATGAGATGGGTGACTGATCCATAATCTTTAACTCACTACGATTGGTACTGTCATCTGGTAAGAGATAGCTGTGATTGTAAGACACTAACATCCCTGAAATCACATGTTTTATTTCACTAGTTTAGTCTTGCCACATTTTCCCTGAGTCATCTGCATTTATCTACAAGAAGCAGCCTGCTGTGTTCTTATAGAACAATTGCTCTTTTTTATAGTATGTGCCTAAGAAATTCCCTAGACATATAGTTAACTGATAAAAATTACTCTTTTCCCCAAAAAATGTCTTGTGCACAACCAGCTCTGGCAGCCAGCAACAAGGAGCAGGATCACTTGGCTCAAAATTCAGCAGCCTTTCTCCCAGAGGAGCCACCACTGTGTGAACCTGAAGAGCCTGCATGAAGAGGCACTGTGGATAAAGCTGCTCTGTGCAGGGGCGTTGTACTATAGCATCTTTTCAGCTCCTGAGATAATAGTCACATTAGTGCACATCCACCCACTCAGAAACACGTTGGCAGTGCAGAATGGGAGCAGCTAGTGTAAACAACTGACCAATTGCAGAGCAACCACGTGCTAGAGGCAGAGAGAAGGTGAGAGATGAAACTGGCTGTAAGAAAATAACAAACACAGAATGTAGGTTGGGGAAAAAAATAAAAGAAAAATATAATAAAAGGGAAAGCTCTGATTTCTGTTTCATGATGAACCTAAAGCTGATCTAACTCCAGTGTTCCAAAAGGAGCAGTCGTACTTTCCCTGGCCACCCTGCCACATTGCCATCCCTCTTTCTGTGCCACTGCTAACATGGTTAGCCAGATAAAGAACTCCAACTCCCTTGCTTCTCCCAAGAATAAGAAGAAATCCTAACATTCATCTAAATCAACTACCTGATCGCTTTGTTTTGTGACTACAGTGCAAATAGAAGGGTGGTAGCAAGAATATGCTTTTGTCATCCTAAAAGTAAGCCATACCTAAGAAAAAAAGAGAAATAGAGCTGAAACTATATTTTCATCTCTATATATATACCTGAGCTAAAGCTTTAGCCTCCCTTCATAGCTAGGGGAGAGAAAGAGGAAATTCCAGCTCATGATTCTTCTGATTTGCTTTAAACATCTATTCCAGGATGAGATGAACCGTGCCTAGAAGAACCTCTTTCTCTTCACTCTCTGTAAGAGACGGTTGACAAGCAATTGGCCAGATGAACCCCCATCCAAAAGTAATGTCACATCAGATAAGCATTATTATCCCTACTTCACCAAGAAGCAACCTGCAGCACAGAGCACTCATGTGCTCCATTTCGAGTAGTAGAAAAAGGCTGTGGCATGGCTGGGATTAGAGTTGGATGCAGTTTTGTGCATGGTCTTTAGTGAAGATACCTCTCATTTATGCTCTTACGTGAGAGAATAATCCCTCACAGTATCACACATCAGCAAACACCCATCTTCTTTCATTACTAAGTTATTATTGAAAGCAATTTGCCTTTAGCAGTAGGATTTTACAGAATACTTTAAATGGTTTAAACGCATAGAAAATTCAAATCTTTTTTTTTTTTTTCCCCCAGAGCTGGTTAAGTCAGTGGTACCTGTCATCTCTTCAATAACCTCTCCTGGAAATTTTTGTATTCTGAAGCGAAGATTGCTGTTTTTTATAGTCTCCTCCTCTAGGCATTCAAGGGTATGCCTTCGAATTTCTTCCTGAAAAGTAAAAAAACCACAAGTGAGAACCAAGTAATAGGTGAAAAAAAGCACTTCTTCCTTACAAAACCATTATTTCTTTTTTTTGTTGTTTTTTTTTAAGTTAGTTGATACTGGGTATTTTCCCTGCCTAGATATATCAATCCTCTTGCTCATATTTGATCTCTTTCCTCCTTTCTTTCACTCTTCAAAAAAACAAGTAACTTGTTTTACAGGTAGCTGAACACACTTATGTAGCTACAGGAACTGTTGGCTTCTGACTGTTAACAATCTTCTGGCAGCTGTCACCTCTGTCTGGGCTACAAAAGCTTTTCTGGCTGGGAAAGTCTTAGCTGTCAGCTTCTGCCATTGAGCATGAAAGGTGTTATTGAAGCAACCGAAGAGCCTAATTTCCCTGTGGCCTGAAGCTATACTGAAGAAGGGGGACTCAGGTGGCCTTGAGACACACTAGAAAGTCATCTGGTTCAGGGTTAATGATAGAAGTGTCACTTTTAGTGATGGCGGAGCAAGAGAAGACAGATTTAACTGGTTCTGGGAGAAGCCCTCGAAAAACTGAATCCTCAAATTTATAGAACTGAGAATTTTAGGTGGGTTAATGGAAAAATAAATCAGTTCTTAAATGGATATTGACTGTGGCATCACAACTTATGCATAAAACCAATCCTTGCTTTCTCCTTTAGTTTTGCCAGCAGTTACAATCACCAGCTGAGACACTTTGGGAAGAAAAGATACTGTTGAATTTTACTGTTTATAGAGCAAATTCTATATGCATGCATATAAATTATTCTCATTTCCTTGGGAAGATGAAATATTTAGAGGTGTAAAATAAATGTGTAAAAGGTTTTAATTTCACATGAGTTACACCCTCAATTAGCTGAAGCAGTGAGAAAGAAAACAGCTTTATGATTTCAGCACATTACATAAACCACTCATCTGATAGACTAATGCAGAGCTGGTCTGAAAGAGATGATTTAGAGTCCTATTGAAGGAGAAAGCTTTACAAGATTTACACCTACCTAGACAAATACATTATGGAGTGATGTTCCTACTAAGTCACTGTAGGTTCAGAGACTACACTTCACCGATTCACAGCATGGTAAGGGTTGGAAGGGATGTGATCTGGAGGTGATCTCATCCAACCTGCATGCTCCAGCAGGGTCACCCAGAGCAGGGGGCCCACCACCACATTGTCCACGTAGGTTTGGAATCTCTCCAGAGAAGGAGACTCCACAACCTCTGTGGGCAGCCTGGGCCTGGTTCTGTCACCCTCACAGGAAAGATTTCTGTCCTTGTGTTCAGTTTAATACAACTATGAAAGATTAATTTCATGGTTACCAACTAACGCTTTCCTATATATTTGAAACTAAATATTAGCTTTTTCTTACCAATTTCTTAATAGCAGCAATAGTATCTTCAAGATGCTGCACAATTTCCTGAATGAATGCAGAGTCTTCATTTTTCAAATGCTTTTCTAAATGAAAAATACAGTGAAATGAAATGTATCATTTTTAAACTTCAAATATTGCTTTATTGTTCTGTAAGAATTAATCTGAAAGAGAAAGTTTTATCTTTTAATTATTTGCTGAAACTGTTTTCCCTTGTTCTAAAGTAGGCCATCGTCTTTCACACTCCTCCTCCTCCCGGTGCACAGAAAAAGCAGAGGCACAAGTGGCATATGAAGTCCATAAGACCTGGTAAAATTTTCAGTCACAAAATGCTTCTAACTTAAATTCTGCAGAATTAATATTTTATAAGAGTCATTCAGAGAAATGTACTGAGTTTTCATACTGAAATAAAAGCTGTGGATCAAAATAGTTTCCCTTTAGGAGGGTGTAGCTAATCTTTAGAATTTTTCCAAGCAGTCGTGTCTTCATTTTGTCTCTTTCCAACTGAAAATACTAATCCGGATTCGTCAGAGTCTGAAGTGAGATTTACATTACTCCAGAAGCTACTCTCTGTATTGTTAAATTTCATTTAGCTTGAACTGGAATAATAATTGCAAGGATTTGAATTCACCCAAAAGATTATTGTAGCTGTTACTGTGACACGAAAATTTTTTATACCCTGATTTTGTAACAGAGACTAAATCCTCATAGGAGGGGAAAAAAAGAAAATTTGTAATCCAAGCGCAAGTGAATTTGCAGTGAAGATGAGGAACTCAGCCAGCTGAGATGAGAGCTCAGATTTTAATTTGACCTACTAACTTGCTTGAAAACCAGCAACTGCTCTAGCATCTTTATCTGGAGTTGGTGGGAGCAAAGGCCAGGAGCAGCCGCTATCTCTGCCCCACCTGCCCATCTTCAGACCTGATGAGGATCACCTCCCAGTATGGCATTTTCTCTGAACTACCAGCAGGAGAGTTGTCAGAAAACAAGCCTATATATGCTGCAAACAGCAGAGTGGGTGGCTTAAGAGCAGAATTTGCCCCAGCTTCACCAATTAGTAGTAATTCCACACAATTCTTCTGGAAGAATGATAGCAGTCTGAATTCACAGTCTTTTTATCACCTTAAAATTAACAGAACTAGAAGCCATTTTGCTGAGAAACATAACAAAATTTAAGGCATATTGAGCATAAATGAAAATCTATGTTAGAATATAATTTAAGTTCTGCTTGTGAAGACTTTTTTCCCATTCATTTAGGTCTTTGTCTTCCAGACACACTCTTGATTTCTTTTTATCTATTTGATTCTCTCTCCTCTTTTGTACTTACACTTACTCTCTCAAAACCTGCATTTCCTAGATGAAGCATCTCCTTCAGAAAAAAGTTAAGATACAACATTTAGGTATTTTCAATTCCCTTCTATGCCTGTTACTAAACCAAAACTAAATTCCAGATGTAAACTGACACTAGTGAATTATAGGTTTCCAAAAATACAAAGTTTTTCTTAAAAGAAAAATCCCTCTGAAAAGTCTTGTCATATTTCCTACATGCTGCTGCAAAATTCAGCCAGCTTTTTGTCCCACCCTCTGCACTGGCAGAAGTCCTCAAATCAAACCTTTAAGCCTTTTAAAAGTGGCACAAAAATCCATGTGATATGCAAAAAATATCATCTATCCTTTTTCCGTCCTTCTTGGCCTCTCTCATTCAGAGCCACAGGCACAAACTTCTGGCTTTGGAACAGCACCAGTTCATCCTCTGTGCACAGCAAAGCATCACTTGCATAACATGTTCCCAAAAACTACAGTCACTGCTTTGTCCCACCTGAAACCCCTCCTCAACCCTCATGGCTCCTCTGGACATGGGATAAGCTGCAGCCTGATGGTGTCCAGGAGGCCAGAGTACTGAGACCAGGGACATTTACTGAGGAAGGGACACCATATCATCTTAGATCTCATACTACAGCTTATGTCCACCCCAAGCCATTTGCCTCATCTGTGTATGCCTTTTTCTGACCCCTAGGTTATAAGCTTTTTAAAAGATGTAGTTGTACAGCCTTTGAAACCAACCTGTTGAGATAAGGCCCTGCACATAATCTCAAAAGCAGCAGGGAAGCTCAGCCCTACAGTCCATACAATCCTAAATCTGACAGCTGAGGCCTCCCAAAGTGAATATTTTATAATATATATCTACCATCACAAGCTCTGCCCAATCCTTGCTATTTATAAGGAACCTGTTTTGTTAGACAAGAATAACTTTCCATTACAGTTATACAGATTTGACAGCAATGGAAAGTTTTGAATGTTCTGAAATTGGGAAATTTGAAATTATAACCAGAAGCAGCATCCCTCCATGTGGAATCCATCCCTTGAGACTGCTCAGCTGCAATACACATCTGCCCCTGCCTCTCAAAGAGCATTTTAAAACCAGATAAAACTTGTTTGAAATGTATCTCCTGGTACTTCATTTATTTGGTGCTTTTTCTCTGGCTAACTTTATTACTCATAGTGCAATTTCCTTGCTTACACTTGAAGCAATCCTTCTCTCGAATGATGATTAATCTTCCCTTCTAAAGCAAATTTATTCTGGTTTTAGTCATTTTAGTCATCTCCTTCATGAAGGCCATCTCACCAAATTACCAACTGCTGAATTGTTCCCGTTTTGCGTCTCTAATCCACCCAGCTAGGCTGACAGCAGGCTGTATTTCTTGCAAGAGACACCGTGATAAATATGATTCCATGGGTCACATTTATCTTTCAAGAAGGCTCAACAGCTCCATAAGCAGGTTCTTGTTTGATACAGCACAGGAAAAAAAAAAATTAACATTCAAGACAAATAAAGGGCTTCTAACCTCTCAAGACCAGAAAGGAAGGAATTTTTGCTTTGAGCATATTTACAATTTCCTTCTGCCTTCAGATACTGTGCCACATGCTCACTTCAGAGGCTGAGGGGACCGCAGGCATCTGTCTCGCACCACCTGCCACAGAGCCTGCACCATCATGCAAAGCGCATTCACTTTCTCGACGTGCCACCAGACTTGTAGTTGAAGGAGGATTTTTCTCAGCACTGCCCTATGCTGTCAGCACTGTTGACAGCGAGGTTTGTGTTACAGGTAGAGCTGCCCATGGAAACTCTTTTTTAAACAGGGTTTCCAGAAAAAAAGATGTAGCGGAAAGGCTTAAAGAAGAAAAACCCTAGACGTCTTGGCATATGTGCTTGCCAAAAAGTCTTGGGAGTCCCACAGAGGAACCAGATGGCCCCATATGTGATAATCAAACCAAAAAGAGAAGGAGGACATGCATTAATAACCATGGCAGCCATCCTGTTTAGAAACATGCTACCTACACACAGCCCTTCCCCACCAAACATTTGGATTTTATATCTTCTACATTAACCCCAGTAAAGCAGGCTGCAGGTAAAGAGGAACAGACAATCCCCGGCCACTGCAGCGCAGGGATACCGTTAGCCATATTTGCTTAGGCAGACATTTAAAATGGCAAACAATGCTAAGGCAGTGTAATACCTATTTTTTCCCCATTAAGCCCTGGCTCCTCACATCCCCCTGTAGAAAACATACGTACAGTACAAGATGTGGATCTTTCCCTGCTTCTGCCTGCTTGGGTCTGGAGGGACAATGTCACTGGGGAGCCCAGTCCACCCTCCCTCCCAGTGCTGGGGCAGGAGGCACCTCAGCAGCCCCTGAACCCTGTGCACACCCACCCAGGGTCTGCAGGCGGCTGAGGGCAGACGGTGCCACCGCAGAGGGCGAGAGAGCCATGGTGGATGGACCAGGCCTTAACATGGTGGTGGGGCCAGGCCTCACCGTTGCCAGGTAACCAGGCTCTGAGGGTCCAGAGCAACACTCCATCCCTTCGCCCTGGGGCAGAGGAACAGAGTTCCCTGGAGTTCAAGATGGGTTTCTCCCCTCGACAGATGTCCCAGGTTTATGGGGGGCACCCCATGCCAGCTTCCTGGAGGTGACGATGAGGAGGTCATGATGTGTACAGGCATCTGAGAGAGGCCTTGGGCAAGAGAAGACTTCACTGCCTTCCCCACATTGCATCCATGGGGACAACAGCTGAGTTGTTACTTGTAGAAGTCATTTTTGGGGAACAGATGATTGATCAGGAGTTTTCTTCATTGTTGCAACCTTTGTGCTTCTGGTTTAAGGCTATCCTTTGTGATGGACAGTGAAACACATCAAGATTAGATCAAAATATTTCAATAAACCTAGAAGAGTCTTGGCCAACATATGAAATGGTCTGCTCACAAAACACAATGTATACAATACTTTTAGGTCCTAGCAGTTAAACTTGGTAATTTTGGCCTGGGAAACTATGGTGGCATCCCAATCAAAACATGCAAGATTTAAAAATAATAATAATAATAAAGCTTAGGTTCTTTGTTTGCTTTCCCAAACCTGCAGGCTACAGTTGAGCTGCATTCTGAAGCTTTCCCATGGACTTTTTTAAACGCAGTCATCTGTGTTTTACAGTTATCACTGTGAAAACAGGGGCTCTAAGAATAAGTATCTTCTATTAAAAATTGCAGGTAGAATAGTGATTGCATGAGGGAGTATCAGGTGGCACTGCTGATTATTTCTGCTTGAACTAAGCTCATAGGGACAAATAATCAGCAGGATAATATCGTCTCTTTTTAATTATCAAAAAAAAGCAATAAGAAGCACTGCAACTTTCCTCTGAAGATAACCAGCTTGTTAGGAGATGGCCCCTTTCTTTCCTACATATTTATGGCTGCTGCCACCTTGCCAAGCTGNNNCTGGAGACCTTCCTTGTTCACAATCAGTATGAATTTATGGCTCAGCAAGGGACAGTCAGCAAAGGTGGTGCCATCCTTCACCTCTAGCACTCTGAGAAATTGTTTCAGGAATTGAACTGTGCCAAGAAAAGCCATGTGTTAAATGTTCTGATGTTAATCCTGTATGTTTGGTACATGCACAGGACCCAAGTGAGATGAGCATCCTCTGCTCCTCCTGATGTTTGCTAGAGATGGGGGCAATCAGTGTCCACTGCCTTGTAGACTGTGGTAACGTTCTTCTGCAGTTTGAATATGCAAAGAATCTCCAGTTAACCCACAAAATATATTATTCCATGCCTACATTTTACTGCAGACAGAATACCATTATCTGGGTGAACATAGTAAATTCTAGACTAGTAGAAGACCACCCATAGACCTGGACTAGTAGAAGACCTATTACCTGGCTTAAAAAAAGGTCATCTCTTCATTGCATGACTACCATTTTGGTAAGTACAAGCTAAAGCTTTGCTAAGAAGAAGGAAAAGACCCCCCTCTTTTTCTGAAAATCTATTTGAGTGTCAAGGAGAAGTCAGGACACAATGAATTCAGTGGTTGCAGATTGCAGGCAGTTTTGTACCCGACTGAAATTCAGGCACCTCTGGGTCAAATAGACAAATTGATTTCTATAATGACAAAGTAGTGTGGGCAAGTTCTCAAATTCTCTTGGTGAATTTAGCCCCTCAGCTGGAAATTATCCTTGAGGAAAAAACATAAATTGTTTCCTTTACAAGCAGTTAACCATCTCTAGGTAGAAAATGTATCCATTCTTGTTTGGTTGGGGTTTTTTAAATACTATTGTCCCACTGTTGTGGTGGTACAGATAGCTTTGTAAAAAATGTATCCATGGAATTACAGATTTTAATGGGAAAGCAATAGATTTTTTCCTTTTACCTTATGAAATATAGCAATTTTTTTTTTTTTCCTGCAAAAAAGTAGCCTCAAAATCAGGACTTCTGGTGTGAAATAGCAACTTTCTTTTTTTTTTTTTTTTCCTAGCAGACATTGCAAGTTAGGCCTTCAGTAGAACTTAAAACACTTCTGCAGAGTTGCAAAGGATTTCAAGCCCTGTAACACTTAAAAAATTTCTAATGGCTCTTACACAAAGGGTCCTCTGTGGGGCTATCACCTCTCCTAGGACACACCTTTTCAATTGCCATCACACTGCCTGTGCAAGTCAATGAGACCTTCTGCAGATGTTGCTTTCAAACTCCTGCCAAAGATGAGGGTGATAAATATGGAACAGAGATATAAAGTGCATACCCAAGCAAAGGGTAGGTCATAAACTGGGATGGTTTTACAACTGCAGCAAGACATTTAAGCTGAGAAATACTTTGATTTCGAGCTCCAGACTTCAAGGAATTTATTGCTGTCCTGTATCTGGAATAAATTTATCTACTGCATCGATCATCAAATGGGGAAAGCCAAATCCCTGCCCAGCCTTATGGTATGTGTAGCTGGGCAAAGCAGCACCAACTTAAAAGGGCTACCAGGATATGAGGTCTGAGTAAACATGGGTAATTTTGTCTGGGAGGATCTGCTCCCTCCTTCCTTTTACTACAATCCACAGCCTGAGATGAGTAAAGGAAATGCATGTTCAACATGAACAAAAATTTACATCTCATTAATCACCTGCTTCCTGACAAGTTTGTTAGTGTAAAAGCCAAAAAGAGAATTCCAATAGATTTTCCCTCCTCTATTAATTATGCCAGGAAAAAAACCCAAACACTTCTGGTTTGGTTGCACTCATTTCTATTAAGCTATCCATCACCTTGAATCTAATCTGGTTGCCCTTTCCCTACGTATAAATTATGTCACAGCAAACAGGATTCATGAAGGAAGATGTGGACCAGCCTTTCTTTAATAGCATCTTCCTGACTCCCAGGAAACAAGAGGAGGCATGAAGCCCCATCTGTATTCCTTTAAAATTTTGTCACACGTCTAATGGTGGCCTCCCTGATGCCTGGATGTCTCTGCTGAGCCTGGAATACCTTTATGGGGATCACAAAAATTACTAGTTAATAATAAATGACAAGGGCAATCTTTTCTTCCCAATGAGAATGGGCCAAATTTTGAGTTCATGTGATCTGGAGAGAGCTGTTCTGACTTCAGTAGATCTACTTGTCTGTACCAGATCTGTAATAGTCTTTTCCTGATAAATAAAGAGATTCTCTAATGGTTAATGCACTAGTGCAATAATTGCTGGGGGGGAGAAGCGATTCCCTTCAATCATCTCTTGCAAACTCACTTTCCACAGAAAAAAGAGCCCTGCAAGGAATTGCCATCTGCTTGTTTTATCAACAAGGGAATCGGCATTGTACATACTCTCCTTCCTGCCTTGAAGGACTGAGATTCACAGTGCTTGTTCCTAACCCCTGTTTGGGAGATAGTATTAATTTCCCTGACCAAAGATAAATTCTAATTTCCAAACCATAACCATGGAGTGTAATTTTTTTCCTGTGTCATCATTAAGCAGCTTAATTAAGCACCAGCTTAAACAGCTTGTTGTTGGTGTTGATGCCCAGCGTACACGTGAAGAGGAGCTATATCCCCCCCATCCCAATCTCGACTCCATTCCTGTAATGGCCCTTACATCCCCTTGGATACCCTTAACAGCACTTCTCTGCCCCACTGAGCACTTTCACACTGTGTTTGACCAGGATTTTCTCATCCAGATTTGTTTCTAAGCAGCAACCTTCTAGCCAACAAGGGAATTTTCTGTTATCAGTCCAGGACAAACTTAACATTTGTGATGCAAAATATAATCCAATTTTTATTGCTCTTGGGCTTCAAGATTATCCAGTTTCTTCCATATGACATCCCCATGGTCTCCTCTAATACTTGACTGCTTCGGATCTTTAGCAAAGCTCATTAGCATCCTCTACATCTGGGGTATTTTATTTATTTTCATTTTATATATGGTAAGTTGAAATGTGGCTGATATTTGGGAAACTTCACTACTGATCTCTCCTTTTAACACTACTGATTACCATCTGCTCCTGAATATCTTCTTAAAATCTTCTATTAATTACCACTTTAGCTGGCTTACTCATGATTTCTCACATGGTACTATATCACAGACTCCAGGTCCATGACTCGGTAGCAGCTTATCTACCTGATTTCTTGTGCAAAACTTAAGTGAGGATACTGAAGTCCAAACTGCGTAACAGAGTCTACAGCATTTCACTCTAGAAGGAAGATATACTCAGGTCTCTTGTGACTGGAGAGCTGTAGGAGTAGCTTTGGCTAAATGGCAGTAGGAACAATGTTTTCTTTTAATTTTCACAACTGGTGTAGTGTGTGAGTCATAGACTTGTGATTGCTGTTGGGAAAGTGGGCGAGATTAAACACTTGAGACTGAGAGAGATTCTTGGTTATATCCTGATGTCAGATTTAAAATTTAAGCTTGTTTCTGAAAGTCTGGTCTTCAAAAGTAGGATTTTATATTCTTTAAGTTGTTTGTTTTTTATTAAGCTGAAACAAAAACTTGGAGTATAGTTTCTGATAGAGAGTTGTGATGAACTACAGAAGGAGAAACTATTTAATCTGTAAAAGTTGTAAATTGCCTAGTTTTTGAGGCAAGAAGGCAATGGGAAGGTTTCCAGGACTTCAGAATTTCTGACTAGAAGAAATACGAGAGTTGCTTTGTCAAATGAGTACTAAGAAGGTTACAGACCCACCTTCTCCTAATTGCAGCAAATTTGCTGATAACTAGTTAAGCTGATGTTCTGCTGGTGATACTTTCTCACTCAGTGTAACAGGCTAACAATTGTGTGGATGGTGTTTTTGCCAAGCAAACGTCTGTGGAATTAGGAGAAATTTAATTAATCCTCATGTCTAACTTGGCAAATGAAGAGTATTTTGTGTAAAGACACCTGCTATTCAAGTCATTCCGCAGCCTGGATGTTATGTATTTAAAGTCATATCTATAAAACGTTATGACATTTTCGGATTGGTCTGGGCTACTTTTACCTCACTCTTGCTAAATTAGGGCTATACAAAAGAAGTAAAAATGCAATTAATATTCTATAGCCGTCTCATAAAGGGAAATACGTGCAGAGGGGCCTTACTGTGAATGATGATTAGCTTCACTGGACTGAATTATTTTTTTCAACGTAAACAAAAAGAGCCATGAGGAGACAAAAACTGCAGACTTGAGGCTGAATCACTTTGATATTCAGTGAACATGAGAAATGAGCCTGACACTTTAGTTAAGCTGCAGACAGGAGGTAAAAGCAATGAAAACATTGCACAGGGCTCCTTTGACTTCTGGTTTTCCTACATAGACCAGATAGCTACAGAAAGTAGCTCTATCCCATCCTCCTATTTTGATCCTGGTCCCTTCAGCATCTTGCAGCGTTTTGGCTGAGGCAGAGTAAAAAATGAAAGGGAAGGCAAGAACACAGACAATGCAGAGATGGGTGCATCCCAGTCAACAGGGGCTTGCCAGACAGAACTGTCTGCCCACATACCTGCCTGCCCGTTTAACTTGACTTTGCTTTGGACACATGCGGTGATGTCCCTGCATTATAAATCTGGCATAATTATAGATCTAACACTAAGGAAGCTGCAGAGGTGGTGAAGATGCTGGGCTTGCAGCAAGTTCAGGGGTCTCAGGTGCCCTTTCTGTTTCTGCAGAGTTCATCCTCCCCCAATAAAAGTTACCCATACAAAGAAGAAAGCAGCTTTGCAGAGGTGGCAAATCAAAGGCATCTGAATAGCTAACCTGCAGTTACTTGGGTTAGATGCTGACCAGAGGAGAGCACTAGCAGACAGATGGCTGACTGCTCACTTAACAAGCCAAAACCAAAGCCAAGGAAATTAACAGTTCAGGTAAAAGAGAGAAGCAGGTCAAGCCAATGTACCCACTTACAGCCAACTCCCAATTCCACGTGCATCCGTGGAGAAGGATCACTCACTCTCAGCATGTTTCCCCTACCGTGGCAGAGAGCAGAGCTTTGCCACTCTCTCCTGTAAAGGTGCTGAGCAACAAGAAATCCTGACAGAGATGAATAGAGACCATTCCTCCTGCCTTTTTCAGGCACTGCAGCTATTGACTCTTATCAGTGGACGTGTCTCATCCTTATCCAAATACCAGATGTCCCTCAGGGACTGCATGTGTCAGCCAGTCTTACCAGACTCCTTCATGCCAGCAGCCTCACTCCACAGATTCCCAGTATCCCAGGAAGCTCACTTGCAAGTTCACTGGTGGACCATCTTTTATTTCTGTGCCTGAGAAGGGAATAAATTAAGAAGAGCCAGAAATACATCACTCTGTGTTTTCAAAACTGCACTGGGCAAATACATGGGCTTGACACATATTTCCCTGGGCCCATATGGAAAAGGAAAAGCTGGTAAGTTTACAGCTGAATGCACTGTAACCCACCAGGACAGGGATGGGAGCCAGGTGCCATCTGAAAGTGTGCAGGGAGATAACAAAAGCTATGGAGAAGCAGACAGACTCTCTAACTGGATCAGCTCCTCATGGAATATTATTTCTTCCCAGTTCCAGGACTTCCATGACACTGATGTGTTTTATGACCCTACTCTAAATAGATTAATATTAAAGATCAGAGGGAGCATAAAAGAGATCACTAACAGCTCAGAGGCAGATACATAGACTAGAAGAAGAGCAGGATACTTCTGAGACACCAAGGAGCAGGGAATCAAAACCAGCAACGTTAGAGAGTATTTACAATTCACATCAAACTACCAATGAAATATACATTTCAAGGTACACAGACAAGTGACCTAAAGCACTGACAGAGCTCCTCTAACTATCCAACCTGAACTTAAAAGGCAGCAGGTGAGGAGCAGCCTTACAAAGTTTCTGGAAGGTATAGGTGAAACCAAGGAGATGTTAAAGTCATAAAGCTTAAGAAGGACACATTTGTAACTGTGCACATTCTAATAAAAATTTTTCTCCCATCAGCACACCACTCCTGGTTTCATACCCACAAGCCAGAATTAAAGTGGCTTCAAATCAGCACAGTCATTTGGGCTGGCTTTTAGATAAGCTCATCAGGTAGACCTGTTATCCTCCTTGAAAGGCAGCACCGTGTTGAGCACATCAAAATACAGCTGTCTTCTTTACATTAGCCAGCCAGTGCCCAGCCATAGAAAGGCCTAGTCCAGGCCTGTCCTTGCATCTAAACAAGCCTCCTAGATGAGACATCCACCTTAAAAACCTCTCAGCTTCCTCTCCAGAAAGTGACTATCAGTAGCACCTCAAATTCCCAGAGGATGAGACAATGCCTGGGCATAATATTTAGCACACACCTAACTCCAACAACCTGAGCAACCTCACTTGGTTAAGTGGGTCTTCAAAACATCCATACACTTGCATACCTTGTTAAAGCAGGTTTTGAACCAGGAGGACAAGCTGACTCCTGAAGCATTAGTGGTGTGATGTTCACATTTGTCTGGCAAGGAACCTTTTGAAGAGAAGAGAGGTTTAATGCCCTCCCCTGTATTTTACCCAGGCAGTGTGAGTGCTTCCCAGGTTTCACCTGCCTAGAAACCCTCACAAGTTTGCCACTTTTCTACATCTGCTCTTCACTTTGAATGCAAATGAAGATCAGAAACAAAGGAGCTTTACAGCCTGTGTACCTCAAAGCATAGCTCAGCCCATGAATGTGTGAGTCACTGTGGTATCTTCAGCCATCTACTGTAATCAAACTAATATATTTTAAAAACTAGACCTGTGTTGTTTTTTAACCCTCAAGTGTTTGAAAACCAAAAAAGATGGAGGTATAGCCCCTCCCCATAGTATTGGTCTGTGAATGAGACCTATCAGGGATTGCTAAAGGCATCACAAGCATTCACTCCCTTGATGCACAGGGGCTCTGTCATTGCAAGCTGACCCATGAGTTAGTAGAGGTTTGCAAACAAGGCTTATGGGAGCTTTGGGCATGATGGCTTTCTCCAAACTTCCATGTTCAAAGGGATCACGGCAAGTGCGGCTGTAATCCCAGGAGGATGATAGTGTCCATGGACAACACGAGCAATCCAAACTGTGGCTAAAGTCTTCTGCTTCTCGTCCATCCCAGCATGGTCTTCCAAATTGGTTCCACCCACCAGATTAACTCACCCCAGCTGCTCAGCAGCACTTGCCCTCTTGCAGGCTGTTACTGCCAAATACTTGGAAAGTCAGTGTGGCTACAAGGGAGTTTGGGAGCTGGGCTGGAGGGGTGGGATGGGAGAAAAGGTAGAAGAAAGGGTATGGGTTAGAAAGGTGGGTATGCAGGGGTACAGTCAGGGTGATAAGGGCCTGGAATAGAGGGCTGTGGGTTTTGAGAGAGGGTAATGTTGGAGGAGACAAGAAGGGGGTTCTTGGTCGCTACTGATTTAGGCTCTTCAGAATATCTGGACTCCCCCAGAAGGTTTTATTTTGTTTGATTTCCAAATACACAGGCGATGTGTCCTTTAAATTGTGTGTGGGATCTGGCATTGCAAACGGCTAGTTTGGGATGTAACTGCATTGATGGTGCCTGGGAAGGACAAATTTATAGGACTAGTGGGATGGAACATTAAATTTGCTCATTTTCAGAATTAACATGTTGGACCCACATACTCATCTTGTAAGTAATAAGAATTCTAAAGGTCAATCTTTATCCTCAAGGACACTTGATACAGGCTGTACTGTCTTCTGCAGAGATAGAGGGTATACACTGGCCATTAGTATGCAGTGGTGGGAAGGTCTAAGAGGCAGTAAAAGCTGTGAGTAGATGTTGAATTTTAATTCCTGTCTGCAAACTACACCTGTTAAAGTAAACATTTTTCATTTTGATCAAAAGTAATGTATGTTACTTTGAGGCATGCAGTTTTTCATTGAGGAAAAACATTCATATCTACCTGCAGGTGATGTTTAAAAGACACTCTAGTCTTTTTAAATAAGACCAAAGAAGAATATTTAAATATAAACCTTAAATGAAAATAAGGATATTTGAGACTCATTCCAAGACTTAATTAGCCCACAGCCGTACCAATATCTCTGCCAACTCCCCACATCTGTTTGGGTTGTATATTTATACACAAACAGAACTGCAGCCTGACCTAGGACAGATGTCGCCATGTGCATGAGATACTGAGATGAAGGTGAATTAAATGAATAAGATTTCCATTTAAAAAATTGGGATAAGTGTTTAAGAATCTAGTTCTTTGTAAAAGAAATAATTTCTGCACAAAACCTTTTTTGTGATAGAAAAAAGTGAAAAAGTGCAGCTTGGCTGAAAATGTTTTGGTGTTCACATTTTTATAAAAAAAAAGTAAATTAATTTCCATGGGTATGTTCCACAAATGGGCAAATCATTCAGCACTTATCCAGTTGCTTGTTTTGAAGCACTTTAGATAATGTTCAACAGCTGCTTCTCTTGTCTGATGGTTCTCAAACACCAAATGCCAATTTTTAAAAGCCTTCACCTTTGAACAAGAGCAAATATTTATCTCAGTTCCCAGCCTCTGTGTTCGGTATTGATCCCACAGTTTAAAGCGTATTTCAAAGAACAGCTTTGGATAAGGGACTAACACAACAAGAAGAAAATTGATAATTCCTCCCCACAGTGCATTGCTCATGATTTGCACAACATGCAAATGAAGGAAGAGAACAATTATTCATGTTCCTGTTATTTGCTAACAACACCAACAAAAAAAAACCCCAAACTATGTGTTAAGATTCTTCTTTTATTGCCTCATCACTCATCAAGATGGGAAACTGGTAGGTGAGCTACTTACTACAGGTGATCTCATTTGACTGCACCATTTTGTAAGGACAAAGTGTGTGCAGAGCTCAAGGGGAGAGAGAGAGAAGAAACATGCTTCTTATTGTTCAGTATGTGTCCAGTTTGCAAACGTCAAGGTAATCCCAGTGGCAACAAGAGGGAGAACTTTTTACATTTAGTAACATTTATTTCTGCATTCGGTATCAAGTACATAAGTGCAAATATTCAGAGTCCATAATTAAGTCCATTAGGAACTA
This sequence comes from Actenoides hombroni, assembly GCA_024336885.1. NCBI lineage: Eukaryota > Metazoa > Chordata > Aves > Coraciiformes > Alcedinidae > Actenoides > Actenoides hombroni. The sequence goes on along the minus strand of WUAM01000407.1, from coordinate 4,835,133 downwards.
CAGAGAATGTAATACAAATCGTAATAAATTTAACATGCTGGAACTTTCCAGTTACCATACATGTAAATCAGCCTGTCAATCCCTTACGACAAAAGTACTGGGTTTTTGTTTTTATATTTCATTTTTTGCGTTATACAAAACTGATTACCATAAGTACCGATTACTGTTTATTTAATTTGTGCTGGAAAACACTAAAACATCAGTCTACAATTCTATATAGTTAATAAAGATGAATCCAACCAGCAACCCAGTGACGTAGAAGCAATTTTAACTATTGCATCAGTGCGCTAAGCAGGAAAGCCCCTAGCCACATGTAACATTTAAAAGTTATAGAAGCAATGCCAATAGAAGAAGGAAAAACACTAAAAAAATAAAATAAAAAGGTCAATATTATTTAGGCTCTCACCATCATGCACTTTATAAGCAACACAAAAAACCACATCTAGTACACTTTTCTCTTTACTATACTTTAGTGCTTGACACAAGTGATTGCAAATATTCTAAGTGCAGAAGCAGCAGGGGAAAAGCACTGCTTCCGAGTTTTATGTTTCTAAGATTATGGTGTTGAGAAAAAAAAGAACGATAAATTTGCAGTAAAGTGTAAGAACAGAGCTGTTTCACTCCAGATTCCCCCTTTATTCGCTACTGTAGTTGATGACTTCTTGACGTCTGCTTTACTCTGCCTTTCTCTTAGCACCTGGGATTTTAGCTTGAATCCTAGAAATGATGAGAAAAAAGAGGAAGGATTATATGGTGAGGCAGCTATTCCATTCCATCTGATTACCTCTAGCTTGTGTTCAGCATGTTGTCACAACAGGTGAACTAGAGTCTAACAAGCAAAAGAGGTGATGCCCATCTATGTCTTCTCACAGGCCCCTAGTTGTAAATGTCCCTGGTTTTGGTGGCTCATGTAACCATGATATATGCTCAGTGATACTTTCCCTCCCTTCGTTATTCTACCATGGTCTAACAGAAGCCAGGAATTAAGCTTAAACAGTTTTCAGTACAAACTTTTAGTCCTGCCCAAGGCTAAGGGTTTTGCAGAGTCACAGAAATATTGTCTGGAAAGGACCTCTGGAAGTCTTTGAATCAACTTCCTACGTGATGCAGGACTATCAGCAATGCTAAATCAGGCTGGCCTTGGCTTGGTCTGGCTGCACCTTGAAAACCTCCAAGGAAGGAGGTTCTGACACCTCTCTGTGTAGCCTGCTCCTGTGCTGTTCTAATCCCCTAGTTCTAATCCCTCTGAATGTCCAATATCAACCTCCTGAACTGGATTTATGTTGTTCCTCCTTGTTAGAACATCTGCCACTGCTGAGTAGAGTTTGGCTCTATCACCTTGTAATTTCCCATCAAGTACTTAAGTCTGCTATGAAATCATTCCTTAGATCCCTTCTTGCCAGACTAAACAAGCCCAGTTTCCTCAACATCTCCCTTGCTCGCTTGCTCTCTGTACCTCACCATATTGTAACCTTCCATTGGACACCTGTTACTCAGCCAACTTTTGCAAAGCCATGGATACTAACTGCCAAGATGTATGGAGAGACCTTCTAGACCAGCCATCCTGCTTCAGTATTTCTCAGGTTTTGAGAACTATGCTTAGACCCTCACTGTGCCCTTAGGGATCCCACAAAAGCTTTTGATACAGACAACGCATTAGGAACTAGAACAAACTGCATCAAAAACTTCATCCTAGTCTTCTGTCCACTCCACGGCCATCTGAAACACTCAACATCATGGTGTTTCCAGGTATTTTCTTTCTGTAACAGAGTGGTGTTCCAATTCCCACTTTGTTCAATAATGGTATTATTAACCCAAAAGGACAGTCTCTGAATGGAAAACCCCAGGCTTGGGGTGGCCAGAGGGGAAGGGAGTTTACACACTCTTTCTCGTTTGTCTTGGCCAAGTAAAAGTACAGACATCAGTCCCTGGTTGGGCTGCTCTGCGCACAGCTCCCCCAAACATCAGGAGAGCGGAGAGAAGGCTGTAGGGTCACAGCTCTGCCCTAGTCTACACTCAGCTGAGAAGGCTTGTGTTCCTCCAGCAACCTGCCCTCCTGCAGTCTCTTACATTCCAGGATCTGGGGAGGACATCACTCATGGGCACGTTGTACCTGGGACCACCCAGATCTTAGCCACCCCCACAGTCCACCACAACCTCACGGCAAGACTTATGGTCTGAACTCACTTTGCCACAACAGTGTTTATGTGGGTCCGCACAAGTCCCAAGTATTGATCAATCTGTGCCTGCAAAGAACAAAAGGAGACCAAGTCAATCAGGAACCAACAGGGCAGAACCACCCAGACACCCAAACCACACCGCGTGGACAGACTTACCTGGTACTTGTCATATACAACGGGGAGAGTAAACATAGACACCACAGCTGAGGAGAAAAAGAGCACACTGTTATATTCCTGTGGATCAGATTCCTCCAGAGAAGAGACCTACTTTGGTGACAAACACATATCATGCCACTTGGTCAGCTGATCCACCAGGGATTTGTGTATTAAAAATGAACTTTGCTCAAACCTCCCAAATATGGAATTTCCCATTGCTCTGGGACTAGCGGCTGCAGAACCGTAGAACACAAATCCGTTCTACCAGGAGGGACAGTGTAATGGGAATTATTAACATTTACTGGAAAGGGAAATAAAAGTTGATGGCTTAACTGCGGGGAAGGCACAGGGAGGATAGGCTGTTTTGGCGAAGTAGAAATCGCGAGGGAGTTAAAAATAGATTTGAAAAGAAATGTTGGTTTTTACCCATTATCAGAAGAGTCAGGCCATTGAAGAGGGCTCCCACATAAGTCAGCAGCCACATTAGTACTGCAAACTGAATTAGAGACGGATCATTACATCACCTCCAGTGTCAGCAGAAGAAGAAATCAGTTCACTTAACTGGCTAAGATAATAGCACATTAGCCTCTTTAATGTGTAAGGGGAGTTGTTAAGTAAAGGCACATTAGGAAGTAGGTACTTTTTCTGGGTCTTTAAACCCCATTCTCTGTTCTGCTGTTCACGAGCTTTCACATATATTTAGGGCTTAATTGCACACATTTAGGACTCTGCATTGAGCATGGCACAGGCAGATTTCTGCAGCCGGGGTTGATGACGGCAGGGGTCACACCACACAGGTTAATCCCAGCCCCACAGTGATAAACCCAGTCACTGAAAACTCTTGAGGCTGGGAGATGGGAAATTTTTTCCAAAAGTCGTTAGTAATTTATGAGCCTAACCCATGTCTGCTCTCTTAGTGGTCTTCCCTTTGCTCTGAAGAACACCTACCTGGGTGTAAGGATGAAAAGAAATAATTATCTCAGCAGGGAGGGAAAGGAAACCTTTCTCTGCAGTAGGAAAGGTAACCATTAGAGGACATCCAGATTAACAGAGGTATTAGAGAGGGGAACACAGCACTTTGTGGCAAAGTCATAGCATAACGCAGATGTCTCTGGAACTACAGTGGAGCTAAGCTGGTCCTGCAACTTATTATAACTCCTGTAGTACATATCAATAAATTAAAACACAGATTGTCAAACCTCTACATTGCTGGAAGCGAGCAGTTTGGAAATCAAAAAGAACAGCGACTTTGATATTCGGAGTGACACAAAACTAGGTTTTATGACAACAGTGTCAACATGGGAAGCAGCACTTTGAAATGCAGATTTCAACCTCTAGGGAGGGGTTAAAAATATTTAAAGCAATTCTAAGTTAAAAATATTTAAAGCAATCCTACTTTTAAAGAATCCACGAGGTCCTGAACGAGAAAGAGTCTCCTCAGCTCTTTGACTGTGCTGTTGACGTATAGCTGGAGACAGTCTGTGTATTTCTGAATCTGGTCCTGTGAAAGATTCATTTCCATCTCCAAGTAGGCTCTGACAGAAACACAAGTCCAGTTACAAACCCAGGCAGGTTCACCTGCCGTTCATGTCCACGTCTGTCTTCTCCATTATTCCCTCCTCCCCAGACCTCGTTTCTTTATGCTGGAGCAATGTGTCCCCCTTCCCGCAGGCACAGAGCCAGGCACCAGCACAGGCTGTCTTCACCGGGCATGACCCACCTCCCTGGGCAATTGTGGGCTGTGCCAGGGCTGATAGCCTCCAACTTTGCCCTCTCCTCACACAGAGCCTGGTCTTGATGGGATTTCTCTTTTTCCTCCACCCAAAGGGGGATGTAAATCCTAGCTGAGGGTGTTTCCCCACAAACTTCTGCGCAACAGTGCTGCTGAAGAAGGGGACACCTCCTCCAGCTGGCAGCTTCTGGAGGAGCAAAAGCTGCTGCTGGCCATGTGTCACCTTCAGCAGTGATGCTCCCTTCTCTCTCCTCCATCTGTCTGCCTGCCCTGCACCTTTCTTGGTTCTGTGCCCACATTGTGAGTCGCATCTCAGGACCAATCCAAGTGAAGCAGAAGGAGCAGCACCCCAACAAGATTTTTTTTACAGTGTTTGCAAACTAGACTGATTCCATGACCAAGTTTACCAACTTGTTGGCACAGCAGAGGAGAAAGGATCACTGCTCTCCTGGAGAAAACCAGTCAGACCCCGTGAAGGTAGGGAGGGCACTGGTATTGGCACTGGCACCATCACCTAGGGTAATGGATTGCCACATCATGGCCAAGCAGTGCTGGAGAAAAGATAAAAAGAGTTTCCCTCCATGCTCAAAAGAGTGTGCCCAGAAACAATACTCTTCCTGTTTGCAGGGATACTGCATTCTCATTTGCTCCAGTGAAACTCTTTGTCTCTGCTTAAAATTTTCTAGATATTTTGAATTTCAGAAAAAAAATTCCTATGTCTCAGATGATGATGGCTTTTCTGTTGGTGTCATTCACTCCCCTGAGGATCTGAGCCAATTCAGCCTTACACCTTTTGAGACACTGGACAACAGGAAAAAATATTTCCCCTGTTATGAGCAAGTAAATAATTTTATCCTGTATAAAAGCAGCAGCTAGAGAAACACGAATTGCCACTGGGAATGGATCCTTTGCAAGGTAAATGGCCCCTGGCCATGACTGCAACCCACTCACTTGAAGGGGTGGCCCTCGTCCGTCTTCTGCACAGCCTGTAGGACTGATTTGTAGATTCTGAAGCTAATGGTGGCCGAGAGGCCGGCGAGGGCCAGGTAGGCCACGACGCTGACGACGCTGAACTGGGTCAGGGAGAAGAGCAGCAACAGGAGGCTGCCGAACACGATCCCCGTCTGCTTGATGTCACGCCAGTACAACAGATCAATAGCTGGGGAGAGAAGACCAACATGTTAAAGTTGGGTGCTGGAAGGGCATCGAGGGTGGCCACCATGGCCACTGTGATGCTCAGAGTCCTTGCAGGAGGATAAAGGGAGGAGTGATGCTCCTGCTCACTTCAGCATCAACAGGAACTCCTCAATGGAAGCAACGAAGTGACTTCAGTGACCTACTTGAAATCCCTGTATTTCATGCATCTGTGTCTGGGTTAGATAAGATGGATGAATATCTCCAGTCACAGCATGGTGGGTCTCTTGCAGCAGCGTGGCAAATGCAAGCATGGGTTGCTATTGCTGTTAAGGTTGTATGGAAGTTGTTACCCTAGCTTGCATTTAGCTACTCTGCAAACTGGATTTTTTTTCTTTTCTTCTTTTTTTTTTTGGTTATAAGTCCAAATGCCAAAAGCTTGATCAAAGCATTTTCAAGTTTGGGTTGTTGGTAAATGAATGAGACAATATGATTTTGTTATTTCCTGAGTTTTAAGAAAGGAAAAGACTCCTGGTTTTGTCACTGCTTAATAGTTACGTGAGTAGGAAACCTTTTTTTGAAGACGGGACCTTAAAACACTGAATAAATCCCCTCTGCTACTGCAAAACCAACCATCTCAGAAAAGCAAAAAAAAAAGCTTTATATTGTTAGATAACTTTCCCTGTCTAGATCCATGGGAGGTGTTAGTTAGAATTAAGCAAGTGCAGAAAAGAGTTTTCAACCAGCATATTTTTACATTTGTAAAGCAGTTAATTTTGACTGGTTTTCACCCAGTTGGTGTAGTTTGCTCTAACCCCTTCAACAAACAATGTTACCATCAGGAACAGCCGCTATAAAAGCAAAATTTTATGAAAGGATCGCTGAACATCCATCTCACAAAGGTGAATTTAATTTCTTGACACGATTTCTGAGAGGACTCTTCAGCCAGCCACAGAACACGCTCGTGACAATCTAAACAGAACAGCTCTGATTTCACGTGCTGCGTGAGTCCTCACCAGCAGCTTGAACACACCACCAGCCGAACAGATTCCAGAGACGCCACTCGTCAAATCATTCCGAACAAAGAGTAAATTCAGGAAAACTGCAATCTGCCCCCAAAAATAATAATAAAATAATAATAATTAAAAAAAAAAAAATTACAAATGCAAAAAGAGACAAAACTAATCCAGCCTAGTAGTTCTCATCATCTCGTCTCCAGAAACCGTGAGTCACGGCGGCATGTTTGCCCGGAGTCAATGAGCTGTATTACTCATTACTATCACACGTATTAGCATCGCTTTTCAAAGCGATGGGCTTGAATGCAAAACTGGCTGTTGTATTACCAAGCTCTTTTCTCTTCATGCAACATTCACGACCGACTATATTCTCCATCCGCATGTGCCATGTAATAGCTTTTTCCATATTCTTACGTGCCCGTGTTCAGCACTGGACCTGTGATCATGAGAAGCGTGAATAAATCTATGGGCTGCGTAGAAGCCAAGGGATGGAGGACCTAGGGTGGTAGCTGCTGGGGTTCTGGATGCTGACTTTACAAATTAGGGACTGGGTCAGAGTCTTTCTAGATATATACCCGGGTCGCTTTCCTGCAGAAACCCAAAATGCAGTTACAGCATAGTCAGAGCACGCACCTATATCAGGGAGGTTGGCAGCAGACCCAGCTGTGTTGATGCAGGCAGCTGGAGCCTCACAAATTGCTCACAGTGTCGAGGTGCTGGAGCATGCAACTCACAAACCATCCTCACAAAATGGCATCCAGAACACAAGAGTGCAGTTTCTACCATTTTTCATACTTTTTTTTTCTGTCAAAATTCGGCAGCACAGCAACTGGTGCTCTTTCACCAAGCTTGGACAGGAGGTATTATTCACAGCCTGATCTTTTGTGCTTAAAATGTCCTCTGTCAGAGGACAGTACTGGAAATACATGCAAGTCTCACCTTCTGAGATACCTAAATTTTATATCACACAGTGTCTCCATGTTAAATGAAATGAGCACAGATGAACAGGCTCAGGATCCTGTACGTGGCATATAATCTATCGATGAAAGAAAAGGGCCATGCACCAGGGGAAAACATGACCTGGGATGCAGGCAGGAGACAGCGAAACAAATGAGAGCTGAGCCAAAAATTACAAAAGCTCACTTCAGTGGAGTTCCTGGAGTCAATCCCAACTGGTGATAAGACCCAAAATGAGCAACTAAACCCCTTCTCTTTCCTCCTCACCTCATACTCCTGCAGACTGGAAGTGGGCTGTATTCTCACGCAGAGAGATGCCAAGCTGCATTTTCACATTCCCATCAACAGGGAAGATGCTGAGTGGCTCAAAACAGACTTGACCAGGTGTGTGCATATCCTGAAACTTGCCCCTTTCTGCCATGAAGTGACTGGGATATTTGCTAAGCTGTATCAGGTAAGGAAAGGCTTGCCACAGCTCAGAGCAAGATGGACAGAGGCCAGATGACACAGTTCTGGGGACACGTGCATGTGCAAGAGGGGAGATGAAAAGGCAGCTGGCCTCTTTCACCAGCCAAATGAGACCTGGGAGGGAGGGAGCCTGTGTCTTTTAGACCTCAGGCAAATATTCCCATGTGCATGGAAAAAGTATGTGCCAACTGCTAGGTGGAAAATCTCAGAACAGAGGAGGGAGATACACATTGAATGACTTTTACGTGGCTGTCTTGGTGCCCAGGTCCAGCCTGGGAATACAACCTGCACCCCTAAGCCTGCTGTAGGTCAGGAAGGATTTTCAAGGGCAGGAACCAAATCTGCTTCCTTCTCTCTCCCTCATGGGGATGAGAAGCTGTGGCACTGCTGCCACATCCAGATGTTTGGGTGACATTTCCTGCTACCAAAGCTGTTCCTCCTCCTCTGCCTTAGGGAGAAGGGGATGACCCAAATTGTTCTGCAAAAGGTGGTGTAGGAGGGAGGTGAACCTCATTGCTCCTTGGGCAGGAAAGGGAGAGAAGGAGAGGTCAGAGCTAGAAATCAGTGCAGACTTGTGTCCAGACATGGTCTGTGGCTTTCCCTGGAGAAAGCACTTTTTTTTTTTTTTTTTTTTGCCAACACACTTGAGGGATTTGAGCTGTATCAGTTCCCTTGGAACTTAGATGCTGCTGAAAACACCTGAGCCACATCTCAGAGCCAGGTTTGCTCCTTCAGTCACTTCAAAGGCTTTTTACATTATTTTTGTCCTACATTTCCTCATATAAACAAATCTCCCTTAAAAGCAAGCACTGGTGCACTGGGTACAGAACCCCCTAGCTGGAATCCTTTTCCTGGCTTCCTTGGGGTACCATTTTCTCCTGTAACACCAGAGCAAAAGTACCTGTGCCATAGGTGGCTGCTGTTGCAAATAGATACCAAGGGGCAAAGGAATGAGAAATTTGCTCCTTCACGATCAGGTGAACCCAGAACTGGGTCCATCAACCTTTTTTTTTAATTTCTTAATGGGAATAAAAATGAAAGATGAGGTTGTCCATCACATTGATACATCCGCTTTGAGATTCCTCATATCCTATATTAAGATAAGATTAAGATAGAAAATAACTCCCTCAAACACTTGCTCACCCTGTGGGTTTACTGCCCTTCAACAAAAGGTCACAAAATATAAATGGTGGCCTGAGTCTCTGATGAGGGGTAGCTGCCTGTTCATGCCCGTGCTCCTTCCTTTGCATGTTGAAGAGATGACCAGCCTGGCTGAAAGCAGCCTCCCCAGCACATGAGGACACAGTGGGTATCAGGATGGCGGGGCCGGGAGCTGAGCTGGAGCTGCACACCTTCACACACACACTTCTCTGCAGAGCCACTGGCCAGAGTGTGCTGGCCTCATGCTCAGCCAGGCTGAGACGAGGCTTCGAGTCCGGCTCTTAGGTGGGCACAGGGTTCCCCAGATAGAAAGGAGAGGGGATCCCCCAGAGCATGAATTAATGACATCATAATTAAGCGCTTTGGTCAATCCATAGGGAAAGAATAAAAGATGCTAGCGTGTGAAGGGTCCTGCAAGGGCTGGGTGTGTTGCAGGCAGGGTGCTAGTTGTCTGTGAGGAGAGGGGGTGTGCACGGCACTGCCCAGACCCGGCTACAACGGCATGATTCTGAGCAACGCACGCTGAATATGCATGAAGCAGGAGGCTGGTGCCACGTGAGCCTGTTGATATGTGATGTGCATGCAATTGGACAGTGGGTTAATCTGCCAGGCTAAGCAAGATACACGTCTGAGAGCCAAAATACCAGCTTCAGGCCACCTAAGGTTTGCAGCTAGAATTTGCAAACAGGGTTTGGTAAACAGGCACTGAAATCAGCCTTGGCTTCACTGAGGTTTGGGTTCCTTCTGTTTTGAAAATCCCAACTCCCAAACCCTGCCTGTGCCCATTAACATGCGGAAGCTGTTCAGCTGTAGCTTTCCATGATCTCCCTTTAGCCTCCTGGAAGGAGGGAATCAGCATAGGTCACTTTGCACTCTTTCCAGTACAACACACCAGAGCTCTGGCTCACTCGTGGAGGTATAAAAGGACACTGGGGTTTGCCAGAGAACTGCCTCAGACTCCAAAGTATTTGCATTTATTAAGGAGGACTTGCCAGCCATCTCTAAGACAGCAGTGCTGCAGGTCACTGCAACCACCTTTGAAGAATTTCTCTGGAGAAGCACGTCTATTGAGCTGTTTAGCTGAAAGTATCACCTGCCTGTGTTCTTAAACTAACAGCAGAACTTGAAAAATGTTATCCAAGTAGCATTCTACTTGAAGAAAAAAATTTTAAGGGTGTCAAATCAGTGTCTCAGCTATACACTTTATGGTATAACTTCATCTCATTAAATAAATGGGAGTCCTCCATCTGGGTCCAACCCCCAGGTTGACAATGCACAGAGGTAAACTCTGTCATATAACCAACCATTTGTTAACATGAGTAGCTGGTAAATACTCAAGTTTTGAGGCAAGCTAAAAGTAACCTCACAAATACAAGTAATGGCAGCAGCATGCAATGCTTGTGCAAGCAAGGAACTGCTCCTGAGTACAGTGTCCGAAAGCTCTCCCAGCTCTCATCATGGCTTGCAGCAGAAAATGTTTCTGCTCTTCAATATTTGTCATCAAAAAAAGCCAGAAGACAGACCTGAAGGCTGGAAAGGGCAGTGCTAAGAGATGAACAACTTCAGACAGCCAAGGTGGACTAAGTAGTGATGCTTCTGAATCTATTCTTCTTGGGACCTGGTAGAAACATGAGGACCGTGGTGTGGGGCAGCTGCAGCCCAAGGCTCCTGCACAGTGGCTTCAGAGGGAGAATGGAGGATCCAAACCAACTTATAGCTAAAATGTCCTCACACCTTCAGAATCCTGTGTGGTTATGTTTTTGAAAAACACTTTTGTAAGAGAAAAGGGGATCTTTCCATTCCCTGTCTCAAAGAAAGCATTTCAAGATGAAAATTAATGAAGGTCAACTGAGCACAGACTGGACAATTCACATCTTCCACAGCTTCTCCTTCCTTTCTTCTGAAAAACTATGTTCTCTCATTCTAACTCTTCAAGTTTTCCCTCTACTGCATCAACCATATGAAAAATGAACACGCATCGAGCAGCGGTTACATGGAGGTTAGTACAAAATGTGTGTGCAAACCCCTTGTATCCGGCCTTCAAATGAGGCCCGTGGGCTTTGATGATTGAATAAAAGGTTATATGCTCTTCAGCATACTAATAACACCCTTGGATGTGATCAAGCTGCCCTCCCCACAATGGAGGTCCCATTGGGCCTCCTTAGGAGGTGAAATCAATGGGTTGGTACAGCTTCATTCCCTATGTAATATCAGCATTACTGAGAAGTGAGAAAAGCCTGTCTACACACAGCCTTTGCTTCTGTATACAGCGTAATATCATGACTTCATAAATACAGCATTTCTGAGACCTACTGGAAGTGAAGAGATCAGGAAATGTAATTTAAGAAGGGCAACCTTGTTTACACCATGGTCGCAATAATATTTGACAATACATGCAACAAAGCTGTAAGTGTTTGAACACAAGAAAATATTGCTCACACTCAAAGAATTAAGTTTTCAGCTTTAACCACAGGCTGTGTGACCAGACTTTCCCTCTTTTCTCCAGTGAAGGACCCAATGTGGTCACCGCTCCCCTCCCCACAACAGATCTGATTCCAATGTAATACAGATGGATACACCATTTAATGAGCAGTCTGGTGCCTTCAGCAGTCTGCTGTGATTAACAGAGCCAGGACAGAGTATCTGTGCTGTTTCATGAGGCATCTCTACTTATCCTTTACCTCCAGCCTTGAGGGGTCTCTCCATACTTCTTGTACCTCTTGTAAACACGTTGTCCATTAACTTTCTGTACTCAGTGCAGCTTTATATCTTTATTGTCCACCTTCCCCAAGACTCAACATGAAAGTTCAGACCTTCTTGGTCCCTGAACTCTGATGAGAGCAAACCTGGAGCAAGAATAGGATCGGGGAAAGGAAAGTCTTGATATAGGATGCCCTCCACATTATATCCTTCTCCATCTACAAGACCAAGATGTCAGAAAAAAAGTATTGATTGATTGCCTCATGTGAGGCACCAGAGTGGGCTTGGGTAGACAGAAGAGGACTGGAAATAAAAATTCATCCCTACAATGATGCCACTCACAAGTTTGGTATTATTTAGAATTACTATTATCATTATTATAGATGTTGTTACTGTTCTTATTGCTAGTATCATTTTCACATAAGAGATGCTCTAAGACCAGGATTTAACACAGCTGCAGAAGAAAGCCTCCTCCACACACTTCCTGCTCATCAAACCACATCACTGCCTGCCTTGGCCAGTTTCTGTGGAGGATGTTCTTGATCTCACCTTAAGTGAGCAGAAATCACAGAGACCAAGTAGAGTCCCCGAATGCACATGATGGAAATGTTCAGACTTTCCTGAGATGCTCCTGGACCCCTTCCTAACTCTATCCAAACATCTGAAAATCTGCAGATTTTCAAAAATCAATGGCTCAGAGCTATGTTATTGGTGAGAATTAAATATGACGTGGAGAGAGTATCCCTTCTGATATCAAAAAAGCCTCACCAAAGCTCGCTTCCCAGAGACCTAATGAAAGCAAAAGCAGCCCTCCCATGTTGCCTTCAGCTATTGCCCCGTCATCACCCTCTTGCTAGAGTTTAAATTACTCCTCAGGGAATACCTTAAAATAATCCTACTTTGGGGTAATTTTCTCCTTGTTCTGGCAATGGAAGAATATTGTCCATCTATTCTTAAAAGAAAAGGAAAAAAAAGTAATACATTCAGACAACTGCCAAGCAGGCACAGCAGGTGTGCAGAACACGTTTTGGCAGAGATATTGAAATCTCACTGATTTCCTGACACCACCTAGGTCAAGGTGTTTGTTGGGGTGCTTCACAGTTGAACAGTGTGAAGCTCATCTGAGAGAGCTTGTCCTCTAACTTTAGGCTCTCGATCTTGCAGTCACATTGCCATCAACAGGAATGTGCTTCAGGAAGGATTGATACAATTTCTGCAGCAGCAACGATGAAAGCAAATCTGAAAGCTGAAAAAAAATCTTGACAAATTTCATTCAGATTTCACAGGAAATCAACTGTGAAATTAGGAAGTCAATTCCTCATAAGTTAGTGAAAATACTCACTAAACTGGTTACATCAGACAATGACATGGTTCCAAGATTTAATATTTTTAACATAAGAATCAACTGCTGGAGCAGATGTTTAGCTGCTGGAAAGAGGGAGAGCTCATCTGATCAAGACAAGTGAACCCTAGCTGAGAGTTCAGCCTGCAACATTTTCAGGAAAGTACTGAAGGTACCAACTGCCTGAAATTATATTATGATAATAGCTGTAATTAGACAGACTTCAGATCTATCAATAAGATTATAGATTAATAGCATGCATCCATATTATTGCCCTTGAACTTCTTTATCAGTCTTAAAGTAGGGAACATGGCCATGAATCATTGGTGCAGCTTCTCAAGACCCTTTGGAAACCAATTGATCAAGCAAGGAAGGAAGATGGTTCTCTGGAAACAGCTGCCAAGAAAACGCTGTTTAGTAACTCCAGTCTCAGCAGAGTTATGTCAGCTTAATGGGCTTGAAGTCTGCAGCCCTTTTCCACATTAAGATATAATTAAAATGCAGATAATGTTTAGGATCATTTCTATGAATGGTTCACAAGCCTATTCTCTCTGATCTTCCAGATTTTCTCTTTTGTTTAAGTTTTGCAGAAGGTTGAAGCTGCAGGAACAAGGATGTCACTTACAACCTAAAAGCTGGCACATAGAAGAAATGGTGGAAGAGTGAATACTGATGTGGACCGGTGTACTGACGGCAAATGGCTCCACCAAGCTGGGGTACAAAGACCTTCCTAATCCAGAGACACCTCTCCAACAAGGCACGAGGATGAAAAGGCTGGGCCGAGTCCCTGAAGAAGACACAGGGCCTTGCTCCACCTCCTGAACGTGGAGGCACAGCTCAGCCAGCAGCTCCCCTCTGGAAGCTGCTCGCTGTGATGCGTCACGCGGCCGGCACTGGCCATAGGTTGTTCCATGAAGGCCCACACCAACCAGCATGGCCAGTCAGAGACGCTTCTCCACACGCTCATGCATTATGCATGACTCCATCCCAGCCTGCTTCAAATGCATCGCCTTCCAGTGCAGAAGATGCCTTGGGTGTGGAAGCCAGCTGCAGTTCCCCACAGCCACCTATGGTAATGTTTTGAATGAAGCATATCCCCAAGCAGGGGAGAATTCCTGTCCCGCTCCCCCAAGGGGCTGTAGCATGACCTACCATTGACATAATCCTGCTGTACCTGCAGGATGGACAGGTAAAACACAGCGCAATATTTCAAAACACATTTGGCAGCATCAGTTGCTCCATGGCAAGGAAAAGAGCAGTAACTTTATTTAGGAGGACAAAGCCAAAGCTTCACTAAGGGTGCCTGCTGCTTTTCAAGATCCCCACCCAATTTCACACCAATTAGAAGTCCTACAAGGGCAAACAGATGAGACAGCCAGTTGCAGGCTTGACAGTTTATTAATTAAATGTTATGTTAACCTTAATGTTCTATCTCCACGATTTCAATTAAAACATTCTGTATTTACCGAGGTTTGTGCCTGCATCTGTTACGTCCACAGCCATATTCCAGAGTTTTCAGAGAGGAACCATAATTCCATTAATAATGAGGCTGGAAAAATTATACAACTCTAGGTTTACACAGAACTGATATTCTGGGCTGATTCAGAGCCTACATGAATAATACATATGAAAAGGATCAATGAATCAAGTCTTCAGTCTTCATTCTTCTGAATTTTAAATTTCTTCTATTTTATCTGGGACTGATCAAAGAATTTTGCCGACAGAAATAATATTCTGTTACTATTTCATGCTTTCTGCAGGACCATTTTTGAATCCTAAAGCAGTACCCAAGAAAAAAAAAAAGATATGCAAATGATGTGGAAGCGAGGCAAGTGATTTATTTTAGCTGCGTTGATTTTTTCAGATCTGGGGTTTTTTTTTTCTCAAATCAGCATGGGATGTATTGTGTCTAATTTTCAGCAAATCTACTTCTTGGTTTCAAAAAGGAGAACACGGAGAAGAGAAAGCCCACTATTATTATGAATTGTTAATTAAACAATACAGCGTGCCATTTGCTATTTCCCCCCCTTTTTTTTTTAATTTATGAAAGAATATTATCTTTTCTGAAAAAGAAGGAAAATATTTCGTTTGCCCCTAAGAATACAGGTGGTTCACCAATCTGACTCAGCAAATTAATGTTTTTATAATGATCAGCAAAATATTGAGCCTCTCTGAAAACAAACCAAACAATAAAACCAAACCCCACCTAACAAGGAAGTTTAACTGCAAAGCACAGGTGAAAAGACCCTGAAGTTTGGTTGTGGCTTTCCCATATAAGCTTCCTGAATCCTGCAATCCTATAGAAAACCCCAGCCCTTGGTTAAGGCAGGGAGAGCTGCTGGAGGCTGGCATTTAACAGGTGCATCTGTTTACTTCCCAGCTACTCGTCTTCCTTAAAAAACCCCTCGGACCATAAATACAATTAGGTACTGAATTAAGCCTGCAGAAATATCCAGCTCCCTAGGGACAAGTGTCCGTTTGAGAGATCTGCCCCTGCCCTCCTCTTCCCTAAAAAAAACCCCCACTTCTGGAAGGGTGTCTGGCTCCTGTTCTGGTGAGCTGCATTTATGAAACTACGTCCACAAGCATCCTGGACCTTTTAATGAGATGATGCTAGAGAGTCATCTCTCTCCCAGGGACCCTGTTGCGAGCATCAACATCATGTACCGTCTATTCGGAGTAAACATGCACCTTAAAATTAAAAACTACATTCAAACAAAGCCTGCCCAAAGCAGAGAGCAGCCCCCAGGGCTGATCTCCTTCATTGGTGCAAAAACACAAGCCCTGTGGTGCTGGAATGATGGTGAATGTGGGGACAGCCAAACCAGGGCTCACTGCTGGGGATCCCCTTGGCTCAGCTGCAGCACTGCCCACCTCTGGGGCCAAGCATCTGGGGCCTTATCGGGGTGCAGAGCTCTTTCATGTT
>WUAM01000407.1:4790252-4803034 GCA_024336885.1 Actenoides hombroni | reverse complement strand
CTAACCTGTACTGGTACATGGTGTTGTTCCTCCCCAGGTGTAGGACTCTACACTTATCCTTGTTGAACTTCATTAGGGTTTCCTTTGCCCAGCTCTCCAGTCTGTCCACATCTCACTGGATGGCAGCACAGCTTTCCAGTGCATCAGCCACTCCTCCCATTTTAGTATCATCAGCAAACTTGCTGAGGGTACACTCCATCCCTTCATCCAGGTCATCGCTGAAGATGTTGAACAAGACTGGGCCCAGAACTGACCCCTGGGGAACACCACTATTTACAAGTCACCACCTGGATTCTACATCACTGATCACAATCCTCTGAGTTCTATTGTTCAGCCAGTTCTCAACCCATCTCACTCTCCTCTCTTCTAACCCACGCTTTCTGAGATTACCCACGAGGATGTTATGGGAGACAGTATCAAAAGCCTTGCTGAAGTCAAGGTAGACAACATCCACGGCTCTCCCTGCATCTACCCATTCAGTCACACCACCATAGAAGGCTATCACATTAGTCAGACATGACTTCCCTTGGCTATTCCTGATAAGCTTTTCTTCCATGTGCTGAGAAATGATCTCTAGAATGAGCTGCTCCATTCATTACCTTTCCAGCGATGGAGGTGAGGCTGACAGGTCTGTAATTATCAGGGTCTTCCTTTTTGCCTTTTTTGAAGACTGGAGTGACATTGGCTTTCCTCCAGCCCTCAAGCACCTCTCCTGTTCTCCAGCATCATTCATAGTACACGGCAGAACAAATCACACGCTCACATGGACTGGCTGGGCTTCATCTCTAGCCAAACCCACTGCATCCTACTCCGTGAGCTGTATTTAAAGCTGAGTTCAAATATCACAGGAATGGGAGCAGCTTTGTATCAGACTGATGAGAGACCTGGGGTGTAAAGACAGCCCCATCTTACCATGCAGCAAACACAAGCAAGGGTAGGGATTGGAGATTGCCCTGTTCATATTACCTACAAGTAATGGGCCAAAACAGGTCCTGAAGAGGAGGAAAGACTCATCTTTCAACAGAGGTGGGCAGACTTTGGTAAGTCTGTTTTATAAAGGAAATATTAGACATGTTTCCTGATCTTTTCTCTTCATGCTGGGACAGGGCCATCAGGGTACATGGGGCTGACTGACATTGCTGGCCATGCAGCGACTCACCAGCACAAGCGTTTACCAATTCTCACTTCTCAAATGGATCCACTTAGGAAAAAGATTTGGAACAAAGCAGAGCACAACCCAGTCCCCTTGCTTGTCTCCCCTCTCCCTCAACTTTCCACATACTCTGCTACCTGAAGGGTAACAACACAGCGAGGGGAACTGAAAACTGGAGTGTGCACCAGGCAAAGCAGGGCCAACTCTCAGCCAGCACAAAATGGTGAAATTTCCTGGTTTCACCTATTAAACAACCCTCATCAGAATGAAATTCATCCCACGCTCTCTCCAAGGAGAGGACCTTACTGTATGCTCTTATCTCAGCTAACAAAAGATCCTGATCTTGACTGAGTCTCCAGGCATTACAGTTAAAATAAAACCTAAAACCAGTCATCAGTAATCAGTGCAGGGCTTTCTTTTTCCCTATGAAATCAGGGAGCAATTTGTGCATGTTAAGAAACATGTCTAGTGCTACAGCCTTTCAAAGTCATCTGCTATTCCCCAGACTTCTCTTGCAATGCAGATTATCCAAATGTGGGTCCCTGGGTGCTCTCTGATACACAATTCCAGTAAATATTTACATCCTTTCTCTTCCTATTTCAGTTTGAAATATGCAGAGGAGGTGCCTCAGCATTTTACAGACTCTTCTCTTTGGTCAGTGAAAGTGAAACGCTGCGGGACCGACAGCCGACAGTGTGTTGCATTCTCACCTTTCTGGAAAGAGTCAAAGCCCTACAGTTAAATCTTGTCTTAAAAAAAACTGCACAAAACCCAAGTGTGTGGTAGGACCTTCTTCAGTAATTTGGTTTTTTTTTCAAATCTCTTTTCCCTTCATTGGGGATTACCCAAGATAAGTCACAGAGATGGACTCTCCCCATTTCTTAGGGTCTGTCATTGAGGAAGGGAGAACTGATTCTGGGAAAACACAAGCCTTGGGGGTTTATGATGCACATGCATTGTGCATGCTTGCTTTTTTGCACCTTGTTTCCCCAAGCCAGTGTTGCTAGGGATGAGATGCTAACTTGGCCTGGTCACACCTGGCTTGACCTGGATGTGAGATCCCAAGAAAACCTGAGCACAGGCTGGGTGGGGGCCGTGGGTCCTTCCAATAATTCCCTGTCCCGAGTGGTGTGGACCAGGATCTCAGGGCTCACCACAGCACACTCGAGCAGGGACATCTTTAGAGACAGGTCAGCTACGAATCCCAACTATCACAACTGGTTTATGGCACTGCTGGAAGTGGATGGGATGGTCTTACCCGAGGTGTGAGCATGGCTCAGCTCTAGTGAGGACGGCATAGAGGCTTGTTTTGCTTTTGGCTCTGGAAACAGAAAGGAGCATTGGACTGAGCAGGAGCCCAAAGAAACTAAGGCCATGGTATTTCAGTACAGCTGAGCACAGCTGGACATGCTGACGTTGGCTTTGCAAAGGCCCAGACAGTTCCTGCTGTATGTGTTTCTGCTGCATGACCACCTCCTTGCTTTCTCTGCAAAACCTCCCCTTAGCAGCACCGGGAACTCTTTCCACTGAGCACGCAGAGAGCAGGCAGGAGGAGATGGGAAGGCTTAGGTATAGAATTATGCATATAGGTATGACACATATCTATGTATGACTCAAATCTGTGAATAGAAGCTGCAGATCTGAACCTCACCCTTGCCCACAGGGCACACACAAAGCTTGCATCTGAATAAATCCTGAAAACCTCAGCTGCCAGCATCTCCAAACCACAGCAACAACAACAGGAGCTGAAGCCAAATGCTCTGAATATTTTCTTCCAGAATACCCGGGAGAGCTGGGCTACAGGTAGCAGAGCTATTTACATGGTGTTTGAGGCAACATTTCTAGCAGACAGAGAGGTGCCAGGAAATGATTCTGCTCCCCAGGCAGGACTCAAACCACAGCATAGCCAGGCCTGTGAATCCATGATTATCACATCTATCTTTTCAGCCCTCCCCTGTCCTGTACAGCATCAAGCACATGTTAGATGGCTACTGTTCACCCTGGATACTCCTCTTAGTTATTTCTGTGGTTGTAGGGCAGTGAATACTTGCAAAGGCAATGCCTCTGCTCAGACTGTCCTTGACAAGAGGGTCGGATCCTAACCATGATGAAGGTGAGACTTCAGTTCCCTCCCTTCCCTCAAAATACAGTGGTGTAACATAGAACAGTTTGATGAGACGTTGTTCTTCTTTTCCCATGTGAACTGGAGGGAAGCGGGGGGGAATACTTGCAGACAGCTGCCCAGAATGGTCAGGGAAAGGGGCTCTCATCTGGAGAAGGAGCACTGGGGGAAGACACTGCAAAACTTGTGACTGAGTTTTAACCAGGGGTGCAGGAACAGAAGAAAGCAAGACACCTTTTAAAGGGGTAAGAGGAGGTGTCATGTTCTCCAGACAGATGTGGCTGACAAGGGTTAACCTTTCAGAATTCATGGCTCTACCTGCTATGTCACAGTTGCCCCATCAAGGCCTCTGGCCCTAGACAGTTGTCCTCTGGCCACTCCCTGCTCTTTGCAATACCTCCCCTCAAAAAGGGAAGCTTGAGCTGATCTGGGCCCACAAGCATCACCAAAGTCATGATTCTGTGCATGACCAAAACATTCACGCCCACCTTTACAAAAGGCCTGCACCCGGCAGCAACTGACACTTAAGGGGTGGGATCCCAGGCCAGATATCCTGTGACTTCTGTGACACTGGGGCATTTTTTGGTGTTTTCTCTCCAGCACCCTCATTTACTCCCCTTTGCAGTGTCAGTTTGCCCAGCCAGCTCAATGAATAATTCAACACGGTTAAGCACGTGCCAAAGCAGCCTCATCATTTAGTAGGATCAGTTCTTTGCCCTTGTCTCCATTTAAACTTCATTCCAACATAACCTCCCCTTCCTGGCTGCCAGAGGAGCAAGATCTACAAGTAGAAAGCACATTGCCATAGATATATGGAAATACAGCTATATATATGGAAATCACTCCTTTGATAGAAATGGTGTGGTGCTAACTGCCTGGCTCGATGCATGGGGCCTTGCTGCTCCTGCTCACTGCCACCTTGAATGATGGAGAAACCCATTATTTTTTTACAAAGAGCTACTGGATGTAAGGGTCAATAGCCAGGCCATAAGGATGTTCTCAGAAGCCAGGATTCAGAAAAACCTGAGGTCATTTCCCAGTTCTGGTGTGTATTTCTGGTGTTATTGCGGTGAAATCAATTCATCACACCCAACAAATCAATTAATCATATGATAAATTAACCAATCTCAGTCCCTCTTTCACCAGCTTTTGTAGACAAAGGGGCTTTAAGATGGGTGTGCACGTGTTTAAGCATCCCATCTCAAAGATGATAGTATCATCTCCTGTCTTGCTTTGCCTGGACATTTGGACTGTTCCACTGTCCCTCACTGCAAACCTGCAGGGCTGAGAAAACTGGAGTTCTCTGCATGGACAGAACTTGTAGGCTCACTGCTTTGAGTAGTCCTGTCACTGTGATTGAACCATCTTCAGTCCCCAAAAATGACACTGCTCAGACCCTTTCCCTAGAAGGACTGAGGGCTGTTTCTCTGGAGCACCAGACATAACTGCACACACAATTTCTGACCCAGTTTGCATGTGCAATTACCATGTCTGAGAGCAGCAGGCAGCAGAGTCAACACATAATATCCAGCTGCAATAACTGTCTGTGCAAAGAAATTGTATAGGTGAGTGCTCATTTCAGAGGGCACAATTGCTACTATGGCTTTTATTAAATCCCACTCATTTTATGACTCCCTGGTTGGAGCAATAAACCTCTTGTTTTCAGCCCAGGGTATACATGGACCTACTATTTCAGCAGCAGCAAAGCTCCAGTGTCTCCAGTGCAAGAGTCTGAGATGAACAGGGAAGGCAGCCCATTCTCTCACTTTAGGAAGTGATTTCCATTCTTTGGAAAAGCTCTTGCACTTAACCTTGAGTAAGTAAGCATAGCTGCTCGTGTTTCAATGGTACATTAGTCGACAAAGTAACCTTCAGAAACCCTGACTATTAATCTCCACTGGCTTTTCTGTAAGCTCTCCTACCCTGCTCCTTGCTTGTTGCCCGGATACAGACCTTGTTTTGAGGATGCTATCAGCATTTCATTAGGAGGTACGCAGTAACTTCCCCCCTGCCTCTGTGAGGAACTGCCTATATTTCTTAAAGAGTGCAGAAAATCCTGTCTGTTCAACGTCTGCCTCTGTCAACAGCATCCACTGAGTGAGCACAGGTCCTAGGTTGCTTTGAAATGAGTCACTGTGAAAACAGTGTTTCCAGGATTATCAGAGGCTGGATTTTGATCTTATATCAGTGTGGATCCCAAGTAACATCAAGCAAAGCAAAGGGTTTACACCAGCAAGGCTGTGGGTGGTATCAGCCCTTGGAAATATACATTTGTTTTGGTTTGGTTTTTTCCCTTAAATTTTGCAATCTCACTGTGTCTTCTACTCAAAAGATAAGGAGTAATTTAAAAAATTTACATATTGCTCATTTGTATGAAATGTGCTGCTCCAATAGCGTTTACATCTGGCTAGACGATGTAGCAACACCATGGGCTGTTTCCCTGGGAAATCATTCCCTAGGTTCCATTGGAAAGGGGACAGTCTTCACTGAGATTCCTTTCTCACCTGGCAATCTGGAGAGTCTAATGCCAAATCCTTCACGCAAGCTAAATTTGCTGTCTCCAAAGCTGCTTCTCTCCCTAAAATGTGGCTTTTTGCAAAGGTAATACTGATGATCTGTGTCCTTTTTGTGCCTCTGAAATTACCCCAGCTCTAGAGGACTCCTGAGGTGACATCTCACAGTCGTTGGCACTCTAATGAACTGAGCAGTGGATTATTTTCATGTGAACTGTGAGAAAGCTTGTTCATCTTTTCCAGTGATGTTACAGAATTGCAAGGAAAGTCCTGGAGGACTGGCAACACCCGAGTGGACCTCATCAGTGCCCGTGTTACAGAAGACTCCTATGGGGATCTGTGACGTGAAGCAAACTCCAACACCAGTTGAAACCTTTGTAAGAGATCACCAATTGCACATGAAATCACACGGCACCAGTTGGGAAAGGGTTTCTCTGAGCAAATGATACCAGAGGGCTTTCAGTGCATATACCCATGAGTCAAGTTGAAGCTGCAAGGAAGATAAACCCTAAAATGAGACTTCTAGGAAAGTAAAGAGCCTTTCACCTAAAAGCAACCCAACTAGCAGGGGGTTTCCCCCCATGAAATATTAACTGCTGTGTAATGTGGCTTGCAACTCACTCATGACTTGTGTCTTCTGAGCCCTGAATGTGCAGGAAACAAGTACTTGGTTCTCTTGAATAAACACCTATTTCAGAAGGGCAAGGATCTTTGTATGCCAGATTTTTATAAACGATGCTCAGCCAGGGCCTCCCATATTTAAACATTTGTGAAATCTATCATTGCTACTAAACTGACAAACCTTCACTTTCATTGCTACGGCTGATTTAAGCAACCTTGACATCACCAAATGTCCCCACCACAGGCAGGCTAGCATCTGACAGACCTGTGATGGAGGTAGAAGATTATTGCCATCCAAACTGTCTTCTTGTAGCATTAGGGTTTTTTTTTCATACTTTCTTTTGCATTGCTCACACATGTATGAAATGCTGCAAAAGCCAACCATTGGAACGACCAGGTAACCACCAAGCTGCTGTCAGAGCCAGAGAGGAGTAGAGGATAGCTGGGATACCTCTCTGGAAAAAAATGTGGGTGAAATTGCCCAAGTGAGGTAAAGGTCAAGAGAGTTAGAAAAAAAATTACAGCAGAGGAATAAAACAAAACAAAGTAGTAACAAGATAAGACGAAGAGATAAAGTGACAAAAACACCAGACACTCTTTCTTCAGGGGTGAAATCCAGCCCTTTGGATTGTTGGGTCATTGCATCTCCCTTATTTTCTGTACACAGCAGCCTTCCAAGGAAAAAAATAAATTTAAAAAATCCCCTTTTCTGTCAATATTGTTATTTTGGCCCAATTGGCAGTGTACTCTCAGAAGCTAAGGAAAAACTTCAGCAAAATCAATACCCACCTCCAGGTTTTATTCCCTGTGGAGATCTCCTAGCACACGCCCACCCTTCACTACAGTTAAATACGTTAATTTTAACCTCATGCTGTCTACCAGACACAAATAGCAATGCTCAGGGAAGTCCTTATTCTGCTTAACATCTGAAGAATTAAAGCCATCCTGAAACAGGCAGACGTGTTCAGAAGTTTATATTTCACCCCTCCTTCAGAACTAGAGATGTATTTTGTAATCGTCAGAACTTAATAATAAATTGAAGTCTGACCTGAAATGAGTACAAACTCTTCATTTGAATTAATCAATGAAACTGGTGAAAACCCATAATTCCCAGCCCACAGAGCATTGCAGAGGTTCAGAAGCAGAATTTCTAGCAGAGCAGAAACCAAAATATTACAGAAGTTGCCTGCATTTATGAGAACATCGCATTAATGAGCAAAATACTTCATTAATTAAACCACATCTTATTCTATTTTTCCTTCACCTTGTTTGTTTTATAGTATATGAACTTCCCTAAGCACCTTCTGAGATAAAAACCTGAATTGATACAGAAAAAACTCTTCAACATCATTTACAGAAAAAGCCTTGCAGATGGTATAACTTTTCCCCTTCATTATATATGGCATTTTTGTCGTGTTTCTGTACACCCAGAATAAAAATCTCTCCTTCCCATATACTCTTGTCAGCCACAGGAAAGTTACCAATAGGTGTGAGATTTCTCTGTCGATAATAAATATCTCAGATCTGCTGGGAGTATGCAGGCAAAGCATCACTATATTTAGGCACCTGGGAAAAACTGGCTGCCATGAGATTGTCAGTGCCACAGCCCTCCCTGAAAGCTGAGTCATTGATCACTGATGCCAAGAGGCATCAAAAGGGAGACTGTGTCAAGATTTTGGCTTTTAAAGCATGCTTAAGCTGTGAGGGATTCTGCAATTTAGGTGTGTCCACGCGGATAGAAAAACCACTGGTGAGCAGAGCAGTTGTCTCCTTGCAGCCTTCCCCAAGACCAGGACTGAGCTGACTTGGGTGCTT
The DNA here is from genome assembly GCA_024336885.1 of Actenoides hombroni. NCBI lineage: Eukaryota > Metazoa > Chordata > Aves > Coraciiformes > Alcedinidae > Actenoides > Actenoides hombroni. The sequence goes on along the minus strand of WUAM01000407.1, from coordinate 4,794,810 downwards.
GGCTTGGCAGGGCATGGATGTGGACATGGACATGGACATGGACATGGACATGGACATGGACATGGACATGGACATGGACATAGCAAGCAGCGAGCTTGTGCAACCCGGCTCACAGTGATAGGTCTTCACACATTACAAGTCTTTCTTCTGCAGACCTCTTCTCAGCAGGTTCCCGTTTGTATCCAAATACCCACCAAATCACTGTGCTCGGCTTAGACTTTGCCATTCATGGCTCTGATATTTAAACATCTGATATAACCATCAGGCACCGAGTAGCTTTTTGGTTTGGTTTTTTTCCCCACTGGTCACGATGTAATCCTGACGTGGCAGAAACATTTTATGAACACCATCTGGTGTCATACCTATCAGAAAGGTCTGTATACTTCTCTTTGAGTGCTATGACTTATGACAGCTCTTCAGAGATGGCCCTTTGCTCTTAAAGGAAAGATATATGACAATGAAAGGATAAGGCCTATAAATTTTTGAAGCTCTGTACTTAACTCATGCACAGGCAGTGGCAGGGATAGCAGTCCTATGAGAAGATGTACAGTCCTCCTAAATTAAGCTATGCCCACCTACTGTGTTTAAGATGCTTCAACACTTACATGTTAAAAATTTAACTTTACCCAACACATGGGCAGTAATTTTTATGAGCACAGCCAAAAATCAGGAAAGGAAACAGATGCCAGAGGTGAAATGGGCCGAATACTCAGGCTATGGACAACATAGGTTCTGATCTGAAGGGTGCAACATTCATTGAGACATTTTTGAAGAACATATTAAAGTCATGCCCTGGTATATGTGCATGGTGCTAATCATGAGAGGGAATCAGTTGGTGGTTACTGATTCCAGCCATGGCTCAAGTGAACCACCATTTGGGGAGGGGAAATCCCCTGCTCTTTGTTTTGCTCTGACCTTTTCCAGGGCTCAGGCATCTCTTCTAAGTGATCACTCCTCACTTAGGAGACCTTGCTATGCTCCCACCAGACCAGGACTCCAGGGAGAACCCCAGAGCCAGCATCTGACCATCTATCAGCTCTCCTTACCCACTCTGCAGAGAGGACAGGTGACCCTGCAACCACTCCTGAGACCAGAAAGTGCTCACTCCTCCCTCTCTGAAAAAAAGGGGTCTGGGAAGAGTAGAAAACATGTACAGCACAAACCTGCCAGTGTGCACACTGCTCATTTCCACCACCATGACCTGCACGTCTCTAGGTTTCTCTAGTTGAGCTCCGGTTGAGTTATCACAGCATGATAGTTACAATAACAAGCTGTCATGTGGCAGCTGAATTGCATTAACTGGCCAGAAACAGGGAGATTGGCTATATTCTGCTGCAAAGGCAGAAACATTTCCAACTGCTTGGTCCAGAGGGATAAAGGGTAGCTGTGAAGTTCTCTTTCCTCCTCCATGGGCAGAGGAATATGCCCATGAGTTGCTGCTGGGGCATCTCAGCTGGAATGGGGAAACTCCATCAGTCACAGTGGCTGGAGATAGTGGCTGGGGCCCCACTGCCTCGGCCATTCAGAAATCTCTGGAGTGAGACCCCCTGAAACAAGGCCATCTGAATGTGTCTGCAGGGTCTGTGTCATCACAGCTTACTGTTTATGTCTCATCACATGTTCAAAGCCATTTTTGAGATTCCTGAAATGGAGCGAAAGCAGAATTGCAAAGCAGCTGAAGCTGAAATCTCTTGGTCTACAGACCTACTCCTAAATCTCACAAAATACCAAAAGTGTACCATGAGAAGGTAAATCCCTGGTGTGAAACTATTCTTAGCAAGAAAATCACCCCTCACTCCTTGCTGCAGCTCTGCATGCCTCAGACACTTGCATTTAAGACTGTTTTCTTACTCTTTGTTAACCTTTTTTTTTTGGCAACCTAGCCAATAAATAGCTAAACGAATATCTTTGCCATAGGCTGGGGAAGGGCTGTGCATACAACAGAGTAAGAGGAGATGTGTGAACCAAAGTGGGCTGTGAGATCAGACAGACAAGGAGAGAAAGAAACCGTCTTGCTGAAAGGACAGTCCAGAAGATTTGTGGCAAAATTGTAAGTCATACGTGTAGGACCTCTTTCATTCAATACCTGCTCATGGTTCTTGGAAAATACCCATCTCCCTACATTCATCTGCTCTGCATTAAGTGAGCAAGCCCACTTCAGCCAACATCCAACCACCTGATCAGTAAAGTCATTCGAGTCCTCCATTTCTCAGAAATGGGCAAGATTATCATGCTTAACTTCATTTTTTTTTTTCTACAGGGCTTCCCCAGCCTTCAAAATTTCCTCCATTCCTGTTTCCATACAGAAAACTAACAGTCAAATGAGTCCAAATAGGGAAAGCCGGGTAAGCACAGCCTGCTGTGGAAGTCTGAATGGACATTTCCAAACTATATGGAAGAGATCCCTCTTGCAGCAATGAAACTCATCATCATACTGCTGCAGTGGGCTTTACCAGCCCAGGCCTAGCCTGTGGGGCAGGCAGGTAACCCATCATCAACATGAGGATGGCCTCCATGTGAGCATCCTCTCCAGTTTGCTTCAATAAGGATTCAACCAATGGTAGAAAAGAACGAAGGTAACGAGATAGTTCAGAAAGCTCAAAAGTGTGACCAAAGAGGAAAAACTAAAGAAGTTATACTTGTTTAGCCTGAGGTAAAGCAGGATGGGGGAGCAGCAACTGTTTTCAATAGACACCTGGGAGCTGGTAGAGGATCTGCCAACAGAGGCCTTTCCAAATGAGCCACAAGCATCTGTCAGGAGTGCTCTACCAGGAATCCTGGCTGTGGGCCAGGAGATGGGCTCTCTGGACCTTGTGAAGTTCCTGCCATCCCACTCTGTATGAAGTTAGACTGAATGGTATCTCTCCTTTACCCTGCTCTGCAGTGTGCCTGCAGCTCCTGGCCCTGAGGCACCATTGCAGGACTGACCCAGATTTACAGGCTCCAACTCTCAGCTACCCCCAAATCTCTGCCTTTGCTGAGAAGATGGTCAGGTAGACAAGACCCTGAGCAACGTGGCCAAACTGCTTTGAGCAAGGGGTTAGACCAGAGACTTCCACAGGTCCCTTCCCACCTAAATTATTCCACGTGGGAGGCAGGTGCACAGACATTCACCGATCTACTCCAAGATTTCATGGCAAAGCCATGCCTAGACTCATGTGTTTGCTTCCCCAGGCAGGTTTTACCCCACTCCTCCTACAGCAGCACCAGGTGAAGAAGACACTCCAGCCCCGGGCAAGCCAACCTTCTCTCCTACAGTGTTTCCAAGCAGGGACTTTCCAAAGGATGCCAAGCTACCGGAGGCCCATAAAAAGCGAACTGAAGCAGGCAAAACAGATGGGCTGGAGTGTGGAGGCACTTACAGCAGATGGCACTAAAATATTAAACTAACATCACCGTATGCTTAAGCCACGGCCTGGCTTGCTGTGGATTGCAGAGCCAGCCTGCTGGAAGCACGCAGATGAGAAATGAGCCTCAGATTGCTAAAGCACCCTACCAAACATCCCCTCCCCACAGAAAAATGCCTCACCAGCAACTCCTCCTACAGCAGGGATGTGCTAATGCGATGCAGACGACGTTTTGCTGAACAAAAAGCATTCCCAGTAATTTCAAGGTCTCTGCCAGGAAACCATCTCCCCGAGAAACTGTGTAAAATCAGGTTGTCTGTGACACCAAACAGGAGGGTATTAAAGGGGAAAAAACCCCACTGCTTTGCATTTGTCCACTGCATGACAGCTCTGGACACCATGGGACGGCACAAGAGACACCATGGAGGAGGGGAAACAAGTTCTTCAACCCAGGGCATTTGCCAGTGTCACCCCAAAACCAGACATGATCCTGACTGTAGCTTGTGACACTACCTGAGAGACACTGGGCCACCACACAGAGATGCATGGCGAGGAACTTTGGTGTCCCTCATGGGTGCTTAGAGACACAACAGCCACACAGGATGTGTGGTAAGGATACACTCTTGCAGAGGACTACAATTTAATGCTACAAAAGCCTTTCATAAGGCATAAAAACCAGGGTTCTTCATGGCAGGGTGGAATAGGGCTGTGATGCAGAATAAAGCATTTTAAATGATTAGTTTTATTTCACTGCATTTCCAGCAGGATCCTGCCTGGACCCTGGGTCCTGCCAGTTATGCTATTTAGTATGTGAGTGACAGCACAACCCCACAGCTCCAGGCCTTGGTTTTCCTTTTCCTATGCTGATTTTTACCATAAAATTAAAAATCCCCAAAGCACTAAACATTACTATGAATGTCCACAGAATGCTAGGGGTTGGAAAGGACCTGTGGAGGTCCTTCTAGTCCAGCCTCCCTGCTAAAGCAGCATCACCTAGAGCAGGGGTTTGGGTTTTTTCCAAAGTTTGTGAAAATCTGTTGCAGGACAGAGTTTTCTTAGAGCCCTAAAAATCTGCATTCCTTGCGCTGACTACTGGAAAACACAAATGCAGCTGGTATTCCTTCTCTGTGCCTGAATATTTCATAAGAGAGAAAAAGGAGAAGGAAGGAAGGAAGGAAGGAAGGAAGGAAGGAAGGAAGGAAGGAAGGAAG
>WUAM01000407.1:4763751-4786914 GCA_024336885.1 Actenoides hombroni | reverse complement strand
TAAACCACGTGCCCCCCCCAAAACCCCCAATCTCTATCCAGCTGTTTGCAAGGAAGCAGCAGCTCTCTGAGTTGCAAAACATAATCTGAGAGAAAAGCCATGTACAGCTGCTGCCCCCCAGCCTGGTCGGAGGAGATGGCAGAGGGGGAGCAGGGCAGTCACGGGGAGGCCCCGGCATCCCTCCCTCCCGTGCCAGCCTACAAAGCCAGAGGCACACAAAGGTCCTGGCTACTGAGAGCTGGCATCTTGCAAAGGACAAAATGCCTTTTCCTCCTGTGTGCTTTGTGAACTAAGTGAGTTACAGGCTGCAGGGACCCCTGGCACTGTCAGTGTGCAGTGACCGTGTGTTACCCCTTGGTCCTCAGGGTTTAGCTCAGATCAAAAGATGATGGGTTGGTGGGTCCAGTCAGACCCCAATGCCTGGCACAGCAAGCCTGGACCTGTCTGGCTCTATGCTGGCTTTGAAGGGATCCTACGGAGAAACAAGTGCTCTTGAGTTCACCTAATACCAGGGAAGTGTCCTGCCCTCCCCCCTCCCAGGGCTAGATTAGGGAAGGGGCTACCTGCCACCTAAGCCACCTGTCTCCCCACACTAGCCTGGAAGCATTTACAAACCCCTCATAATCCAGGATGAAGGGTGTCAGCCACCATAAAAGAGATTTGTTTAAATTTCACCAGCTTTGGAAACACCCAGACCCATCAAAACCAATCCAGCTCCTCCTCTGAATCTTTCTTTTATTCTAAATATATTCTCAAAAACATTATCCTCTCAATCCTGGGAGGGGCAGGACCACCTCCCTAATTGCAGACCTTCCCTGGGGCAAGGCAGGTAGTATTTTCAAAGGATAAACGATCATCTGTTGCTCTCTGTCATCTAGATGCCTGATGCATGAATCAGCCTTATGTTGCTGTAAGTATCTATATGCTTAGATATAGATCTAAGTATCTATATGCTTAAGCCTAACAATTATTGTTACTGGTATTTTTTTTTTTCCCTAAGGGAAAGGAAAAGGAGGAAAAGAAGAGGATGGGAAGGTCTGAGATGACGTGTGCATTGTCACAGGGCATTTCCAGCTTTGAGCTGAGGTTATTCAGTGCCAGCAGCTCCCCCTGCTCCACACTACTAACATCTCCCCTGCAAGGGACAGGCACTTCCCCCTCCCCACCCCTCTCAGCAGCACTGCAAAAAACCAACATAAAAGTCTATGTTTACCTTTCCGCTTATTTAAAAATGGCAGTAGGGGCGAAGCCAAGGGACTTCTTTTGCCAGAGTCCTTGGAAGACACTTTACTTTGGTTAACAACAGTTTCTTCGATGGGTTTCTTCAGGATTATTCTTTCCTTCAGCTCCTCAGTGCTGACAGCGGAGGTCGGGGGCTCAGCACCTACTTTTGGTGCAACAAAGGAGCATTTCAGGTAGGATGTGGACTCTGCCAGGTTCTCCCTGTTCAGCCTGCTCTCTGTCATTTTGTTTGCTTTGTAGTCTGAGGCATCAGTGCGCGAGCTGTTCTCTTCCTTGATAATGTCCATGACCATGGGCTTCATCAGAGGGGAGTCCTGCTCCCTCTTTGGGCTCTCTTCGGAGGCCGAGGAGGCATCACAGGACTCAATGATGAGCTCGCTGTCGAGCTCGGCCTCCCGCTCTTCCCGCAGGATGCTGTACTGGATGGAGGGTGAGGCGGGCGAAGGAGGGGGCCCTCCAACGTGGCTGAAGGTCATGTAGTTGGAGTGCAGCACTTCTTCAGCAGCCAGCGGGTCCTCTGAGACCAGCTCGATCTCTGAGTCCCCTGACTCGGCGCTGCTGGCTTCGTTATCCAGGGGCGAGGAGGCGGCGGGGCGCCCAGGTTTGGCCCGCTGGTCTCTCTTCTCAGTAGAAGGGGCTGGTGGTTGTTGCACTTCTGGGGTCTCGAAGGAAAAGCTTTTTGCTTCCTTGATGGCACTGATGAGCTCATCCTCCGACAGGCTGCCTTTGCCCTGTGACTCTGAGCCTGACGGTTCTGCCACCCAAAAAAGAAAGGGGAAAAAGGAAAAAACAATAGTTAGGAATGAGATTTGCTGGCTGCTTAAGCAACTAACACAATAGATTTCACGCCAGCATGGATTCCTCTAACACAGCTGGTGACACAGGCAGAAAGTCTCCCCATCTGAGGTGACTAACAGTAATAACAGCTTGTCCTTACAGAACATTTTCCAAACACATACTCATTAATAAAAGAAGTATCATTAGTAACATGAGGAAAAAGCTGAGGCACAATCCAGTGCTGGACAGTGCTTGGCCAGTGGCTCAGCAACATGATTTTCACTGGGAAAATCACCAGTCACAAAGATCACAGGCTCAGGACACATATGACAGCATGTGACTGTCCCTGGCAGATACAGGTCTGTTTTGGAGACAAACATGCACACGGGGCTGGTGGGTTCCTGACACCACTGATCGTAACAACCCATAGTAGTTTTGTCAAACTTTAACTTTCAGGTGTGAAAAATTCCAGTTTGGTTGTTTTTTGGTTTTGCTTTAGTGGTTGGTTTTTTTGTAGGGGGTTGTGTAGTGAACTCTTTGTTTTGTTTTCTCTCAGTTGGATCCACAAATGAAACTCTTTTTTTTACTACAATTCTTCACATTATTAAGAAATACATTAACCAAAATAATGACTGACCAACTTGCCTCCCAAAATCTGAATCAAAAAAAAATAATTGTCTTCATTTTCTCACACTGGAAAATATACTCAGAGAGTAAGAGCACTTGAAAAGCTTGGTTGGTCACCCAGGACTAGCAAGGAGCCCACATCCTGTACTAGAAGGGAACTTCCCACCTCTTCTGCCTCCCTGTCTATCACTTTACCATGTGGGAATTTGTAATGAAATAACAAAGAAAGTAAAATTGCATCTAACATGTCCTGAGTAAGAGGTGACAGAGGCAGCAGGAGGTGCATCGGCAGCTGTCTAGAGTTACTGCACAGTGAACAGGCTCCATTTGATCATTCACAGAGCATCAGCCAGCCTTGAACCCAGACTGCACTTGAAGCAACAGCAGCACTTCCAGCTGGGCCACCTGAGCCTGTCCATGCCAAGGGGGACTGTGGTGGCAGTTTGCACCTGATCCCCTGCCAGCACCCAACCATTGCCACCGCCTGATCGCTGGTTTCCAACTCGCGCTTCACTGACCCAGACATCGCCTCCGTTCACGTGCAAGACCCTTCCTTCTTGGGGGACAGAAAGGCTGAATTCCCCAGTCATGCTGCAACAGCCATCAAGCACCCATGGAAATGTGTCCACTGGCCTCTCAAGTGCTCATCCACTGATTTTATATTATTATTAACATGACGAGGGGCACTAAGTGGCATCACAGGTGGTGAGGGTTCAAGAAAGCCATCAGGAAAAAAGACCCCCAAGTTTCCTCCTGCTGTGGTGGCAGAGAGGCCCATGGCAGGACACCACCTACATCCACATGTCTGAGGATGACAGAGGAGTAGGGAGAGGTTTCCAGCCCTGAGCGGACCTGCATCTGCTCCTGGTGGGTATTTGCCATCAGCCCAGCCCTGCTTTGGGTGCAGCTACTGGCATCGTCTCTCTGAGCCCACCCAGTTGCGTTGGCCACTTCTGGAAACTCCTCTACAACAGGGGTGGGAAAGGAATCGTATCAGATGTGACACAGGACAAAACCATAATTTCTGGATATTTCCTGACTTAATTTCTCTTGGCAATACCATAGCTCATTTCTTCCTGATCATATGCTTTCCCCAAGATGAAACAGCTAAAGGGGCAGGTTTTAAGGACAGCACCCGTGCCATGACATCCCGCTGGGAGATGGACAAGAGAAACAACTTCCCCACACCCCTCCAAACGGTTTCGGTTTGTGCAGCTGCCAATACACGCCATTGGCGATTTTGAGCACGTATTGTTGGCATGTCTGCAGCTCCTCCGACAGAAAAGCTCTCTTGTAACACATCCCTCTAGCACGAGAAAGTCCTCCTGCACCCCAGAGTATGGCCGCAGACAGGATTAACTGTTAGGACACACCGCTGTCTGGGTGCCAGCAAGCTTCTGTGGCACTGGACACGCAGAGCAGGAGCCTGTGCATCATTTTCTCTCCGGCTACAGGAAGCCTGGGTGAGCTGCTCCACTCTCCAGTGTTACCACACGTGAGCGTTTTCTCCCTGAGCGATGACTTAATCCGGCACATGTCCAAACCGGCACGTGACTGCCAGCCCTCGTAGCACAGCAACGCGTCGTCCCTCGGCTTCGCCCCGCTCCTGCCCGCGCTGCCAGTTTGGAACTCTCAGCCCAAGCATTTACCTTGTGAACAAAAAAGTCCTTTGTGGCCAGCAGCGGGGTGTCACATTCACCGCTGGCGCGGGGGAGGCGGATAAATACCCACCGCCTTTCAGCGCCAGCGCAGCGTACCAACAGACCCTGTCTTCCATTCCCAGCAAGATGATGGCCGGTAATTAAAAGCAAACCGTTTTCAAAAGTCCTGATCCAAGCTGGGGGGGGGGAACTGGAGGCTTCACCAGGATGCTTGAGGGGTATCTAGGAGTGACGACTTTGCTGGGTCACCGGCTAGAAATAGCGAGGGCAGGTTTTACATTTCTTCCTTGCTTATGGATGTGGAGTCTGGGCACAGCGTGTCTCCAGAGCGAGGAAATGCAGAGAAAACACCCTGCAGGAGCCAGCCCCTGAAAGAAGATGCCGGCTTCTTTCCTTAATGCCATAGATAAGCAGTGCTTCTGACTTTCCAGCACCCCGATGCAAGGTGGGGAGACCTCCCAGGGCTGTTTGGGCAGTGCTGGAGATCAGCTTTACCCATGGAGAGGAGTATTTCTGTGTTGGCAATTATGCCAGTCACACCAGTGCCTCCCAGTAAGGCAGCAACCATGAGGCTCAGCTGTTTTGATGGGATAAGTTTATCAAGTGTCATGAAGGCAGCCTGGAACAGTTGCCAAAGACTGAATAAATAACAACTAGTGCCTGAATTTCTTAATTACCTTGCAGTGCATAAACTGGAAATCGATAAAAACCGGCATGTCTCAGAAGTAGCGCGTGATGTCACCCAGTCGAATGAAAAGAAGGAAAATGGGACTCTAAAGTCTATTTATTATCTAAAGTTTCTGGCTCATGCAGGCAGGATAAACTCAGAGCTGTGATGGACACTTGCTTATCTCTTCTTTGTTTGTGGGAGTCAAAGTGTACATATGCAAACTCAGTTTTGGACAGAAACAGGGTATTTCTCTAAGAGTAGGAATTAATGTGGGTGGAAATCCCAGAATGCCATTTTAAGGAAACTACAGTTGATTTTTAAAGGCTTCTAGATGCCATCAAAGCAATGGCAATTTCAGCTCAGGGATGTTCATTGTCAAAGGGTTTTGATCCGGGACATTGAAATATATTTTCAAGTGTGAAAATTCTGTTTCTGGTCACATAACTTTATTCTTTTTAAAACAATATACTAGTTTCATATTTAAGCAGTGTATAACAGGGAGAATGAGGAATAGATATTATGTACTACTGCAGTAATCAGACAGTAAGACCATGTATAAACATGGGATTTTGGTGTCATCCCCCTGCAGTAGAAATCAGGAGCCTGTAAAAGAGACTGTCCTTTTCTTCCTCCAGTCCCCTTTGTAAGTAGGGTGACAGCATTTTCCTCCTCAGCACTTTCCAAAAGCAGCACCTTCCCTTCAAAACAGCACTTACTTTTAATAATTTAACCTTGTGATATGCAAGAGCAAATAGGTGTTGAAACAGCCATTAAATTTTTTTAAAACTAAACTCAGACATTTGCAGTGCCCTGGTCCCACACACCTGATTTCCTCTCTGGAGCATGGCTAGCCGGGGTGACCAAGACACCCCAAAATCACCAGGATCCAACTCAGTCACCTGGCTGACAATACCCCCAATGACACCCACCAGCTCACAACTTCCCCTCGAGGAGAGATCCCCATAGGGACCAGGCTTGAGAAGACTGGATCTGACCCCAGCCATGTTCCTGAGTGACTCTTGACAACTGATTTCCGTGAATCCCCAGCCCTGTCTTCCCCGCTGTTCACACCAGAAGGGCAGCCCATCCTGAGCAGTGTCTCAGTGATGGGCAGCACCGTTCACATCCTCCCTTTGCTTCAGCAATACAAAGAGCAGAAACACCTTCAGCCATGGAGACCCAGTAATGTCTGCTCACACCCCCTTAGACCCACGCCATCCACCCATAGTAATTCTCCAATGTGCAGGGCTACATTTGCAACCACTCTCTGCAAACAAACCAAACAGTGTCATGCACCAGCATTACCTGTGCCAGAGGATGGTGGTGTGACAGACCCTGGACTGTCATCTTCTGGCTCTGACACTGTCACTGTTGGTACCACCTCATGGCTCGGCTTCAGGCCAGTCTCTGGCTTAGTTAGGCTTGACTCTTTGCTGGAAGCTTCTCTGGCGCTTTCTATCTCAGTGAGCGTGATCTTCACAGGGGCTGTAACCACAGAGGTACTGTGCTGATCTCCAGACCTTGTGTCTTCAAGCTGGTCTTGCTCTTTGGCTGCTTTTGTACTCTCTGAAGTTGTCCGCTGAGGCTCAGCGGCGTGGCTGGATCTGGTGAGTATTCCCTGGTACTTATCAATAAGACCTGGGCTCTCATCTTCTGAGTCAGAGTCATGCTTTTCTTGGTGTTTTATTTCTTCTGATCTACTTATGTCCATGTATTTATAAGCTTCTACTTTCATGGGATCCGCTAAGGTTTTATCGACTTCAGTAGACTCTGCAGGAGTCATCTCTATTCCCGAATCTGAGCTAAACAAACCACGGGACTCCAATCCAGTCACATCTTGAACAGGATGCCCCAAGGTGTTAAACCCCTCTGTGCTGCCCGAGCAGGGAATGGGGCTGTTCTCCTGCTGATAAATGCCCGTGAAATAGGTGGAGTCCCGTGGGGTGGTGTAGTGGACGTCCGAGATCAGAGAGGTGTAGAAGGAGCTGTCTCCCCCGTTGGCAGTGGAGCCATAGTCAAAGAGGTGTGATGAGGCTGTGACACCTAAAGCAAAGAAACAAAAACAATGTGCAGTGAAGAGACAAGTGCCTGAGTGCACCAATCTTTCTGCAAAGCCGCGCTCGCTGCCTGCTGATTTTAGCTTTGGTTCGTGTACCAGACTTGGCTTTGCTTGCAACCTCTTTGGGACTGTCTCTGACTATACCTTTGGGCGACATAGTGACACATCTGTCAGACAAGGCTTCCAGCTGCTGTTGCATCTTAAAATAGCTATAAGGATCCCGATGGCTGCTAATTGCTCCTGGCCAACGCTTGCCCAGTCTGTGTATAACAATCTCCAGGGATGGCAATCCTAAAACCTCCCTCACAATCTGATTCAGAGGCTCACCATACAATATCCTTAGAAAAAATAATTCAATACAAACCCAACCCTGAACACAACTTTTTTTTTTTTTTAATATAGAGAAATGAGGGAGTTTCACTCTAAGGAAACTTTTTATTAAGAAAAAAATTCTGCTGGATGGAAATTGAGATGGAAAGTTAGTAGGTAGCTTTAGATTTCATTTTCTCTTTTAAGAGCAGCCACCCTAAATTTGTGAAACACCAGGGCAGAGACTGAACATCTTCCTTTCGTGATCTTCCCATGCCCAGAAAGCCGTATCCGGTGTGCATCATCTACAAAGCATGCTGGTATGGAAGTGGTTAAACCTCTACCCACGCCCATGCATCATTTTCATACACCGCCTCTAATTCCCTCTGTCATGCTTCAAGTTCCTGGGGCTGGTGCTAATTAAATTACAAACAATGGCCACTCTCTATTTGCAGCATTAATGTAAAGCACAGCTCGACAACTGGAACAGCCAGATCCCCCATGAGGCAGGCAGGAGGTGGGGAGACAAATTTTTTTTTATAGGGGCTGAGGGAACAGGGCTGTGGAGAAGCCAAGCTATGCCTGCAGGAGCTGGTGCCTATGGGAGGGCAGCAGCTCGTTAACCACACGCGTGCTGCCGCATCCAAGAGGCTGGCTCGGCTTTCTCCGACCTCTGCACATCACCCTGCGCGGGATGCGGGCTCCTGACCCGCTCCATACGTGCCCTGTCCTGGGCTACCATGCACAGTGCAAACCCAACAGTGATATTAAAGGGATGTTGCTGCAGCTGCAGAGCCAGAACCCGGGAAATGCAGCGTGAAAGCTCCTGAGCTAACTTGCATTTGGTTATTTCCTTTCTCCTCGCACGCACATAATGATACCATCTCTAAAGACCATCACAGCTGGTTTTTTCCCCACAGCCCTCCATGTGTTAGGCACATGCAGCTCATTTAGTGACCCAGAAGCAATGTTTTCTTCCCCTTAACACTCTGCAGTGTGTAGCTGCAGGCTCTACTTTCCTGCAAAACATTGCTGGATTTGCCGTGTACAACCCGAGCCCTGCACGAAGGCAGAACGACCGTTTCCCTCACCCGTATTTTTGCATCACTCAGTGCTGTGGTACCTCATAAGCAACTTCTCTTCCCTGGGCTTCCTTTAGGGTGGGAACAGCATGTTCCATGCTCCCTCTTTTACAAGGGGAAACCTGGGAGCACGGGGGAAAAAGCAACCCCAAAGTGCCACGCTTTGCTTTTCAGCCTACCTACACTGCTTGCTTCTGTGTGTCCATCCTCACTGACTGTGGGTGCTGCTGGTCTCCCACCAGCCCTCGCTGCTGATCTGCCACTGCACACACCATGCTGACAGCCCAAAAGCCCACAGCCAGGGATTTGTGACAGCTGCCTTTGCCACATGAGAGCACAAAGCGAGTGGTGTTTTAGCTAGCAGGTGAAAATTGATCATCACTGTTCCCAGTCGTTCCCAGCCTTCAGCTTGCCCTTCTCACCACTGTGGAGTACTGCATAGAACTTTTCATAGACATATTTATGATCAAGCCAAGATCTTGATTTTTTCAGGGTGGTGAGGGTCACTACAGAGATTTTTCCTACACATGTGGATTTGGGACTTTTCTTTCCTACCTATGTAACTTTACATTTACCTACTCTAAATTTCAGCATCCGTTTTCCTGCCAGCTCACTCGGGGCTGCAAGATCCTTTTGTAACTCTCTGCAGGCAGCTCTCATCCTTGCTGCTCCAAATGACTCAGTCTCAGCAGCAAAGGTACATGAATACAGAGTCTAAGCAGAAACCCACAGAGAAACCAAAGCAGAATAGGGGATCTGCTGGGCTGCCCAGTACCCACATCAGGCCCTGCCTGAGGTCATCCAGTGCCTCACAAGGACAGCTCATACCCAAGAAACATTTCTAACTGATCAGTAAGCAAAAAGGGATAGGTTCTTTTTCTCGCAAATATTTTTCTTGCTGAACTCATCTTTTTTGAAAATTACCCATAAACGGGCTTGGATTTTCACAAATGTGTTGCTTAGCTGAAATTATCTGATGCGCCATTTATGCCAAAATACCTCAGGCCGTGAATTGCTGACTACAGACTATTCATGCCTGTTGCTGCCAGTGTCTGCTCTTTGTAATTTACTGTTTGTGCTGGGTGAGTGGCTGTCTAAATCATGGGGTTTCAGGGATGCTCTTTCATTAGCTGTTTCCTCGGTGCCTACTGGGTCTGATCCAAAGCCCACCGAACTCACCAGAAAAGTCCCAGTGATTCCGAGTGGCTTTGGACCAGCTCAAGATGGCCGTGCAATACTTTCTGCTCTGGGTGCTCATGAAAAATACACCATCACAACACCACCAGTGAGCAAAAATACATTTCTACAAACACTCCGCCATTGCTAGTAAAAGGGGGACGCAAATACAGCCAGAGGAGATGGAAGTTGCCATCAAACCAATATTCCTGGATGCCGTTCACAGCTTTCAATTCTGCTTTGCCCACAGTGTACAGGGGCCAGATGCAGATGCATTTGCAGCACTTAGTAACGCTGATCAATAGAGCAGTGAAAGAGTTTCTAATGCATTTGTGTCAGGTGCTTTGTAGCAGGAGTTACAGCAAGCCAGGAGTGCTCACAGGAGAGCCACTGTGGTAAAGAGAGCTGGGAAAATATCATCCTATTCTTTCTGTTATTCATCAGCAGAAAGAAAAAATAACCCTGAAAGAGCCATCGACGGAAACATCCCGTTTGCAAACAGCACAAACCCAAAGCTGTGGCAGATGTTAACACGAGAGCTGATTTCAAATGGACTCCCTGTCAACCACGAACCCTTTTTACTTCTATTTTTTCTCTTTAGTATCTTGCAAATAATGAGGAATACAGGAAATGCATTTCTTACTGGGGCTCAGGAGAAAGACAAAGAGTTAAAAGGCGTGTGCACACATCCATGGGCATGTGTGAGTTGAGAGAGGGTTCACATTAGCTGGACGCAGAGGGAGCCCAATTCTCAAGGCGACCGAAGAGTCGAAAGCGCTGAAAACAGCTTGAAATTGCCTAATTACTAGGATTTAATGCAACTCTCTATTTCCACAGGGAAAGATTTAAAGCCGTTGGTAAAACTGCCTCTTATTTGGGAAGCGTGAATCTATCAGCTATGAGGCTGGCTATTAAAGACATGGAAACCTATACAATAATATAATAGCTGGGCAGATTTTTGCTGAAGAATGGCGTATTCAGAGCCTGGTGATTAAGCAATGCCCTCTCTGACTTTTAAGTTTGTTTAGTTCAATATCCGTGGGAAGGAGCAGCCGTGAATAGCACTGGTAACGGATGGCAGTATCTGATCTGAATTCACCCTTGTTATAAAGAATTGGGTTTTTCAATCTGGATTGCCCTCAAATGTGCCCAAAAACCTTCCTGCCAAGTCAGGTAAAGCAAAGCTATTCAGCACCTGAGAGCAACAGTCATGTTTGCTTGTAATACAAGCCCTAGGGAAATAATTTCACTTCCTGTGACCAGCTAAGAAGTAATGGGGCTGATTCAATCTGTTGAGCTCAGCTCAGATGCTCAGCAAGTTACATGAGTTTTCATCAACTGTAAGGGAAAAAAAAAGTAAATTTGAAAATGACTGGTTTGTTTCCTCAAAATAAGCAAGAGAATGCTCCAGCAATCCTCTCCTACAGCGCCGGATTTAGAGATACTTAGCAATTGACACAGGAAATAATTTGGAAATCATTGGTTCCATGCAGAGCAACTCTCAGTTTAAGAAAGGCAGCTGAAGCCCAGTTTGGGTCGACACAAGCTGAAGCACTGCTGAAGACAAAACAAAAAGTTAGCCAAGGATTACAGACAAGAAAAAGAGCTAATTTAAATAAAACTGGGGTTTTTTTGTGTCATCGTCCCCCAACTAGAGTATGTTCTTAAAACTGATTGCTTCAGAATATTGTGTTCAACTTCACTTTGACTGGTTTCCACATTAACCTGCCTTTCTCAGTCTTCACACCCAACACTGGTGGCCTTCAATGGCACAGACAGATGGACACAGAAGGACACAAAAATCTCAGCTGTGCAGAACAGTTGCCACCTCCACAACACAAGTTCAGTTTTTAATGTGTGTCAGTGATTTGGTCAGAATTATTAATTTTTTCAGAAGAGGAGAGGGGAAACTAATCTTTAATTAGACAATGCTATTTTTACAGCCTGGAGCTGCACTGAGAAGAGGAAGGATCTTTGGTGGCAATCACAGTTCCAGTGACCTTTCTGGACAAAAGCAGAATAATGTGAGCAAAGCCATTTCCAGCAAATTCCTGTAAGTCTTTTAAATAGTTGGCTCTGACTTTTGCTTTGGATATTGAGATTCAGGAGTGGTTACCAGCTACCCCAGTGCTGCAGGGCTGCTAGCTTCCAGGAGCAGGGTCTCCCCAGCTCTCTCCCGTGTCCACACTGATCACAGCCTCTTGGTGACAAGGTCCACCTTGTCCTGTTTGGACAGTCCCTGACCTGCAGTTATCTATGGACTAGAGATAATAACGAGCAAAGTCCCATAAACAAGGGGACTATTCATGCTTGACAGGTCCCAAATGATGCTAGAGGGTCTCTCAGGCCACATGTCACTCCAAGTACCTCGGCCCTTTAGGTGTTATGCAGAGATTTTAGATAACAAAGAAGCCAAAACTGAGTGACATGAATTTTCCAGCACAGCAACTTTGCTCTAATCTAAGACTCCCTAAACACCACAGAACTCAGGGATATGCAGTGACTTTCAGCATTCAGACTAAAGCCTGGCTCTTAGAAAGATCCTGTATTGTCTAAGGGCTCAGCGAGGCTGTTTATCTCTTTGCCATGTTTTTTATTTTATAATTACTCTGTCTCTTAGAAAGGCTGATTTCATAGCAAGGCTGACAGTCTAAATCCAAGGAGGAGAGTCCCATTGCCCAGACCTTATCGCCACCTAAACATCTGTACCTGGAGATCAAACCAGAGCTGAGGGTCCTCTTGGGTGACCAATACAGACCATGTTTCCCAGCTTCTCATCATCAGCTTATGTTCCAGCCTCTCCTTCATTATTATCATTCATCCATGACCATCAAATAGATTCATCTTCCTGCTTTCTTCCAAACACACAACAAAAGCAGCTATTAAACAGTCCCGCCTTCTCTGTACCGAATTTACAGTTCTGTCATCTGCCACTAACAAAAAGCCTGTGCTTGACCTTGGCTTCTTTTTACTCCTATCTTATCCTTAAAAAAAGGAGAAAAAAAGAAAATACTTTTTCCTATTTTCACTCTTATACACATCATTCTTTTTAGTTTCCCAACTCAGTTACCTTCCTTTTTAAAACTCATACTATATTGCCTTGCTATGTCCTCATCTGTAGTCATATACATCTTTATACATGTGTTCATTTTTTTATCACTTTTCCACATCAGACGGACCAACAGTCCCAAGTCTCTCCAAATTCAAAGCACACTCCATCATCTTAGATCCAGACCAAACTGTTCCCCCATCTCAGCTTGATTTCAAGTCCCGCTCAAACCTCAGGAAAGCTCCACAGATTTCCAAACATCCTTTGCTAGTACTACCCCCAGCAGCACCAAAGGCAGCTTACATAAGTGTTAGAAGCATCTCTCAGCCCCATGCCAAATCACAGAGTGCTTCAAAGTGGGCTGGCTGCCCCCAGGGATGTTTGAGTGTACCACCAGGGAGCCATGCTCTCAATTTTGCAAGACCAGTCTCCATGAATTTTCTAACCCGAGACACTTCAATAGCCATGCAAGCCTCAAAAGTACTTGAGCACCTGTGTGTCAGCTCACGCAGAGCTGGAAAGCCAAACGGCCGAGACCCCTCATGCCAAGCACGGGCATCGCAGTGGTGTCTAGTGGATAACACCACTAAATCAGCTCTTGGTCTCCCCTGGATTAGCCTTTCTCAATAGCCAGGCCCAGCTGCCAGCCCCGAGCTATCCTACCTCCAAATGCTACAGGTTAGATGCAGAAAGCAGAAAGCTGCTTGCAAGAGAACTGCAGCAGGCTGCTGCCAGCAGTGCCAGCTCTTCCCAGCTGCCAGGAGATGGTGCTCTTTGGTTTAGCTCAGGATCTGCAAACTCACTTTACAGGTTGGCAACTTCTCCAGAACTCTCAGGATCCTGACTGCGGGAAAGAAAGACTTTTGCAAGTCCCAGCGTGTGCAAACATGAACGGCCATGCTCTGAAAGTCATTTGGGGATTCATTTGCCCAATGGATGCTGTAAGTAAACTGGGTGTATCAGAAGGATACCTACTCTATTATTATTTCTCCCTGCTTCCCTGCATAGGTCCTGGACTTGTTGGGGAAAATAAGAACAGCAAGAAGGCTGCTTCCTGCTGCCTCAGAGCAGGTGACAGCTCTGTGCCTTAGCTCCTGGGGACAGGAGTGAGTCAGTGCATCAGTACTGTGCAAGTTATTTGTCCTTCCCCTCGAGATCCCACAGCAGCCTGAGGAAACGCTGCCATGCAGACAGGCAGGTGCTGTCTCTGGCACACGTAGGAGGACAAAGAGACAGGGTGGAAAAAACCAAGCTTAATTCTCTTTCCACTCCGGTTAGTCCGTTGACTCCATTGGAGTGACTTCTGATTCATCCCACAGGAGATGGAAAG
This sequence comes from Actenoides hombroni, assembly GCA_024336885.1. Classification (NCBI taxonomy): domain Eukaryota; kingdom Metazoa; phylum Chordata; class Aves; order Coraciiformes; family Alcedinidae; genus Actenoides; species Actenoides hombroni. The sequence goes on along the minus strand of WUAM01000407.1, from coordinate 4,772,932 downwards.
CAAGTCCTAAACTCAAGCAAGTTAATGATATGCTTTGATGCATGTAAAACCTCTCCTCCAGGTCAATTTACAGAGGATATGAGTTACTACAACCCTCCAGCTGTCTATTGTAAGCAGCCATTGCAGCTTCCAGTTCCAAGGCTCTCCCATTTCAATCCTCCATGTACTAAATACATGTCGGATTGAGGGGCATCTGGAATCCCAAGCCCAAAAAAACCTTGGCTGTTGAGTATTGAGCTCACCACCTCTTTGTAAGCACAGAGGCTGGAGGCAGGGAAAAATTGCTTTCAGGATCCAACCCTTGGAGGCTCAAACACTTTTAGGTGCTTCAGTTTGGGGGCTGTCTGATTTAGACACTACCCACAACAGCTGGTGTCCTGTCACCATCATGCAACACCAAAGCATCGTTCTTCTGTGTGGCTTCCCAAGACCCTGCCTGGTGGTTTCTCCTGTTGCCCCAGACGAATTATGGGGGTTTTTTTCCCCAAAACTGGCAGGCACAGATCAGGTCCTGGCTCAGCTGCCGAGTGCCCTGTCTGCAGGAGGGCTGTGTGGGAAACACTGATGAGCTTTTAATAAGATTAAGACAGATCTACTCTGGGGAATGCAGGGCACACTGCACTGCTGGCACTGTCACCCAGGCAGGCGATTAACAGCATCTTTTTATTTTTGTTGCAGACTCTGCCCCCCAACAGCTATTGTCCCCCTGCCAGCACTGCCCCAGAAAGTTACCAGGGTTCACCTTTTTTCTGCTGCTTGAATAGGCACTGTGAGTGTGAGCGTCACAGACCAAGCCAAGGCAAACAGAGGAGTGGAGCTTGGTTTGGTGATGCTGAATATCCTCAGCTCCCATGGTCATCCACAGAGCTCATGGCATTTGACAGTGGATGCTCAGCAGGTCCCCCAAAGCCAACCAGCTATGTGCAAAGTGAACCCATAGTAAATGATTCAGCAGTTCCCACCCCCTCACGCCCTCCGGGCTTTCTGCTTCAATAAATGCTCTCAGAGAGCTCCAATTTGACCTGGCAGTAAAGCCCTGGTTATAAAGTCCATGACAGCCCTCCCCAGTAGTCTAGACAGCAAGAAAAAATCATGAACCCTGAAAAAAGAGCCTTGAGAGGAGTGTGAGAACAATTTAAAACACATATAGAGTTGCAAATGCTCCTGCTAGAAGTGCAGCTGCAGCACGTCTTCAGAATTACCAGAAAAAAAAAAATAAAAATACTAGTATCGTATCATTTAGTAAGTTTTAACAACAAGCTGTTTCAGGAAAAAATCAGATTTTCACTCCTGTGATAGTATCATCAGGAGTAACATGACTGATGGGCAGGGTTCAACACTAAGGTACTGCCTAAAATGCTATCAAATGCATTTGCTAAGGATAATTAACCCCCGCTTATGAGAATAATTCATTCTTATTTCACTGTAGGCACATTTCCCCTGGAATGATCAAACTCCACCGAGTTGCACGACAAAAATACTCCGAGTACTCAGTGAATTAGCACCTAAATCATGCTTTTCAACAACATGAAGTGGGGCTCATCTCCCCTTAGAGCACTAGACACCAAAGTATCTCACAAAATCTGGATGTGTTTGGCTAAGTCTCATTTGTCTTTAAGCTCTAAAATACCTAAATCTCATTTGAAACGTGATTTAGGACTAGCTATTCACTGTTTTTTACCCCCAGACTGGTACAAAGCAGCTGGTCATCCTCTAAACTCTGACCAGGTTATCTTTCAATACCCCCTGCAGAAATACTCTATTGCCCTGGCCCAGCCTCCATCCCAGGGCCCTGCCACAGGCACCTTCTCCCCACCCTGTTTGCTGGGTCCCAGCTACTTATAAATTCAGCTTTTCTCTATTGCTGCAAGGCAATCCACAGCCACATAGCTGCAGATTCAAACTCAGCCTGGAAAAGAGAGAAATGCCAATGCCAGCTGCTTTCAATGATGTGATAAACCCAGGACAAAAACCATCACCCTACAGCTTCAGACTTCCACAGGGGTGTAAAAGCCAACACTGAAAAGGGCTTCTGCTAAAATACAAGTCTTTAAGTAAGAATCTGATACGCATCTGGAGGGACTGATGAGTTTTCTCTATGCCACCTGACTGCAACATCTCATGGACATCTACTTATTAAAACATAAGAAGAAATGAAGAAGGAGTCTCCTTGCACTTGCCTCCCCATCCCCCAAGGCTGAAGCTACCCCAGCGACGTGAATCTTCCAGCAAGACAGAGCAACAATTGCAGTGAAGTTCAGCTGAAATCACTGAGGGCTCTCAAGAGGAAAATTAATTTGGTGACAATGCGTAACACCTACAGTGATGTGTCAGGCACAGTAATTCAGGGAGAAAAACAACCATCAGGCACCGAGGGCTGGGGTAAATCAGGAGTGGCTCCACCAAAGGCACTAGAGTTACACCTGCATGAAACTGCCACCGGAGAAGGAAGCATGAGGCCCTGGGAGTCAACAAATAGAGACTGAAGACAAGGCATTACCGGCCACAAATCAGGATCAAATCTATTGCCAAAGGGACAGCAGGGAAATCTAGGTCACAGAGGACACGGCGGCGTGAGGCTGATGCAGGCAGAGAGATAGAGCTCAGAAATCACCATCTAACTCTCTTTTCACCCAAGGTTTTCCCATCACAACACGACCTCCGCCAGAAAGAGCAGAGGACCAGCGTACACTGGGACCTGGTGACTACCTTTGTTGGCAGCAGTGGAAACATTAGGAGAAAAGACACTGTCTACCATGGAGTAGGATCCAGAACATACAACATCGAGGAGGAGTGAGGAAATATAAGCAGCATCAGAAAACATTTCAAGAAAAAAAAAGAAAAGAGAAACACAGAGGTTCTGCTGAGGCAGGTGAGGCAGCAGATTGTGATCCAAGCACTAATGTTTCCTTCACTAATGTAGTTAAGTGATTTCTCTCTGTTTCTAGAAGGTGAGGGCACCAAGGGTGCATGTGAAAGTCAATCAAAAAGTTTTCAAAAGCATATTAAAAGCGAAACCTCCCAAAGCAGTGCAGAATGTGGGGCAGAGCCACTGCAGTCATAAATCAGCATCAACCTCCTGGCTCCAGCTGCTGTTTAAGGAGGATTGGGCCATATGTGCTATAACAATGCTATAAATGTCCTTTACTTCAAGGTCTCTCCTTTATTTACCTGCCACTATTTCTCTTCTTCTGTAAAAGATAAGTTTACTCAAAGCAGAGACAGGAAAAATCCTCCCCAGACGTCTCACTTCTCTGAAGGACATTTTTAGAGGCTTATCACACCCTTCACTTTATTGAGTGAAGAACCAATACAACTACAAGCCACTCCATCTCCTGCCTATGAATACATGACGCCAAAAATATCCATCCACCCTGGAGACCAGCCAGCAAGTTTAAAGTCTGTACTTCGAGCAGATGCATAATACAGATTTCAGGGAACACAGGTTTGTTGGACTGTCCCTGTAAGCCCAGGAGAAGCTCCTGATCCCTCCTTACTCAGCAGCTCTCCACCTCTTCATCTTCAAAGCCTGAGGCTTGCAAGGGTGACGTGGGGCCCCTCTGTGGTGAGCTGGGGCCTGGTTAACAGGCTGGCTTGTCTTTGGGCACCATTCACAGCCACATTGGCTGTCACTCACAAGCTCCTCACTTCTGGATACCCCCAAGCTGGGGTGAAAGGAGCAGCTTCTCCCCCCTCCATACGCGCACACCAAGCAGGCAGCGCTGCAGACACCCACCATCTCCTGGGGTAAGGAAACATAGAACATGGATACCTTTGGCTCTGGCTGTCTTCTGTCCTGCTGCAGCCAGCACAGCATGGATAAGGGCAGTTGCTTTGCTCTACGGAAGGCAGCTGCTGATCACTGCTTTTCTGGAAGAGCAGAGAAAAGCCAAGGCCAAGTCATGCCTCTGCTCTTTGCAAGGGGACACGGCTAAATCACAGCCTTCTGCAGATTTAAAAACAGCAGAGGCTGCACTACAGAAAGCTTTTGAGGTTGTGGCAGAGCAACTTTGATTCAAACCAGCCATTTGCTGGAATTATTGTGTGTAATTAAAGCAGGAGGGGGGCAGCAGCTTGACAGCAGCGCCAGGATCAACGTCCCTGATGGGCGCTTCTGTCAGCCTTCAGCAGCACAGGCTGGTGTTTGGCTTTGCAAGGGAAAAGCTGGGGATAATTACCAAGATCATGATGCCTCACGCAGCTTTCCCAGAGTTTCTGCCACATGGGAAGGGTCAGCTGCCAGGTAACTGAGGAAGCTGCAGTAAAAAAGCAGGAACAGAGAACTCTTCCCTTGCTCTCTTCTCTGCTCGACATCCCATCCATGTGCAGACAGTGCTGCTGGAGCAGTTCTTGAGCAGCTGTTACACACCACTGCCTCACCCACATCTGCTGGAAGATTTCTATCAAAAGCTGCAATGAAAACCTAGCTTTTCAATGACAGGGATTTTCCTCCAAAGAATGTCCTTTCCCCCGTGAAACGTTCAAGACTCCAAACCTGAAAATCTCCAACTTTGCTACCATCTTGACTTTAGAAGAGGCAGAAAGCACTGAATAGTTTCCTACACAGCCTGGGGAGGTTTTAGATATTAAATACTGAAGGTTTTTAAGAGTAGTTAACACAGTAACTCTTGAATGCTATCAGTAGAGGTTCTCCTGCTTGGAAAGACAGGACAAATAACATAAGCTCCACAGCAGCTCTGCTGCTTTAGACTCTAGCAGGAGCTACTTCTGGAGGACAGTTAAATGACAGTGAGACTTGCAGCTATGATCATGAAAAAGGACCCTTCCATCCCAGCAGATACACCAGATAGGGTACTTCATCTGAAAAGAAAGCAGCTTCTAGATCAAGTTCTGGACAAGACATCTCTGTGGATATTGCTGATTCACCTACAGGTTTGTGCCAAAACAATAAACATGTCTAAAGAGAAAAAAGAAAATGTGGCAAGCAGGTTTTCTGCTATGTTTTCAAAGCGATAGAAGGAAACATCCAGAAGATTTCAGGGCAAGTCAAGGTATATGTCCTCTGGGAAAAGCCCATTTGGGGAGTCAACCACAGCAAGTGAGCCAGAGGGAAGAGCATGACAGCTAACTAATATTGAGGTTTTGCTTACAAAAAGAAATAGAAAAAAAATCTAATAGCCTTCTTGGCTATCAACTTGGTGTTAGGAAGCAAAACAAGTGAGTGTAGGAAACTTAATTTTCTTTTGCATTTTTGTCATCCAGTCCTCTCTAGTAATCAACTCATAACATACATACGGGAAATCAGTCAAACGGACAAAGTGTTAACAAGAGAATTAAGACACTGAGATATTCTGGAGTGAGTTTTTCACAGGCAATATCAGATGCTGGCTAATCATTCATTGCATTAAAAACCTCAGTCTCGGGGGCAGTGTAAATGCATCAGCAGATGACACTGTGCTCAGGGGTGGAGAATATTTCCCATGGGCAGAAGCCCAGAGCGCAAGGGAGTGCTGCAGGCTAAGTGTGACCAAGTACCCAGGCAGGACATGAAAGGAAGCAAGAGGTAGTCCAAAAGCATGCAGCAAATGAAATAAGAACTCACGGACTAACCCTGCGATGTACAACAAAGGGAATCATACAGGGATGGGCAGTACAAGGAGAAAAGGCTCCCGCTATTCGTAGTTTGCCCTCTGGCACAGATAAATCAGGAGCCAGTCAGTTTTGTGGTTTGTTTTCATCATTTAGGAAAAGCACAGAAGCTACAGAAGATGCTGGTGGTGTAAGTACTGGAGGGCAGGACACCTGGGACCAGTCTGGAGGAGGGAATAACAGAGATATTTATATCATGCAGAAAGGGGAAGGCAAGATCACAGCCTATAAATATTCTCAAGGTACCAGTATTCGTGAAGGAGGGAATTAGTCACAGTCTGAGAGGATGGAAGGAGAAAAAGGAATGGCTTGAAGTTAAGGTATACAATTAGGATATATGTCAAGGTGTATTTCTTGATGGTAAAGGGCAGATGAGTGGAACAGGCAGCACAGGGTATATCCATATACCATCTCCCCATTACAGAACATCTGGCTGGGCCTTAGCAGGGAATCAACTCCAGCTCTGCTGGTTCCAGATGTTTTTTTCTGACACCACTGTTGATAGCCCAATTTTGCCTCTTGTTCATTAGCACTTCAGATTAAATTTGGCGAGAGAAAAACTTAAAGGGAAGTAATTCAGTAATTCAGCTTGGAACTGAGCTGTAACAGATTTTTTTATTTTTTTTTAAAGTGAAACACAAGAACAAACCAATACAAATCATTCTAGGTCAAATCAATTTAATTTGACCTGAAGCTAAATGTCAGATCTGGTTTACAGCAAACTCTGAGTATCAAAGGGAAATGTTGTGCATCAGGGTCCCTTGTGGAAGCACACACAGCATGGTGCATGCAGGGGACTCGGCAGGGTGGCCTTCATTTTCCTTACCCCACCCCAGCTTGTACCTAACAGGCTGCAGCTCCCTTCAGGGGCAGAGAAGTGTCTTTTACTTTCTTCCCTAACTTCTTCCCATGTCCAACCACTTCAGCATAGCACCCACATAACCAGAGTTCACAGGCAGGCCTAAATCATGTTCAGACCCATCTTAGCTTCCAGGGTTTTGGATTTGAGCCCATGAAATTATTCACCACATCATATAGTTGCTATAGTAACATCCTATTGAGTATTATTAGAAATCACTGTCCCAAAATCCCATATACTGGAAGGAGTTGCACGGCAGGAGAAAGAGCCACCTTTGCCTGCACAGTTTTCTGTTCCCTAGAGCTCCCCACAGCAGATGATCCAGGCAGTGGATTAACCACGTCGGATCTTTCCCCAGCACTATCAGTTGCAGTGTTGAGCTGAGGAGTGCAAAAAGCAACGTGCACCCTCCACTTCCAACTGGCCCAGCTTGTTCAAAGCAGCTGCTGTTGAAAGCTGCTTCTTCACATCAACTAGTTTACACATTTTCCAGAAGCGAATGAACAAAATGTGCTCTAATTTAAATGCAGGCAATGGGTATTTTTGTCAGCCCAAGTAAACAAGGAAAATCCGAGCTCTTCTCCCCCTCCATTCTTCACAAGAACTGAGAGTATAACCCTGCAGACATTAAATTTTGCAGTAGACCTCCCTGAACATTTCCATTTTGCTAAAAAGAGCTATTTATTTTTTTCTTATGCTAAATGTTAGAACATTCCTTAGGAAACGTGAAATAAAACCAGTACAGGGCTGAGGATGGACAGAGGAAACTGGACAGAGGAAGAATCAGGCTGTACCTTGCTTTAAAACACAAGTCACTGCATTCTTCCACTAAACTCCTATTCCAAGAGGAAAACTTGGTTTCAGCAGTTAAATAAAACTAATTTATCAGGCAATGACTTTCCACAATAAGTTAGAAATTTGAGGAAGTTTTAAATAGCATTTTGTCTTCTTATCCACATGGCACATGGCTCGAACGATGCACCTTTCACTGCCCATGAGGCCAGCAAACGTCCACACCATCTGTGGGGGTACAACACAAAAAGGACTACTGAGGTCCACGCAGCTCCCAGCTTGATCTGAGATACACCAAATACAATAATGAGTGTTTTCCTCCTTTAAAAACTGGAAACAGGAGAACGAAGGGAAGTTGGAGATGGGAGACTGCATGAAGAGTGTTTCCAACAGGCTATTTATACCCTCACTGGCTCGACTTCCACTTAGCCTGGAGCCATTTAACACTGTTGTGCAGTGTGAAAGGGCCTTCATGTAGATAAACATTCAGGTCTGTCACTGTAAGGCACTCACAACATATGGGCAGACTCTTCATTTTTAGTGGTTTCATCCACTTAAATAAAGGCCTAAGGGTTTTATGCCATCTTTTGACCAAGGTGACAAGTGTAAACAGCTGTTCCTGTGAGATTTCTCAGCATACCCAGGATGCAATTAAACACCTCCCTGGGCTGCCATGCTACTTCCCAAGCCAAAAGCGGTGCTGGCAACCCAGGTCAGGCCCCCACCTTTGATAAGCCCCCATCTCTTGGTCTGGCCCTGTCTTAGGGTGTCTCCAGGTGGGTCTCACCCAAGATGCAGACCAAGGTCAGATTTGTCTTCATGGAGGAGGGCAGAAATAGCTTTTCCATCCTAACCACAAGTGGTCATCTTCATCTACGATTCATCTCCCAGCCCAGTTTACCCAGTCTCCTCATGTTTAAGCTAGCTCTCAAGTCAGCTTTTAAGCTGACATGCAGGTTTTGGCCATCTCTGTACCAACTCGTTAAACTGCACCGGAGATCTTTGGCACCTGCCTGGCTCAAGGGCTACATGGGCATCCCCAAAAGATTTTGGGCTGTGATGATGAGAAGGAAACAGCTGAGGAACAAAGCTAAAAGGAGAGGGGAAAATGGGGAGAAGAGCTCAGTGGTAAGAACAGGGAGAGGTTATGGGAGAGAGGAGAAAGAGTGTGTGGGAATGAGGTGAAAAAGGACACGGACATGGAGAGAGAAACAGGCAGAAGAGAGAGAACTAAACAAAAGAAGAACAATGCAGAATTAAAACAAAGCCATGGAAACAAAGGACAAGAGGGGTGGAGAAGAAAGCAGAGGCACAAAATCAGCGAGAAGTTCTAGAAGTGCTGGGATAGATACACATACCTGTCTATGTACAGTCTGAAGGTTACTACATTTGATCTACGCTTCCCTCATTCATATTTATCCATCAGACATTTCTGAGACGCTATTTTTAACCATGTACAAAAACACAGCAGGAGCTCTCCTCACTTCCATTTTGGAGGAAGGGACAGGCACTTCCCAGGCACAAGGCAAATCTCTTTTTAGAATAAATTCAGAAAGACTATCAGAGCAAACCCAACGCCTAGGAATAAATAATGCTGTTCCTGCAGAGGAGGCTGTGGCAAGGAGCTATTCTCAGACGTGAGCACAGCCCAGAAGAAGAGAATGCTTGGAAGTGAATGTGAAGGTGGTGGCCACGAGCCCTGCACGGCTCAGGCATTTTAACTTCTTTCCTGCAAGGAAGGAGTATTTTCCAGTCTGAAGCAGAAAAGGGTATGAGGAGCAACATGTACACAAAAGCAGAGGAACGTGGTCATGAGACCTCACCTGGAGTACTGCGTCCAGTTCTGGAGCCCCTGTTACAGGAAGGCTATGGATGTGCTGGAACGTGTCCAGAGAAGGGCCATGAGGATGATCAGAGGGC